>CM065138.1:4422500-4625000 GCA_033026305.1 Cirrhinus molitorella | reverse complement strand
GATGAGACGCACAAACTCGTCTCCCATCATTAAACACAGGCAGTGCACTTTCTGCTCTGGTTTCTATTATTCTGCTGTCGGTTCAGCAGCCGGTTCTCTGACAACACACACTGTTCCTGCAGCGTGACTCAGAGCCGTATGTGTTTATGAGCGTCTGACTGCAGCGCTGATGTTCTCCTAATATGGTTGAATCTGTTGAGTCATTCATCTTGTTGGGAGATTCTGTAAACTACCCTCTATGTTTGGAATGGCCTACTACTCGCATACCTTTTTATGCAGACCACTTTAGCGTTATAAATACAAATTGTAAATTATAAATAATATAATTTAGAAATGCAAAATAATCTCAAAATATTATTAGTTATTAATCAATAATCATTTATTTATTTATTTCAGTCTTGTTACAAGATATTTTTTCTCTTTGACACACTGATAAAAAATGATTTTGTGGTGAAGTAAATAACACAGAAAAACAGATGTAACTTTTACATTAAATAATTTAGTTCAGGCAAGAATAATAATAAAAAAGAGTAAATTCAATATTAGCAGCTTGTAAAATTTAATTTAAGTATATTTTACTTGGAATCATTTGTTATTTTTACAAATATTGTTTAAGTAAATATCAAAGTCATGATCCCATTGTTCCCATCATGCACTTGGGCACAAATAATTAATAAGGTTAATTTATTTTGCTGTTTTTGAGATGTATTTACACGGTTTAATGGTTGTCTTTGTTGTTAGGTTAAATAACTTGCTGTTTTGTAACATCTAGAGTTCATTTTGTACTCAAAATGACCCATTCATACTCAAAAAAGATTTACTGATTGTTACCGTCATTGTGTATCGTGTGCCACATATTGAGGTCTCTGTGTTAATTTGGTTTGTAACTACATTGTGTCAACATATAACCTTAGAAACTATAAGGAGACGTCTACTTGCTTACGTACATGTTTGTAAGTGAACCTTTTAAAAATGCTTTTACTGGCATTTTTATCAGTGTTAAAAATGTTTGAGTAAAGTTTACAAACCATGGCTGAGTGAATTGTACTTGAGGACTGCAGGGTAAACTTAAAATAATTAAATAGAAATTCTATCTCTAACACGTTAAATTTATTTATTTTTCTTAGCTAATTTTACTTAACTTAGTTAAGTAGATTTTACTTAATTCCATACTTGTGTGTGAAAAAACTTGCCAAATAAAAATTAAGTACATTTTTTTCAGTGCACATTTGATCAGATTGACAGAAGTTACGATATTTTTTACAGAAAATGTTATTGAATATAAAATATCCATATTATTTTATGAGATCAGACGCCTCCCTGATTTAAAATACAACATAGTGAGGTTATGCATAGTCAAAGTAAAAGAAATTGTAAATATTATAATATTTAACAGTAAACTATAAATATGTTATATAATACAATAAATTAAATATTTTAAAAATATATTGAATATTGTTAGAAAATGTTTACGGATATGCATCAAATATATTATTAAAACGTACTCAGTAATTGATTACTATATAATCAATTACTATAAATCTATAACTAAGCACTGTTATATTATTTAATCATTTTATTACACATTTAGTTTTTTATTTACTCTTTATTTACATTTATTCAGACCAAAATCACTGAAGCACGCATCATAACAGTTATGACTGTCAGATTTGTAACTTCCCAGCAGTATTATTTACAAATTATTTATGTGTGTATCTATATTGTTAAATGTTGTGTAGTAATTTTTAGAGCTGGTAATTTAATGTGTTAATTAGATTAAAATAAACGCATTTAACGCATTTGTTCCGCACCTGATGTGATACTTCAGCAGTTCAGTATGTAAGAATATTATCATATTGTGTTATTTTATGCACAGTGTTATCTGTTTTGCTCAAATTTGCCAACAAAATCTACAGACAACGCAGAACTGTTCGTCTCCGAGCGACACACAGCGGCATTTCATTTCTTAAAGCACATTTTAAACGAATTGGGTGAACCATTTGGCGTGGAACCACTTGCCATAGGCGCATTTCCATAGTAATATGAATAAAATTAATTATTAATAAAATTATTCAAGGTATAGTTCACCCACACAGAAATATTTCACCCACCAAAACAAAATATTTCTTGCTGAAGTAATGTCTGTTAGAATTTTTTTTTTTTTTTTAACCAACAACGGCTTTAAATTATAGATTATTAGATTAATAGATTCATCTAATATTAATAGATTAATTATAGAAATAATTAATTATGGATTAATTAATCGCAACATTATGTAATTAATTAGATAAAAAAATTTAATTGCTTACCAGCCCTATGTTTTTATATTTTTTCTTATTTTTTTTATATTCTTTTTCTCTATTTCTAACTTTATTTTTTAGTTTTTGTTTGAAGTAATTTTAGTACTTTAACTGAAACTTAATTAAAAATTTACATTTTTAAAGTTTATGTTTTTCATCTATTTTTATTATTATTATTATTTTAGATTATTTTAGCTTTGTTTAAATTACTAATAAAAGTTTTAGTTAAAGTCCCCATGAAATCAAAATGTAAGGTTTTTTGGCTTTTAGTATGAATATGTTAGCCTTAAGGTTATCTATAAGCTGATGTTCTCCAATAAAATGACAAAATTTGAAGATATAAGAAAATATAAGATATAAGCATTCAAAACTTACAGTCTCTCACTTCCACCAATATGAAAAAACGATTTTGATGACATCACCCTGCACTACAGCTTCTCATCAAACTTTCTGTCCAATCAAATGCTCTCTAGAATCCAAAGCGCCCCGCCCCTACACTATAAATAGACGCTGAAGCTGCGGCCGAAATCTGTCACTTGTTCACAGAATTAGTATTTTCTGTACAGTGAATGGCACATAAATGGACTAAAATATAGTGCACTAAATAGGGGATAGGGAAGAATTCAGACAGTGTAAATATGCTTTCTATTGGGGTGAATGAAGTATAAAAACACAGAGCAGACCACAAAACGTATCGGACCTATTTTATGGTGATATAGATGCGACTTTACCCACAAGTGGTGTGTTCATTTGTATTGTTTTGTGTTTGTGTGTGTAGAGTTCTCATATCCCACTTATCGACGCTCTGATGATGGCGTATATGGTGGAGATGATGGCTATAGACAGAGTCGTGGCGAGTGTCAAACGTTTCTCCACCTTCTGCGCCTCTAAAGAGCTTCCCTTCGACATGGAGGACGCCATGCTGTTCTGGATCAACAAGGTCAGTGTTTTTATTCCTTTAATGCACAAAACATGTTAGAATTTAGTTTTTCACTTCCATTTTCATCCTGTCTCTGAGCTGTGGCATCACATTATTTTGCATAACATAAATTTATACACAAAAGATTTTGAAGTTTTTGAAGTTTGTAGAGGTGTAAATAGCATTCTTATATGAATAGAAAGTTCAAAAGAACAGCATTTATTCAAAATACAAATCTTCTGTAACATTATAAATATCTTTATTTAATGTTGATTTGATCAATAAACACGATAAATAAATGAATGAATGAAAAAATTGCAAACATTTAAAATTGAATGAAAGAAAGAAAGGAAGAAAAGGAAAACAATGACAAGCAGAATAATCAGAGTTACTGTAGCTATATTATAGCGTGAAAGTAAAACCTAAAAACTAAAAACATTCATTTAAAAATGAACAAAAAATATGTAAATTAAATAAAAAATAATTATTTCAGGTAGTTGCCAACATGTCTCATCTTGATTAAAACTACAACTAAAAGGAACATTTATAGTGTGAAAACAAAAACCTAAAATTGGTTATTTAATAAACTACAATATGAAAAAAAGTAAAAAAAAAAAAATATATACTGTATATATACTGTGTATATATAAATGTTTTTTTTTTTCATATTGTAGTTTATTAAATAACCATTTTTAGGTTTAGTTTTTGTTTTCAGCTAGTTGGCAATATTTCAATTTTAATGCAAACTAAAACTGAAAGAAAAATGTATAGTGTAAAACTAAAATCTAAAAACAAAAAAAAGGTTAAAAATCATTTACAAATGAACAAAAATATGAAATTAAAATAAAAAATATTTGAATCTAGTTGACAACATTTTTCACTTTAATTAAAACTAAAAGTGAAAGGAAAATGGATAGTGTGAAAAAGTACAGTGTGAAACTAAAACTAAAAACAAAACAATTATTATTTAAAAATAAACAAAAATATAAAAATAACATAACAAATATATATATTTCAGCTAGTTGCCAATATTTCTTATTTTAATTCAAACTGAAAAGAAAATGTAAAGTGTGAAACTAAAACCTAAAAAAAGGTTAAAAAGTATTTAAAAATAAACAAAAATATGTAAAAAAAATTTCAGCTAGTTGCCAACATTTCTCATTTTAATTCAGAACTAAAAGGAAAATGTACAGTGTGAAACTAAAAACAAAAAAAGTTATTTAAAAATAAACAAAAATATGAAAATAAACTAAAAAAAAATCTATATTTCAGTTATTTGCCAAAATTTGTCATTTTAATTCAAACTAAAACTGCAAGGAAAATATATAGTGTGAAATTAAAAATAATAAAAACAAATATTTGAAGAGAAACAAAAGTATGAAAATAAAATAATAAATAATGAAATATAAATGTACAAAAAAATCGAAACACAAATTAACTAAAATTTAAAATGATAAATAAAAACTGATTCAAAATTTTAATAAATTGTATCTCAATTATATAAAAAAAAACAATGGAGGAAGCCAAACCTCATCAATTGAATCACCAATTCTCATATTGTTTTATTGAATATTGTTTCACATTTTTTATAACCAGTCAAAACAAAAAGATTTGAGTCAGTCTACCTAAATTGTTTGTTTGTGGGGTAAAAGTACCAAACTAAATAAATGTATTGGTATTGTCAGTGTAGTTGCAAATAACATCTTTAAATTAAAAAACTGGGCATTTGATTTAACCATATAAAAAAACATGATTTTTGAGTATGTTTACATTGTATATCAAACTCATTATTACAGGTTGACATTGAGTCTTTCAGGTTGCTAAGTGTGTTTGTGTTCTGCAGGTGATTCTGAAGACGAGAGATCTCTCCGAGAAGGAGCTCAAGATGAAACAGCCGCTGATGGATTCGCCGTGCCATCAGAAGGTCTGACCAATCACGAGTCTCGAAACCAACCAATAGTAGAGCAGCACCCAGAGCGTTAGCATGCAGGCCTGTGTTCTCCTCGTCGATTGGCTGAATCACTCGCTGTGCATTTACTACACAGTTTAACCCTGTTCTCTGATCAGATTGCATTGGTTTAGATCTGATCGTTGTCTTCTCCCTCCACCTTCTTTCTCTGCTCGACGTTTAACCTTTATGCTCTTCCTGTTTGTCTCTCTCGTCCCGCCCCTTCCTGTCGGATAGTCTCCCTCAAAATGGTACTGGAAGCTCGTGCCTGTAAGTGCCACAGCGCCCCCTGTGTCCGTCACGTCACCGAAAAGCGTGACTAGATGTTGTGTGTGTGTCATCGTGCATCTCACGCATTCATCCGTCTGTCCGTGTTTCTCTCTTTCTCTGTTGTTTTGTCTCTGTGTGTCTCAGCCTGATCTCATGAACGCTTTGGCCCATTGCATGCTGGAGCCGGTGGAATTCTCTCGTGTGGTACAGTACTCATGCTCTCTCACATACGCATACTAGAAGTCCCAAACCCAGTGCTTTTGTGTTTTAGCAATTGCAAACAAAAACCTGATGCAGATCTGAGTGCTTTCGGGTCTTAAATCAACTAGCAGACTTCACTCTTCCATGCATCCATCTGTCTTTTCATGCATCCACACATCCAATCATTCTCTAAACTTATATGCACTACAAGTCAAAAGTTTTTGAATAGTAAGTTTTGTAATGTTTTTAAATGAGTCTTTTCTGCTCACCAATCCTGCATTTATTTAATTTCAAATACAGCAAAAGCAGTAATATTGTGAAATATTTTTACTATTTAAAATAACTGCTTTCTATTTGAATATATTTTAAAATGTCATTTATTTTTGTGATCAAAGCTGAATTTTCAGCATCATTACTCCAGTCTTCAGTGTCACATGATCCTTCAGAAATCATTCTAATATGCTGATTTGCTGTTTGCGAAACATTTATTATTGTTGTTGTTATTATTATTACTACCAATATTTAAAACAGTTGAGTATTTGTTTTTGTTTCTGTATTATATCCAAAGATCAGCATTTATTGGCAATGTTTTTTGAGAAAGAAATTATAGGAATGAATACTTTTATTTAGCAAGGATGCTTAAAATTGATCAAAAGTGATGGTGAACGCATTTTATAATGTTACAAAAGATTTCTATTTCAGATAAATGCTGTTCTTTTGAACTTTCTATTCATCAGAGAAACCTGCAAAAATCTACTCAGCTGTTTTCAACATAAAAATAATAAATGTTTTGTTAAGAAGCAAATCAGAATATTAGAATACTTTCTGAAGGATCATGTGACTGGAGTTATGATGATAAAAATACAGTTTTGAAATCACAGGAATAAATTACATTTTAAAATATATTCAAATTAAAAATAAAAAATTAAATAGTACAAATATGTAAAACTTTGACTGTTTTTGATGCATTTTGGATCAAATAAATCCAGGCTTGGTGAGCAGAAGAGAAAAAAATTAAATCTTACTGTTCAAAACCTTTTGACTTGTAGTATATTATTATATAAAATGTTTTATTTTATTAATTAAGATTTATTTATATTTACTAATTGCACAAATTTTAACTGTACTCATTTTAATGACATATATGCTTGTGTACAAGTATTGTGTACAAGTATTTCTACATCAGGGTTGCATTTGCTGTACCGCCTTAAATAAATGCATATTTTAAATAAAATATAATTTAAATAAAAAGTCATTTAAATTATAAAATAATTAAATTTTAGTATATATTTACTATATATAAACTGAAACTAAAATGATTAATAATAGTTTTTTTTTTCATTGAAATAAAGCAAAACTAAAATAAAAATATTGAATTTGAAGTACTAAAATTACTAAAACCAAAAACTAAAATAAAATACATTAAAGCATTTTTAAAAAATGGCAATCACATACCAAAATTGAAACAAAAACTGAATATTATAGTATATAAATAGTATAATAATATTGAACAGTATATAAATAAATAAAAATAAAAATACTTCACTCTTCCATCTGTATTTTCATACATCCACACATCTAATCATTCTAAAATTATATATTATATACAATTTTATAAATATGTTTTATCTTATTTTATTTTAAGATTTCAGATTTTAGATGTAGTAATTATACTAATTTTAACTGTACTAATTTTAATTACATACAGTATATATGTTTGTACACACATACACATATATCTGTGCATTTTGTTGCGTGTTTTTGCGTTTTTAGCATTTTTTTTATTTTATATTTTGTTTATTTTATATATGTTTTTTTTTTATTTTAAGTTTAGATTGTTTTTTTGTTTTTTGTATGGCTTTAGTTTAATTTCTAACATTTTAGTTAACTATATATGTATAACACACACAGATACAAAATATTAACCATATTTTGAGAGAAATTCAATGGCACATGCCACAAAACACATTTGACACATGGTGGTTAAATTTTTGCATGCATGAAAATATAATTTTTTATTTGTTCCCCTCAAAATGAAAGTTCTGTCATCTGTGTGTATTGTAAGCATGCAAAAAGAGAGTTTGGGCAGAAGGCAAGGTTTTCAGTTAATAATCACAATGAAAACCACGCTTCCTTGTCCATTTTGCAGCTCAGCACTCATAATTACTGTCCACATTTATTGTATGGAAAAGATTTGTCTTTTTATTTCTAAGTGGGAACAAAAACGTTTGTCAGAGTGACATGAGGTGATTAAAGGATGACAGGATTTCCATTTTGGAGTGAACTGTCATATTTAAAGTGAGCGTGGGAGAGACCGTGTTAGACGCTTTATAAGTCCCTGCCTGCTCTCTCTCAGGTACGGTATCGAAGAGAACACCTATCCGGACGGCCGTTTCCACACCTGGCTGTGATGGAGGACCTGATGAAGGATGTTTGTGATGGAGCAGCTCTGCTAGCGGTCATTCACTTCTACTGCCCTGAATACATGAGGCTAGATGGTATATACATATACACACAATGAGCCACAAATGAGCAGATTAATCATGTCAAGCAATTCTTATGTAAATTAAATAAATAAATTCAAAAGAACAGCATTTATTTGAAATAAAAAAACTAAATGTGTCTTCTCCTGTTTTTTTTTTTTCCTTTTAGACATTTGTCTGAAGGAGGTGCCGTCTCTGTCGGACAGTGTGTATAACATCCATCTGCTGCGGGAGTTTTCTAATGAATACCTGAACAGGTGTTTTTACCTGCACACTGAAGATCTCCTCTATGGCCCACCAGTGCTGAAGGTTTGTAGCAAAATAGATTTAATTTAGTAATGCAAACATATAGATAAAATATAGCTGCAAGCAGCACTTATGGGGCCAAGCACTAATCAAGGAAAGCATCAGACCAACTGCAGCAATGAGTAATTAATGCCATTTTAAGGTGATTTTAGTCAAAATGGGTGAAAAATCATGAAAACAACCACTAGTAATGAGATTTAATCGGTTATCACTTTTTACCACAAGGTGGCACTGTGTCAAAACGTTTTGAGTAATTTCAGGTCATGGTTTCCATGATACATACAGAGTTTTGTGATGGTACACCAATGCATTGGTAAAAATGTAGCATTTTATATCATAATACTGTTTAGTAATAATAATGTTTTGTTCAATTATAGCGCCAACAAGAGGCACAATCCCACCAAATTCTTTATGTGTCCTTAGAGTGTGCCCATACATATGTGTGTCAAATTTGGTGAAAATATCTCATTTTGTTTGGAGTTCGACATTTTTATATATGAGAAGAGAAAAAATGACAGATGGCTGACTTTTTTTGCCACTTACTATCACTATCACAAATTTGGGCATTTGGGCATAAGCATGTAGCCAGCACGCCATGTTTTCAAATTTCCTACAGTGGTTTTGTGTTGATAGGAATAACTGTTTCTAAGATAATGGCAAATGTTTTTTAAGTGCTAAAATGCAACGTTGCACAAACCGTAAAGCAAAACCTGGCATGTTTGGTTGCGTTGGACTCGGCAAGGATTCACGAGTCTAAAAAGGTGACTCCCGTGAAAATAAGTTGGCCACACCGAATGTTAGAAGCATGCGAATATTTGATTGGTTTGAAACTACTCGGGCTCCTTCAAGGAATCGTGCTGATGACCCATACCAAGTTTTGTAACGATACGTCAATGCATTCGTAAAATATAGCATTTTACTACAAAATTCAAAATGGCTGACGCTGAAAGTGTCTGACATGGGGAAAAAGCACTAGCAAGGGAAGTATCAGACCATATGCAGCAATGAGTAATTAAAGCCATTTTAAGTTGATCTTAGTCAAAATGGGTGAAAAATCATGAAAACAACCACTAGTAATATGATTTAATTGGTTATCATTTTTGACCACAAGGTGGCACTGTGTCAAAACGTTTTTTCAAAACGTATATTATTTATATTATTATATATATGATATATATTATTTTATAATAATATATTATTAATACAAATAAAATCGCAAAAGCCATTTTTCAATTTTTTTTACTAAAACTGAAAAAAAAAAAAATCAATTCTTATTTAAAATATTAATAAATATTACTTCTATAGTAGTATTACATGAAAAAATCTATATAAAATAAATTGTCCATCTAATTAATCAGATTAAGTAAAGAATTTGTACATCATGGTCATTTTTGTACTGCCTTTTTTAGTTCAAATCAAATAAAAAATAATTTTACTAAATAATAAAATATACTTTATTATAGTAAAAAAATTAATTACCATTTAAAATAATAGAAATTACAAAATTACGAAAAATCTAAACATCTGTCTTGTTCTTGTTCCTCCAGCATAACTTGATGGTTTTCATTGCTGAGCTCTTCTGGTGGTTTGAAGTAGTGAAGCCGGACTTCGTAAAGCCAAGAGACCTTCAAGAAATTAAAGATGGTAAGAACTTCTTTGAAGAAGTCTTAAAAGCTCACACTTTTTTTTTAATGAACACTTTGTTCCATCTCAATTCATTCACTCCTTATTATTATGCTGTGCTGTGATTTAACAACCCATTGCTCCAATCTGACAGTGAGAGCGTCTCTTCAGCCAAAGAGTTCCCGTCCCCATGTGCCCATATCCAATGCCACCAAGCGAAGCTTCTTAACTCCCTCTCCTTCAGCCGACTCACTGGCGACAGCTGCCACTCCTGACGGCTGTATGCGGTATTACTTGCACCCTGAGGAGCCCTTGTCTGTGTAAGTCTGTTTGACGTACCTAAAGATCTGTTGGACATTGCAATACGTATTTTATGACTGCATTAAAGTGATTGTTTTATAAAATCGATATTTCATTTTTGTTTCAGAGCAAACAGAAGCCCCTCCCACAGCCCCTCCAACCCGCTCCTCCCACTGCGGCAAAGACAGCAGAAGCCCACTCAGGGGGAGGAGAATTCAGGTAGTCAAACTTTCAGCACCATATTCCGTTTAAATGAGTGAAATTGATTAAATTGATCAGTTGCCACTCTTTTATCTTTTTCTGTCATTCTGTGAGCAGAGCTCAGGAACAGATCGAACTCTTTGTCCCGTATGGATGGACTCATGCTTGGAGCACAGTTCGCCTGGACAGAACGGAAACAAAGGTTAGGGTCAGACCGAATGTTTTAACTGTAACTAAAGCTATTAAAATCTTTTTTGTATTATTGTTTTTATATATTATTATTTAACACAACTTTATTTCAATTTTTTTCATATATTTAGCTTTATTTTAGAATAGTTTATAATGGTTTAAATAGTGCCGTCAAATCAATTAATCGCATCCAAAATAAAATACATTTTATATATTTATATCATTTAAAAAATATATTTATAAATTTTAAATAATAAGTAAATAATTATATAAGTATACACACATACATTTATATATTTCAGAAATACATGTTTTATTTTAAAATAGTTTACAATAGTTTAAATAGTGCTGTCAAATCGATTAATCGCATCCAAAATAAAATAAACTTTATATATTTACATCATTTAAAAAATATATTTATACATTTTAAATAATTATATAAATATATACACATACATGTATATATTTCAAATATAAATGTTAAATATATTTATATTTCTAGATAATATAAATCATATATAAATATGAACACATATATACATGTAAATATTTATTAAATATATACATGTATGTTTGCGTATTTATATATACATAAAAATATACACAGCACACGCACATATATTATGTAAACACAAACTTTAATTTTAGATTGCGATTAATTGTGATTAATCAGTTTGACAGCACTAAAAATAAAATAAATATTACTTGAAAAACATAAAACAAAAAAAAACAAATTGAAATAAAATAAGGTGAAGATGAAGTACTGAAATGACTAAAAAAATAAAACTGAAATTAATGCAAAATATACATATTACAAAGGCTTTTTGGAATATTTAGCTTTATTTCAAAATATTTTATAAAATAAAATAAAGTAAATAGTAGATGGAAACAAAAAATTTGAATTCTTGCTCTTGCAACTAAGTGAAATAAAATGTTATTTTTTATATATATATATTTATTAGAATATTTAGCTTTATTTCAAAACATAATTAAAAAAATTTGAATTACATTTATATTAAAAATATTGAAATTAAAGCCACATACAAATATTTTAAAGGTTAGGGTCTAAACTATAGCTAAAACTATTCAAATATTTTATTATTAGTATTATTATTATTGTTTCGCTCGGCTTAATTTCAGATTTTTTTTTTAAATATATTTATTGGGGTTTTTTGCTGTCTTTCAAAATATTTTATAAAATAAAATAAAAAATGTAATTAAATTACACGAATATTAGAGGGAAAACTTTATTTAAAATTTAATTCTTGCTCTGGCAACTAAGTGAAATAAAATAAGGTGAAGATGAAGTACTAAAATTACTAAAAATTCTAATTAAATTAAAGCCAAATAGAAATATATATAAAAAATAATAAAACAAAAACAAAATGAAAATTGAAATTAAAAATAAAATTAAAACTGAACATTTACAAATAAATGCTAATTCAATATAAATAGTATAATGGTGTACAAATAATAAATTAGGTATGGATAGTCTCACCAAAATATATCATGGCATGAGTAATTTAGTGAAATAGTAATGGTAAAAAATTAATTATTTTATTTCTGTGTGTTAATGTCTATTATTTGTAAATCCAGTAAATTAAATCTGAATTAGGGCTGTCACTAATAATTATATTATACTAATGTCTTGTATATACACTATATGGGCAAAAGTATTGGGACAATATAGCAACAAAGATGGAAGCATAATTCATGTATTTAAAAATTGTATTTCCTTCTCTGTTGCTTCAGTTTTGGACTGTACCCATATGAGTTTTTGGCTCAAGGTCTGCATTTAAATTCACACCAGAGGTGTTCAACTGGGATTAGGTCTTGGCTTTATGCAGACCAGTCAAGTTCTTTCACACTGACTGAATCAAACATTTCTCTATGAACCTTGCCTTATACACAGAAGCATTGTCAAGTTAGAACAAAAAGGATCCTGTCCAGGACACAATTCCCTAGAATATCATTATTTGCTTAAAAATTAGGATTAGTGCTCATGGAAATCATTAAAGTAGTCAAACCAGTTCATTAGAAGATGGTGTCCCAATACTTTTGCCAATAATAGTGTATACGCACTGTACTGCCCTGTCTTATATACTTATATCTCATTTGATTATCTTCTCTGCAGGTTTACTAATGTCTGCCATTTCACGATTCATTCAGACCAATCTGTCTTGTTTCCTTAGGCCCATCTCACAAATGGAGATGGACTGGGAGCGCATATGTGGCGATAACATCAGCTTGGCTCGTTCCATCAGTAAAGACAGTTTAGCTTCCAACGTCATTTCCATCACTCCTCGACACCGCATCAACGGCCAGCCCCTCCCCCAGACACGTCACTATGACAACCAGGAGGAAGAGGAGGAGCTACTGGCTGTGATCAACCCAGAGGGCGCTGCTGCATCCAGAGACGCCCGACCGGAGAGTTTCTTCTTGGAACCGTTGCAGCCAGCGGTTCTACGACCAAATAAGGAGAAGACTGGCGTTAGTAAGTGGGAGGAGAGCGGAGAGGGGCGGAGCCAAGGATGCCGGGGGGCATACACGCCCACAGAATGCACTCTGAACCGGACGTTTACTCCGATCGGCAGCGTAGAGCAAGCGAGCTCTCGAGCGCAATCTCCCGGAAGCTTCTTCTTGCATGACGACGCGGAATGCGTGCGGGACAGTCCGCTCGGAGGTTGGGAGGACATCGTCTCGGATTCTGAGTTTGACGAAGAGGATGAAATAGAGGTTCAGGAGCAAGAGCTTTCCAAAGTGGGGAGGAAATGCCTTGGATTTGGAGACGAAGAGGAGTCGGCGAAGCTGCGCGAGGATTTTTGTTTGCGCGAACGGGAGGATAAAGAAGGCGCTAGTGGACGGGCAAGTCCTTGTCCTAGCATGTTGTCGCAGGCCAGTAGCACGTCAACTGGTACCGGCCGCATGACGAGTTTCGCCGAACGCCGTAGACATAAAATCGGCTTCCCCGATGGTTGCTACAGCACCGGTAGCTCGCAAACAACCACTCCGGATGGATCTGAAAGCGTCCAATTTCCTCCGGACTCAAGTCCGGGAACCCCCGGTGCCCGACCTGGTCTAGCTTCCGAACTCGTACACCTTCGCATGCAGCTGGAGGAGAAACGGCGTGCTATTGAGATGCAGAAAAAGAAAATGGAGAACCTTTCGGCACGGCAACGGCAGCAGCTGGGAAAAGCGGCGTTTTTGCATGTGGTTAAAAAGGGGAGGAGCGACACACTGCCACACCCACTCAAAACAGTAATTGCGTTCAAAGAGAAACCGCTTGCGAAGGACGACTCGTGCGTCGAGATTCTGAAAGCCCAAGGAAAAGACACCGTGTGTAAAGAAACGCCGGTAGAGGAGGATAAGGACAATCGGGGCGGGGCTTCGGACGAAGTGGGCGGAGAGCCAGATCTCGGGGAATGTAGCCGCTCCATCGACCTCCTGAACGAAGCCATCGGAGCGATACAACAACAAATGATGCAGCTCTCTCTCCAGCAGGACTTGCTCATGAAACAAACCATTCAGTCCCCGCAGGAAACCAAACCGAGCACTGTGCCGCCCTCAAACGAACAACCCGAGACGAAGTCACGCCTCTCCGTGCAGTTCACAGAAACCCTTTCCACCGCGACCAAACGTCCGCCTAGGCTCAGCTCGAGTCGTACGCCTCGGACCAAACCTAGCGAGCTCAAACTGAGCAAGGACACGAATAGTCGTCCGGCGGTGAAAGCAACCACTCCGACACCAGGCGGCAGGACCCCCCGGGCGGAGAGTGAGGAAGAGGGCGGGGCTAACGAGGGTGGGCGGGGCTTGAAAGGAATTATTCGCAATACTACGTTTAAACTGCAAGACTCCGCAAACCGACGTAGCGACAGCCTTGAATCGCCCCAAAGCGAACTCCCCACGGTGGAACCGTCGTCGCCTGTCGATCCGAGTCGGGAGCGGAGCGAGTCCGCCGGCTCTGGAAAGGAGAATGTTCCGGTTCTGGTTCTGTCTGAGGAAAACAGAGCGAAAGCACAGCTGATTGAAGTGGATCTGTCTGACCTGGCTGAACCGACAGAAACTAGCACAGAACCTGATGGTGAACAGAAATCCGGACTGGGATTCTTCTTTAAGGTACTAGAGCATGATTCAGTGTTTCCCCTGGCATTATTTTAGTCTCTCATCATACTGTATACACACAGAAACTTCACAGCAACCTGTCAAAATAAAAATGCGGTTTAACGTGTAACAAAAATATATTGCTCTTGTATTATAATGCTCATTTTTATATACACCCCCGCCCCCCAAAAAACCATAAACCCAGGGGAAACACTGTGGTTATTATTTTTATTAATAGAGTTTTTAAATCTATTATGATTCTATCTACCCTGCTGTTCAAAAATCTGGGATCAGAAAGATTTTTAATGTTTTTTTTTTTTTTTTAATAATTCTCTTATGTTTCAGTGGAGACACTGCAGGAAAAAATGTTTGAGATTTTGGGCTTTTTGTTTTTTCAGACCAATGGAAAGAAAACATCTAAAAGACTCTATGAAGTGTTTCTTTTGTAACACTTTATCTTTTTGTGTCAATAGATTTCAATTATAATACGTATTTGTAAAGGCTGTTTTCTCAAAATGAGGTTTTTTTCCTACACTGAGCCATAAATCTCCACTTCAGTAGCACTTCCACACACCAAACTTTACATTTTTATTCCTGTCTATATCCTGAAGGTTTTTACAGAGGGATTTGTTCATCAAGCAAATTATTTAGACCTAACATTTTTGAAAACTCGTAATACAAAAAATGTTTGCAATTATCAGCGTAATCAATCAACTGGGTAAGTTGAGGACTGTATTTTTTATTTTTTTTTTGTACCCTATTCACCTGCAGTGTCTCGCATTAACAAGGCTGCATTTACTTGATCAAAAATACCAAAAAAAAACTGTAATATTGTGAAATATATATACACACTACCGTTCAAAAATTTGGGGTCAGTAAATGTTTATTCATTCTTTTTTTTTTTTTTGAAAGAAAGAAATGAATAAATTGTTACATTAATAAAAAGTGACATAATAGATTTACATTGTTAGAAAAGATTTATAGTTTGAATAAATGTTGTTCTTGAAAGAAAAAAATACAGGTTCAAAAAAAAAAAAAAAAAAAAAACATTGACTGTTTCCAAAACTGATAATTCTACTAATAATTCAGAATATCAGAATGATTTCTGAGAGATCATGTGACACTTAAGCCTGGGAAACTGAGTAACAGCTCTTTACATTTTCTGTATTTTTGATAAAATAAATGCAGCCTTGACTTCATTAAAAAAAAATTGCAAGTCTTACTGACCCCAAACTTTTGAACGGTAGTCTATGTATATATATATATATATATATATATATATATATATATATATATATATATATATATTATAATTTTATTATATGTATGTTTTTAAGTCTATTATTATAATATGATTGATCTGTTATTGTTTTGAATTATATTTAGAAATGTTGTTTAATGTGATTTATTTCAATTCAGTTTATTTGGTTGTTTATGTTTTTTGTTTATTAATTTTTATTAAAAAATAAAACTTAATAATAATAATAATAACTCAATAATAAAGTAAAAAAATATATATATTAAAATTGCTGTATAAAATTGTAAATGTAAATGATTTTGTTGTGAATGATGTTCTGTTTTATTACTTATCACTAGAAACTTATCACGTCTTGTCTGGCTTTTATTTATTATTATTATTTTTTTTTTTGGTGACCCTGTGCCACAAGACCAGGCATAAGTGTCAATTTTTTGAATAAATAAGCTTTTCATCGATGTATGGTTTGTTAAAATAGAACAATATTTGGCTGACATACAACTATTTAAAAATCTGGAATATGAGGGTGCAAAAAAAAAAATCTAAATATTGATAAGATGTCCAAATGAAGTTCTTAGCAATGCATATTACAAATAAAATAATGTTTTGATATATTTGCGGTAGGAAATTTACAAGAAAAATCGATAATTTTGACCCATACAATGCATTGTTGGCTATTGCTACAAATATAACCGTGTGACATACGACTGGTTTTGTGGTCCAGGGTCACATTTGAAATTAAAACCAAAGTCTCCATTTTCCCTTTCTGTATGTAGGATGATCAGAAAGCAGAGGATGAGCTGGCTAAGAAGAGGGCGGCGTTCCTCCTCAAACAGCAGCGTAAAGCCGAAGAGGCGCGAATACGTAAGCAGCATCTGGAGGCGGAGTCCGAGCTCAAGCGAGATGAAGCCAGGTATCAGTCACACTCAACCCAGTGTGTCTTTGTGTAAGTAAATACTTTAGAAAAACGTTAACAGATGCATCTGTTGTCATTTGTGTTTATTCATTTCAGACGGAAAGCTGAGGAAGAGCGTGTGCGTAAAGAGGAGGAAAAGGCTCGGAGGGAGCTGATCAAACAGGAGTACCTGCGCAGGAAGCAGCAAGAACTTTTAGAGGAACAGGGAGTGACCAAACCACGCCCACGCAACAGGAGGCCACGCCCCAAATCACTGCATCGTGCTGAATCTTCCTGTTCTGCTCGTAAGATTTACTTTTAATGCATCCTATTTCTAACTTGACATGAATTCATTTGCACATGCTACATTTGATTTTAACATCACTCTTTCTAGCGGTTAGTCTTTGTTCTGCTCCCTCCGGATCGTCTCTTTCGTTGGCGTCTGCTGCTACTGAAGGTGACAGTGTGGCGTCAGGAGGGGCCAGTTCACACAGGTGAAGCCCACTTTTCTGAACTTAAAGGCATAGATGTATGCAAAAATGTTGGTTTTGTCATCCTCTGCTTACACTCATGTCATTCCTGTCATTCTATTTGAAACTTCCTGTTTCAAACTGACTGTATTTTTAGTTCTGATTATCTTCCTGTCATGACATTTCAAATGTAAATTGCTCCTTTATAATCAACACAACTGTCTATACTGAAAGCAGTCGTTTCAGCGCTATTTCAGAACTACTCTAAATATATATATATTTTTAAATTAAATGTATTTATTTATTTATTTGTTTTTATTTATTTATTTCTCATTCATATATATATTTTTTTATTAATTTATGCATTTTAGTCTACATTTATTTATTTTGTCGCATCACACTGTCAGTTGAGTGGATGGATATCGACTTGCTATTTGAGAGCTACTGAATTTTTTTTCCAATTAATTAATTGATTTTTTTTTCAACTAAAAAAACTTTTTTTTATTTTTTTTTATATTTTTAATTTATTTATGTATTTTTATTTATTTAAATTTAATTAATTTATGTATTTTAATTTAGATATTTATTTTTTTCAACTAATTTATGCAGTTTAGTTTATATTTATTTATTTATTTTTCACACCACACTGAGTTTATGGATATCGACTAGCTATTTCAGAGCTACTTCATTTGAATTATTTCTAATTAATTATTTATTTTTAAATAATAATTTTCTTATTTATAATTCATTTATGTATTTTAATTTAGATATTTATTTTTATGTTTAATTAATTGATGCATTTTAGTTTATATTTTTAATTTTTTTATTTTGGCACATCACACTGCGAGTTAATGGATATCGACTAGCACATTTTTTTTTTTAAGATTTATTTTTGGCCTTTCTGGCTTTTTATTGAGATAGGACAGATCATTATTGACAGGAAGTGAAGTGGGAGAGAGAGAAGGGGGCAGGGTCGGGAAAGGTCCTCGAGCCGGGATTCGAACTCGGGACGCCCGTAGCGCAACAGCACTATATGTTGGCGTACTGCCCACGAGGCTATCGGCGCCGACGACTAGCAAATTTTTTAATCTAAATTTTTTTTATTTAAAGTAATCGTTTATTTTTGTTTATTCATTTTATATCTATATATATATATATATATATATATATATATATATATTATTGATTTATTTATTTTGTACAATATTTATTTAGTTTAATGTAATGTAATTAAGAACATTAATTAATTAATTTATTTATTTACCACAAACTCATTGCATTAATGGTCACTTGCAGTGTAGCCCAGTGTGATGTTGTTGGATATAACTTCCGAATGTGTTGTAGGGGGGAATCTGTGGAATCTTTTCCCATATTGAGCCGAAATGCGAGCAGGAACATGGAACGAGACTGGGACAACGGCTCAACGGCCTCATCTATCACATCTGTAGCAGAATACAATGGTGAGTTACACACATCTACAGCTCTTTTTGAATACATTTAAAGTAGTACCAAATTATGTTATTTATTTGTTCACCCAAAATAACAAAGTATTTTAGCATCATTTGCTCAATGTTTTGCCCCTTTCTGTCCTCAGGGCCCAGATTATTTAAGGAGCCTAGTGCAAAGTCCAACAAACCGATCATCCAGAATGCCATCGCTCACTGCTGCCTCGCGGGAAAAGTCAACGAAGCCCAGAAGAACGCCATTCTCGAGGTGAGTGCAGTTTCTGTATGCTACCATACTACTTCATTTTTGCAATACATAGTATGTATAATTTGCATAGTATGCACATTTTCTGCATACTATATACCTAAATTTTCTTTTTAGGTATATAGTGAACTTGATATGGATTTAGTTGCTTACTTTTATTAACGTTTCACATACTTTTTTTTGTCCCATGAACTGTTTCACATACTTTTTGAAAAGTTATAAGCAATTTACACTAATAGTCAAAAATGTTTGAACAGTAAGATTTTTAATGATTTTTTTTAAAGACGTTTCTGCTCACCAAGTCTGCATTTATTTGGTTTGAAGTACAGCAAAAGCAGTAAAATGGTGAAATATTACTATTTAAAATAAATTCTTTCTGTTTGAATATATTTAAAAATGTAATTTATTCCTTTGATTTCAAACTGAATTTTTAGCATCATTACTCCAGTCTTCAGTGTCACATGATCCTTCAGAAATCATTTTAATATTCTGATGTGCTGCTCAAAAACATGTTTTATTATTATTATGTTGAAAACAGCTGAGTAGATTTTTTTTCAGGTTTCTTTGATGAATAGAAAGTTCAGAAGAACCTATTTTATCTGAAATAGAAATCTTTTGTAACATTATAAATGTTTTTATCATCACTTTTGATCAATTTAAAGCATGCTTGCTAAATAAAAGTATTAATTTCTATAATTAAAAAATATATATATATACTGACTCCAAGCTTTTGAATGATATAGTGCATAATGTTACAAAAGCTTTTTATTTCAGATAAATGCTGATCTTTGGATCTTTCTATTCATCAATAGAATCCTGAAAAAATGTTTTAAATAATGATAATAGTAATAATAATAATATGGTTTCTTGAACAGCAAATCAGCATATTAGAATGGTTTCTGAAGGATCATGTGACAAAGTAATGATGATGAAAATTTAGCTTTGATCACAGGAATAAATGACTATTTTTATTACTATTTTTTGCTGTACTTTGGATTAAATAAATGTAGGCTTTGTGAGCAGAAGAGACTTCTTTAAAAAAACATTACAAATCTTACTGTTCAAAAACTTTTGACTGGTAGATTATACTAAACTATAACTATGTAATATATCATTAGCATAGATAGATAGACTTGCTTGTGTAACTATTTGTTCCCATAATTCCACAGGAAATTGAGCGGTGCGAGTCCAACCACCTGATCATCCTTTTCCGTGACGGTGGATGTCAGTTCAGGGCGCTGTACATATATTCCCCCGAAACCGAGGAGATCGTCAAGCTCAAAGGCACGGGGCCACGCGCCATCAGCCGCAAAATGATCGACAGACTCTACAAATACAGCTCCGACCGCAAGCAGTTCACAGTCATCCCCGCCAAGTCCGTCTCTGTCAGCGTCGACGCCCTCACCATCCACAACCACCTGTGGCAGGCCAAGAGGCCGAGCACATCAAAAAGAAAATGATCCCGCTTCCCTTTGGCTCGTCGGATCAACCCGCTGCTTTCTGATTGGCTCATAGTTTTGCTAATGAGCAGGCCTCCTAATATCCTATTGGCTCACCAGCTGCAGCGCTCCTATTGGCCACAAGCGGAGTGGGTGGAGCTTGATGTTTGATTGACATTGAGTTAATGAATGTGTTTTAGGATTACGTCATCGTTCAGTGTTGTTTTTTTAGGCAGGAATCTGCATGTGACACTTTTTTTTCTGTTTGATTTTACCATAGTATTAATTTACACACGAACAAAAGACAACACTCCCACTACTTGAACTATGAATTACGGGCACGTGCGAATGTGTGTACGAGCGCGTCCGGTTTTTTGCATTCCTCATACCTCTCCATATGCTGCTGTTCAGATGTGACACTTACTTTAGCAGTGCAATGCAATGAACACGTGACAAGGGATCTGAGTGTGTGTGTGTGTGTGTGTGTGTTTATCATGAAATGCTTCTGTATTATCCATCTTTCCTTTTCTTCATGTATTCACGCTGGCTGCTGACAGTATTAATGTACTTTCCTAATTCGTCACTTGAGAATCAGATTGTCATTGAAACATTGCCACTGATTGTGTGTGTGTGTGTGTGTGTGTGTGTGTGTGTGTTCAGTAAAGAATGTATGCACTCCAGGGACTCCTGTGAGCAGGGCTTTCTGTTGTATATGTTTGGATTGTACAAAACTTTGCTTTAACTTTTCTTTATTAGCCTATTATTATTTACCATATATTTATTTTAAAGAAGAACACTGAAGTTTAATAAATTATACAACCAAAATGAATGTCTTGTGTGTGGTGTGATGTTAACAAAAAAACCAAAAACCTAATATTCTTCTAACATTCTGAATGTAACACTTTTTTTGGGCTAGCAAATTGTTTAGGATTGTAAAGCTATGCCTGTCTCAGCCTAGTTCTGTCAATCTTGCAGCTGAAGCGCAATCAACAGCTCCCTGACCTGCCTCATTGGTCACAGCCAGGTAACAATCATGTTTGCCCTAAAGTTTGGCTGTGCTGTTAACTTACACTGCCAGTCAAAAGTTTTTGAACAGTAAGATTTTTAATGTTCTGCTCACCAAGCCTGCATTTATTTGTCCAAAATACAGCAAAAGCCGTAATATTGTGAAATAATTTTAAAATAAATGTGAAATATTTTAAAATAGTCTGAAAAAATAAATAAATATGTAAATATAAATTATTTAACCAAAATAAAGAGGGATCATATAAAATGCATGTTATTTTTTATTTAGTACTGACCTGAATAAGATATTTTACATAAAAGACATTTACATATAGTCCACAAGAGAAAACAATAGTTGAATTTATAAAAATGACCCTGTTCAAAAGTTTACATCCCCTTGATTCTGTTGTTATCTGAATGACCCACAGCTGTTGTTTTTTTTTTTTTTTTTTTTGGTTTAGTGATAGTGGTTCATGAGTCTCTTGTTTGAACAGTTAAACTGTCTGCTATTTATCAGAAAAAATCCTTCAGCTCCCACAAATTATTTGGTTTTCCAGCATTTTTGTGTATTTGAACCCTTTCCAACAATGACTCTGTGATTTTGAGATCCATCTTTTCATACTGAGGACAACTGAGGGACTCATTTGCAACTATTACACAAGGTTCAAACACTCACTGATGCTTCAGAAGGAAAAAATGTGGATTAAGAGCCAGAATGGAAATGTGTACATTCTGCTCATTTCATTTAGCACTGCTCTTCAGAAGCTACAGAAGATACCTGCATGTTTCCAAGAAGACAAAATTAGTTCAATTTACCATGATCTATAAATTTAAAAAGTTTTCACCCCCCGGTTCTTAATGCATGTTTTTTCCTTATGGAGCATCAGTGAGTGTTTGAACCTTCTGTAATAGTTGCATATGAGTTCCTTATAATAATTATTTTTCTAAGTATAGAAATTAATACTTTTATTTAGCAAGGATGCTTTAAATTGATCAAAAGTGATGATTAAGGCATTTAGAATTGGCGTTGTGCAAAAAAATTCAAGATAAGAACTGACACTGTGTGAGTTTTTGTTTTTATATATTTATTTGTTTATTTGCGTTTATAACTTCATATAGTCCAGCATCACACAAGTAATAGTGCTATTTTCCCGAAAATCACCCCAATTGCATGTGTCATATTCATTTTTCTTACAGCCGTGTAAAAACAATAAATTAACTGACAATTATTTAGACTACATTTTACATTTTGACAATTTTTTTGCTCTATTTCGCCAATGAAAATGACCATACAAAGCAGAACAGTTGTGTATCCCTGAATGATTTAAGTCAGTGATTCAATAACCGATTCACAAAGCTGTTATTTTGCTTCGTTCATGAATGAATCAGTTTGTTTAAAACGAATCGGTTGAACAAATGATTCTATGATTCACTTATTAAAAGTGTCACCACCTACTAGCCGTTTTGGTTTCAAATGTAACAGAATAATTTCGTATTCATAACATTATTCATGCCATTTTACTTGCAGGGTAAATTGGATTTTGATGAGGTAAGATGGATTTATATTATAGATAATATTTTATTTGATTGCCAACATCAGTAGTTTTAATGAATTAAAATACTTTTTTCAACAGTATGTAACTTTATTATGAAAAGTGTGCATTAAGCTACCTGTATTAATGAATTAATGGTCATATCAAGAGTTTTAATAAATTAAAACAACATTTACAGAGCAAAATACATGCCAATATTAGACCATTCTTACCTGTAAATGACTTAAATCAGCACCACTGAGTAAGAAAGTGTCGATTCACTAAACAGACATCATGTTTTGATGATTTTCTAAATAAATCTGTTTTATTATGTTCCTCAAGTACAGTAAAAGCCACGCGCTACGAGTTTACGCGGCTACGCTGAAGCCCCGCCCACCGCGGAAACGAACCAATCACTGACGGCCCTCTCCCATAGCAACTTTGGAATGTCAGTTGGCGTGTGACGTCACACGTAAATGCCAGTGTAAGATCTGGCTTCGATGAGTTTGATTAATCACTCGCGGTTCGTTGCAGTTGCTTAGTTTTGACTTTGCGTATTTTGCCGCCAACGCTATTTGGTTTATTGCTGAATTGAATTCTAGTATTTTTCTCAACGAGTATTATTTTTTCTCAGTTTGTATTTCTTCTGTCGAAAGATAGTTAATATAGAAATCAAAATGCTCTTAACGTTGCTAGGAGTAATTGCTCTCATCCAGAGAGTGCGGAGAAAAGTCAACATCAACTCAGGCCAAGAAGAAAATGGAGACCAGAGTGATGTACCACCTGTGAAGAGTTGTGATGGTAAATAATATGTCCATGTTATGAGAATATGCACTTGTTTTGATGTCTAACTGTTTTTCTGAGGCGCAGCTAACGTAAAGTTGTTGTAACTTTAAACACAACTCAGAAACATAAACTCAACACATTAAGTTACTACTTTCAAGTTCATATTTTCATGCGTGTACACAAAAACTGATTCGTTATTGAACATGGGGAATTTGCACATGAATATTAATTAAGTGATGTTTTGATACAGTTTAATGTCATTTGACACCGAATATAATGCCTGAAAGGAAGCTGTCAAGATCTAAACACACAATATTTATTAAGTTACATGCTAAGGTTAACATGCCAGGTTTGGATGACCCAAATAATAATAATATTCACACACACAACTCAATAAAATCTAATGTAGGAGCTGTCAAGGGACATTTTTGTAATGTTTTACTGTTTTTAACTCTCTGGTGTTGTTCATTTGGGAGTCAAACTTGTGTTTTTCGCTGTCAAAGTTAGTCGGAGGACATAATCGTTTAATAATTTTATCATTGTGAAATGAATATACTATATGTTTCAATAATGTTTTTTTTTTCTTAATATAATTGCATTTTGAATGTATTTACGTTTACTAATTATCTTCTTATTTAAATTATGGAGTATTTTTGTATAAAAAAAATATAAAAAATTGTAAAAAAAAAAAAAAAAAAAAAAATCAGTGAAATTAAGTATTATCATTTAAGTTAAAGATAGTGCAGACATATTTAATTCCATTGAATTTAACCAGAATTTTTTCACCTTATGGTACAAAATAAAGAAAATCATCTATAATACCATGGTGTAGGCACTAGATGCCTGTATAGCCGTATATGTGACCACAAAACCTCATAAGGGTACATATTTTGAAAAGGAGATTTATCTCCTGCATAATTTATCTTCTGCATAAATCTGAATAATTAAGCTTTCCATTGATGTATGGTTTGTTAGGATAGGACAATATTTGCCAGAGATTCAGCTATTTGAAAATCTGGAATCTGAGGGTGCCAAAAAATCTAAATATTGAGAAAATCGCCTCTAAGGTTGTCCAAATGAAGTTTTTAGCAATGCATATTACTATTAAAAAATTAAGCTTAAATATATTTACAGTAGGGAATATACAAAATATCTTCATGGGACATGATCTTTACTTAATATTCTAATGATTTTTGATATAAAAGAAAAATCTATTATTTTTGACCCATACGATGTATTTTTGGCCAGTGCTACTTAAAACTGGTTTTGTGGTCCAGGCACACATATATTTAGTGCTGTATATTCCTTAGTTACTGAGCAATGTTTTCAGGCATAATTGCTTATGTTTTGTCACCCCTTCACTGGTGTGCACTTTTTTCTGCATTGTGGCTGATTTGTAGATCTCTGTGTTTTTCGTATTTTTGCTTATTTTCCATTTCCCTCCACATAGCGACTGCCATAAGGGTCACTGACAAAAAACATGCCAGTAAAAAGACATCTATGTATGTTGACCAACAACTGAAAAAGTAAAAAGCGATACCTCTGTTTATAATTCAAACGTAGTAATTTACAGCAAGCTTAGTTGCAGTATTGTGAGCATCTACTGGTATGCTTAGAAGTATTTAATAAATGTTCTTTTAATGATTAAAATCTTTTGGTTCATATTCTCCCCTTTAGGTCGAGAAATCGATGACACGAGTACCATCTGTGCCATATTCGACTCTGCTGTTGACTTCTCTCCAGCCTCTTTCGGTGCCACGTCCAATATTGATGATGTCCCTCAAACTACAATCTGTACCACATCCTGCTGTAGTAATGACTTTCTTGGAGCTACTGTCTGTGACACAACCAGCTGTAGTTATGACTTTCTTGGAACTACAGTTTGTGACACAACCAGCTGTAGTTATGACTTTCTTGGAACTACAGTTTGTGACACAACCAGCTGTAGTTATGACTTTCTTGGAACTACAGTTTGTGACAAAACCAGCTGTAGTTATGACTTTCTTGGAACTACAGTTTGTGACACAACCAGCTGTAGTTATGACTTTCTTGGAACTACAATTTGTGACGCAACCAGCTGTAGTAATGACTTTCTTGGAACTACAATTTGTGACGCAACCAGCTGTAGTTATGACTTTCTTGGAACTACAGTTTGTGACGCAACCAGCTGTAGTTATGACTTTCTTGGAACTACAGTCTGTGATGTGCCCAGCTGTAGTAATGACTTGCCTCAAACTACAGTCTGTGGTGGGACCAGCTGTAGTAATGACTTGCCTCAAACTACAGTCTGTGGTGGGACCAGCTGTAGTAATGACTTGCCTCAAACTACAGTCTGTGGTGGGACCAGCTGTAGTAATGACTTCCCTCAAACTACAGTCTGTGGTGGGACCAGCTGTAGTAATGACTTCCCTCAAACTACAGTCTGTGGTGGGACCAGCTGTAGTAATGACTTGCCTCAAACTACAGTCTGTGGTGGGACCAGCTGTAGTAATGACTTCCCTCAAACTACAGTCTGTGGTGGGACCAGCTGTAGTAATGACTTGCCTCAAACTACAGTCTGTGGTGGGACCAGCTGTAGTAATGACTTCCCTCAAACTACAGTCTGTGGTGGGACCAGCTGTAGTAATGACTTCCCTCAAACTACAGTCTGTGGTGGGACCAGCTGTAGTAATGACTTGCCTCAAACTGCAGTCTGTGGTGGGACCAGCTGTAGTAATGACTTCCCTCAAACTACAGTCTGTGGTGGGACCAGCTGTAGTAATGACTTGCCTCAAACTGCAGTCTGTGGTGGGACCAGCTGTAGTAATGACTTGCCTCAAACTACAGTCTGTGCCATGACCAGCTGTAGTAATGACTTCCCTCAAACTACAGTCTGTGGTGGGACCAGCTGTAGTAATGACTTGCCTCAAACTACAGTCTGTGGTGGGACCAGCTGTAGTAATGACTTGCCTCAAACTACAGTCTGTGGTGGGACCAGCTGTAGTAATGACTTGCCTCAAACTACAGTCTGTGCCATGACCAGCTGTAGTAATGACTTCCCTCAAACTACAGTCTGTGGTGGGACCAGCTGTAGTAATGACTTGCCTCAAACTACAGTCTGTGGTGGGACCAGCTGTAGTAATGACTTGCCTCAAACTACAGTCTGTGGTGGGACCAGCTGTAGTAATGACTTGCCTCAAACTACAGTCTGTGCCATGACCAGCTGTAGTAATGACTTCCCTCAAACTACAGTCTGTGCCATGACCAGCTGTAGTAATGACTTGCCTCAAACTACAGTCTGTGCCATGACCAGCTGTAGTAATGACTTCCCTCAAACTACAGTCTGTGGTGGGACCAGCTGTAGTAATGACTTTCCTCAAACTACAGTCTGTGGTGGGACCAGCTGTAGTAATGACTTCTCTCAAACTACAGTCTGTGGTGGGACCAGCTGTAGTAATGACTTTCCTCAAACTACAGTCTGTGGTGGGACCAGCTGTAGTAATGACTTCCCTCAAACTACAGTCTGTGCCATGACCAGCTGTAGTAATGACTTCCCTCAAACTACAGTCTGTGGTGGGACCAGCTGTAGTAATGACTTGCCTCAAACTACAGTCTGTGCCATGACCAGCTGTAGTAATGACTTCCCTCAAACTACAGTCTGTGCCATGACCAGCTGTAGTAATGACTTTCCTCAAACTACAGTCTGTGGTGGGACCAGCTGTAGTAATGACTTGCCTCAAACTACAGTCTGTGGTGGGACCAGCTGTAGTAATGACTTGCCTCAAACTACAGTCTGTGCCATGACCAGCTGTAGTAATGACTTCCCTCAAACTACAGTCTGTGCCATGACCAGCTGTAGTAATGACTTTCCTCAAACTACAGTCTGTGGTGGGACCAGCTGTAGTAATGACTTTCCTCAAACTACAGTCTGTGGTGGGACCAGCTGTAGTAATGACTTCCCTCAAACTACAGTCTGTGCCATGACCAGCTGTAGTAATGACTTCCCTCAAACTACAGTCTGTGCCATGACCAGCTGTAGTAATGACTTCCCTCAAACTACAGTCTGTGGTGGGACCAGCTGTAGTAATGACTTCTCCCAAAATTATGTCTCTGCCACATCTAATTTAAGTGATGACGCCCCTCCAGTTTTATTTCATGTCACGTCTGACTGTAGAGATGTTGCCCACCAAGCATCAGTTTATTTTGCAGCTGACTTGAGTCTTGACGTCCCTCAGTCTTCAGTCCATGAAACGTTAGACTGTAGTGTCACTGTCCCCCAAGCTACAGCCTGTGCAGTACCTGACTATAGTGTTGACGGTCCTCAGTCTCCAGTTCACGAAACGTTAGACTGTAGTGTTGATGTCCCCCAAGATGCAGCCTGTGCAGGGGCCGATTGTAGCGTTGATGCTCCTCATGCTACAGTTGGCCAAACAGAGGACACTGCGGCACCTCAGTCAAGCCAGCTACAGGATGATGAGACAAGTATTGGTAAGTTTGCTACCATAATATAATTCAACACACACACTTTAATCAGCAGTTCAGTGGTTTATGTTTTAGTGGTTTATTTAAATCATTTTAGCTGTAATATAGGCACAAATATTCAGTGTAGTAACTCAATTATTATATTTTTTGCAAAATTATTCTAGTTTTTAAATCGATTAAATAAGTGCTGTCACTGATTGACATTATATTTATCTTTTAACAGAAATCAACTCACGCCGGTATGAAATATGCGGTCATCTGGGCGAAGGAGGCTTTGGAACCGTTTATGCCGCCACTCGTTTGAATGATGGCCTACAGGTATCAATTTGCATTATCTACAATATTATCACAATAATTATTCAAAGCACTTGATCTTTCAGATCTGTTTAGACATGCTCTGCATGCTTAGAATTTAAATTCATGAATTCATTCAGTGTTAATGATTGAAATGATGTGAACTGCTCACAAATGAAATGTAAATCTTACACCTCTTTTTTTGTTTTGTTGATCAGGTGGCAGTGAAATTTGCCTCCATCTGGGACACAGAAATCATCAACATTGTAAGTAGGCTGCGCTCTCACTGTTTCTCCTCTCAATCACTGTTGTCAGTGTCAAACATTTCATATAAACCTGTAAATGATTTTTCAGTAAACAACCTGGTTAAGTCTTATATCCATCTTAACATCATAAAAACTGTCTTTCTTCTAGGACGGTTGTTCTGAGCCTCTTCCACTGGAGGTTGCTTTGCAAATTCTTGCAAACAAAGGCCCCAGGGTTGAGGAAATCATCCAGCTTCTGGACTGGCAGGTGGAGCCTGACTATTACTTTATGGTCCTAGAGCGGCCCATGCCCTGTCAGTCCTTGTTTGACTATTTGAAGTGCTACAAGGGAACCATTGAAGAGGACGTGGTACGAGTTATTATGCACCAGGTGATATATGCAGCTCAAACGTGCTGCCAGCGTGGAGTGCTGCACCGGGATATCAAGCTGGAAAACCTTCTGATTAACCCGGACACGCTCAAAGTCAAATTGATTGACTTTGGCTGTGGTGCAATCCTCACTGATGAAGGTTACACATCCTTTGCTGGTATGTATGATCCCTTAAAGCTGTAAAGTGGACTCTAGTGATGAGTTGAGAGCCATTGACACTCTAATTTCTTGCATGTAATGAATATCTAGGCAAATGCTGTGTTAATGGAAATAAAATCTTTTTCCTCTAGGCACAAGCGAGTATTGCCCTCCCGAGTATCAGAAGACCGCCAAGTATCACGGGGGACCGGCGACAGTGTGGTCACTCGGGATCCTCTTGTTTGTGATGCTTTTTTGGAAATTTCCAAAGAGCCGAGACCTGCACAAGGTCAATGATCAAAACTGGACCAAAACTGGCTTGTCGAAAGGTAAGATCTTCAATTCAATCAAAAATCAGACCAATGCCTTAATTAAGGATGGTCATTTGAATCGTCTGATCAGAGATCAGGTGTGAAGTTCAAGGTAATAATCAGACATCTCTCTCTTCTTTTCACACAGAATGCTGCGATTTCCTCCGATGCTGTCTGCAGATCGACCCAAAACACCGGCTTGAACTGGAGAAACTCAGTCTCCACGACTGGTTCATGGTAAATACATTTTGACATTTATGTATTTTCGATTTGGTTTGGTTTAGTTACTCAGACTATAGACATCAGCTGTTTTACTATAGCTTTCAGTACATGTTGTAATTGTCATATATTGTTGACAATGCTGTTCGTAAACATCCAGTTTTTTACTTTCAGAATGTTGCCTCTCTTTGTTGTGCATTTGTTTTCTATGTGTTTTGTGTAATGTATTTTGACACTAAACCTGATTTTTGTTTATTCTTTCAGATCACAGACAAGAAGAATGACCACAGCTCAGTAATGGGTCAGTTTGGTACCATAATCCTTATATACGAAACACACAGTTCAATGCTTTACAAGAATATTTCATTAATAACACAGAAATTGACTTGCTCAACATTCCACAAGATTTTATTTACATTCATATAAATGTGTGTAATATTTATATGAATGAAATCAGTGCTGTCATTGATTAACATTTTGTTAACATATTTTATTTATCTTTAACAGAAATCAATTCATCCTCTTATGTAATTGGCATTCAGCTGGGTGAAGGAGGCTTTGGGTCTGTTTATGCGGCGACTCGTTTGAATGATGGCCAAATGGTATTAATTTTCATTACTTAGAATATCTAGATAATTATTTTTGTCCTGTTTTATGTTCGTTTGAAATGATGTGAACTCCGCTCACAAATGAATTGTAAATCTTACATCTCTCTTGTGTTTTGTTGATCAGGTGGCGATAAAATTTGTCCCGAACACAAAGTTCATCAGCATTGTAAGTAGGCTGTGCTCTCTCTGTTTTTCTTCTCAGTCACTGTTTTCAATTTCAAACATCTCATATTAACATTAATCAGAGACTATAAATGGTTTTTCAGTAGACATTCTGCCTTTATCAATAGTTTGTCCAGGAATTAAGTTTTATATTTGTCTTCCTTCTAGGACGGTTATTCCGAGCCTCTTCCACTGGAGGTTGCTTTGCAGATTCTTGCAAACAAAGGCCCCAGGGTTCAGGAAATCATCCAGCTTCTGGACTGGCAGGTGGAACCTGACCGCTACATTTTGGTAATGGAGCGGCCCATTCCCTTTGAGGAATTTAATTGGTTTCTTCTGAGGAAAATGACATCACTTGAAGAGGAGGTGGCACGGGTCATCATGCGCCAGACAATATTTGCAGCTCAAACGTGCTGCAGACGTGGAGTTTTACACCGGGATATCAAGCTGGAAAACCTTCTGATTAACCCGGACACACTTGAAGTCAAATTGATTGACTTTGGCTGTGGTGCAGTCCTCACTGATGAAGGCTACACATCCTTTGTTGGTATGTATGATCCCTCATAGCTGTGACATGGGTCTAAAAACTCTGGTGATGAGTTGAGGGCCAATCACACAGATTAAATATCTAGTTTAAATGGTGTGTTAATGGAAATAAAATGTCTTTCTTCCAGGCACAAGAGAGTACTGCCCTCCTGAGTATTTCATGACTGGCAAGTACCACGGAGAACCAGCGACAGTGTGGTCACTCGGGATCGTCTTGTTTGCATTGGTGTGTGGCGATTTCCCAAAAAGACGAGACCTGCGCAAGATCAACGCTAACACCTGGACCAAAGATGGCCTGTCGAACGAATGCTGCAATTTCATCCGATGCTGTCTGCAGATCGACCCAAAACACCGGCTTGAACTGGAGAAGCTCAGTCTCCATGACTGGTTCATGGTAAATACATTTTGATGGTTATGAAGTATTTTCAATTTGGTTTGGTTTAATTAATCAGTCTATAGACATTAGCTGTTTTACTCTAGCTTTCAGTACATGCTGTAACTGTCATATAGACAATCCTGTTCGTAAACATCCATTTTTTACTTGAAGAATGTTGCCTCTCTTTGTTGTACATTGTTTTCTATGCGATTTGTGTCATGTATTTTGATACTAAACCTGATTTCTGTTTATTCTTTCAGATCGCGGACAAGAAGAAAGATCACAGCTCAATAATGGGTCAGTTTGGTACCATAATCCTAACATACGACACACACACACAGAGTCTTTAACCAGCAGTTCAATGGTTTATGCTTTACATTGGCATTAATATGCACTTGATTTCAGAATAGTTCATAAATAACAGAAATTGACTTACTTAACATTCAACAAGATTTTATTTACATTTATATAAATGTGTGTAATATTTATATGAATGAAATCAGTGCTGTCAGTTACTGACATTTTGTTAACATCTTTTATTTATCTTTTAACAGAAATCAATTCATCCTCTTATGTAATCGGCATTCAGCTGGGCGAAGGAGGCTTCGGATCCGTTTATGCGGCGACTCGTTTGAACGATGGCCAAATGGTATCAATTTTCATTACTTAGAATATCGATTTTATGCTTGTCTGACTTTTGCAAGCAACCATATATTAACTATTTGAAGCACTTAATCTGTCAGACCTGTTTAGATGTGCTTAAAATGTAAATTTATGAAATTGTACGTCTGTTTACGGTTAAAGCTCGAAATGATGTGAACTTACATCTTACATCTCTCTTGTGTTTTGTTGATCAGGTGGCGATAAAATTTGTCCCGAACAGGAACACAAAGTTCATCAGCATTGTAAGTTTCTTCTCTCAGTTACTGTTTTCAATTTCAAACATCTCATATTAACATTAATCAGAGACTATAAAAAGATTTTTCAGTAAACAATCTGCTTTTTGTCCAGGAATTGTTTCAGTCTTATATTTGTTGAATCCTTAAAACGGCTGTTTTTCTTCTAGGATGGTTTTTCCAAGCCTCTTCCACTGGAGGTTGCTTTGCAAGTTCTTGCAAACAAAGGACCCAGAGTTCAAGAAATCATCCAGCTTCTGGACTGGCAGGTGGAGCCTGACCGCTACATTTTGGTCCTGGAGCGGCCCGTTCCCTTTGAGGAAATGAATTGGTTTCTTCTGCAGCAAATGACAACCCTTGAAGAGGATGTGGCACGGGTCATCATACGCCAGACAGTATTCGCAGCTCAAACGTGCTGCAGACGTGGAGTTTTACACCGGGATATCAAGCTGGAAAACCTTCTGATTAACTCCAGCACACTGGAAGTCAAATTGATTGACTTTGGCTGTGGTGAAATCCTCACGGACAAAGGTTACACGTCCTTTGTTGGTATGTATGATCCCTTAAGGCTGTGAAGTGGGTCTAAAAACCCACTCAAAAAAGTTTGAGGGCCGTTCATTTCATGAAATGAAATAATTTCTTGCATGATAAGGAATATGTAGATAAATGTTAATGGAAATAAATAAATAAATAAATAAATAAATTGTATTTCCTCCAGGCACAAAAGAGTACTGCCCTCCTGAGTATTTCATGACCGGCAAGTACCACGGAGAACCAGCGACAGTGTGGTCACTCGGGATCGTCTTGTTTGCATTGGTGTGTGCCGATTTCCCAAAAAGACGAGACCTGCGCAAGATCAATGCTAACACCTGGACCAAAGATGGCCTGTCGAAGGAATGCTGCAATTTCATCCGATGCTGTCTGCAGATCGACCCAAAACACCGGCTTGAACTGGAGAAACTCAGTCTCCACGACTGGTTCATGGTAAATACATTTTGTTTAAATATTTTTATATATTTGTTTAGGTTTAATTATCAGACTATGGACTAGACATGTGCCGGTATTCGGTAATACGATATATCACGATAATGAATATGCACGGTATTGTTATTGTGGGCATTTCAAAATACCGAAAATAATTGTTTATTAAAAGTTATTCCGAATTTTGAAAGCATTTTAAGCATACTTTTCCCATTAACTGGTTAAATGCACAACACACTTGTAAACTGCGTCGAAGATGCGTGATGTAAACAGAAGCACATGGCAGAACGCCTAAGGGACGCTCAGGATTAAAGTGAAAGTGTCATTCACTCTCTGACAGCAGATGGCGCTAAACCGCAAATGCAACGTTAACCCAGAAACAAAGCAGCTGCGCTACTTTCTAAAACGTATTTTAATGATTTATTTAGCCATTTAGATTTTTGTATTTGCAGTGGTGTTTATCACAACACCAAATACTTAAATATTCAGACTCCATAGGCTATTTATTTTAACACTTTTTACATTTTAATCTGGACTACAACATGCCCTAGATATTGTTTGAAAGTGTATTCTAAGTGATTCTTTATTGTTCGGTCACACTTTACTTTAGGGCTTCATTAGTTAACATTACTTACTTAATTAGTTAACATTACTTGTGTGTAATTAATTAATTAGTTAACATAAACTCCCAATGAAAAATTATTCTAAACATGCATTAATCTTAGATAATTCCAATATAATAATAATCAAATTAAAATTAAAATCAAAGTTAATTTTTTTTTTTAAATAAACCGAGCTAACATGAACTAAAAGTTGTATTTTTAACAAAGATTAATAACTTCTGTATCAAATGTAGCTTTTGTTTACTGATCATGTTAACTAATAATAATTAACTAATAAGATCTTACTGTAAAGCAATACCTATTGGTCTTTTAATTCTTTTGCACTTTAATCTGTGTAAAATTTTGAACTTTATACATTTTTTGTGTATTGCTTTATTGTGTTTTAATGTTCAGAATTTTTTTACTGTATTATGACATCACTTTTTTGCAACTAAATTTCAATACCGTGATAAAAACATTATCAATTTATCGCAACATGAAAATTTGATACCGGCATATCCCTACTATGGACATTAGTATTCTTATGCTAACGTTTGCTGCAAGTGACAAATTTTAACACTGAATGTTTATACCTTCTGATATATGTTCATTTATGTTTTTACATTTTTTACTGTAAATATGCTGGCTCTCTTTAATTGTTTTTTTTGTTGTTGTTGTTGTTGTTGTGTAATGTATTTTAACAGTAAACCTGATTTCTGTTCTTGTGTTAGATTGCAGACAAGAAGGAACGAGAGGGAAAGAAAGAAAATTCTGTAATTAATGACAGGAATGACAGGTAAATTACAGGAAGCTCAGCGATGGCTATGACAGAAAGCCAATGCTGCTTCAAACCTACAGAAAACAGGTTGCGGAGGTGGAGAAAATGTAACCTGATGAAAACACTCCGGACCTCAACCAGAAAAAAAAAAAAAAGGTTATAAAATATAATAACATATTATGATAATAATAATAATAATAATAATAATATATAAAAATATAAAAATAATAATAACAAATAAGTAACTTAAATATAACAAGGTGATTAAAAATATAAAAACATATAAAATTAAATTACAATAATATAAAAATAATAATAATATATAAAAAAGCTATAAAAAAAATTATATATAAAGTGCTTAACCCAAAAAAAAATAAAAAATAAAAATAATATATTAAAATATAAAGCTATTAAAAATATTGACAAATAAATTAAATATAAAAAGGCGCATAAAAATATAAATACATATAAAAGGTACATAAAATTACATTTAATTTTCTATAACGACAGTATAGTTAAAAAAAAAAAAAAAAAAATATATATATATATATATATATATGTAATTGCTCAACCAAAAAATATATATATTAAAATATAAAGCTATTAAAATATGAACAAATAAATTAAAAATAAAAATGTGCATAAAAATATAAATACATATAAAAGGTGTACATATAAAAAAAGAAATGTGTATATATAAAGTGCTCAACCAAAAAAATACAAATAATATATTAAAATATAAAGCTATTAAAAATACATAAAGTGATATATAAAGTGATCAACAAAAAAACTATATTAAAATATAAAGCTATTAAAAATACTGACAAATAAATTAAATATAAAAAGGCGCATAAAAATATAAATGCATATAAAAGTTACATACAATTAAATTACATTTTCTATAACGACAGTATAGTTAAAACAAAAAATATATATATTTATATATATTAAAATATAAAGCTATTAAAAATATGAACAAATTAAATATAAAAAGATGCATAAATACATAGAAAAGTTGCATACAATTAAATTTAATTTTCTATAACGACAGTATAGTTTAAAAAAAATATATATATAAAGTGCTCAACCAAAAAAATACAAACTATATATTAAAATATAAAGCTATTAAAAATATGAACAAATAAATTAAATATAAAAATATGCATAAAAATATAAATGCATATAGAAGGTGCATAAAATTAAATTACCTTTTCTATAATGACAGTATAGTTTAAAATAAATAAATAAATATATATATATATATATATATATATATATATACTGCTCAACCAAAAATATATATATATTAAAATATAAAGCTATTAAAAATAGGAACAAATAAATTAAATATAAAAAGGTGCATAAAAATATAAATGCATATAAAAGGTGCACAACATTGAATTACATTTTCTATAACGACAGTATAGTTTAAATAAATCAATAAATCAATATATATATATATATATATATATATATATATATATATATATATAGTGCTCAACCAAAAAAAAAAAAAAAAAAAATATATATATATATATATATATATATATATTAAAATGTAAAGCTATTAAAAATATGAACAAATAAATTAAATATAAAAGTTGCATACAATTAAAGTAAATTTTCTATAACGACAGTATAGTTTAAAATGTAAAGCTATTAAAAATCCAAACAAATAAATTAAATTTAAAAAAGTGCATAAAAATATAAATGCATATAAAAGGTGCATAAAATTAAATTTACATTTTATATAATAAGTTTATAATATAAATATAAAGAACTCCAAAAACCATAAAAATAATAATGTATAAAAAAAAATATATATATATATATATATATATATATATATATATATATATATATATAAAATATGTATAAATATGTATATATATATATATATATATATATATATAATATGTATATATAAAGTGCTCAACCAAACAAATACAAATAATATATCAAAATATAAAGCTATTAAAAAATACAAACAAATAAATTAAATATAAAAAGGTGCATAAAAATATAAATGCATATAAAAGGTGCATAAAATGAAACTACATTTTCTATAACGACAGTATAGTTTAAAAATAAATAAATATATAGTGCTCAACCAAAAAAATATATATTAAAATGTAAAGCTATTTAAAATGCGAACAAATAAATTAAATATAAAAAGGTGCATAAAAATATAAATGCATATAAAAGGTGCATAAAATTAAATAACATTTTCTATAACAACAGTATAGTTATATAACAGTATATATATATTGGTGGTGTCAAAATTAGCGTGTTAACGCAGGTGATTATTTTACAAAATATCCTAATAACCAGTTGCTGTGATGTCTGTTTATCAAAGAACAAAATTAAAAAGAGGAAATCAGTAACTAAGTTTATCTTTATATAATTTAGAATTGTATATATTTTAGGCTATATTTTCTTGCTTAAGGGCACAGGTAGCTACTAGCCCTATATGACATTTATTATAATGGGTTTATATGAAGATTGGTTCAAGTTCACCTAAATTATTTTTATTATTAGTTACTTTTTAAAGTCTAATAAATGTTAAAGTGATAGCTCTCAATGATACTGTAATGTTGGATGATTATATATATTCAATGGTTAAATATTGGGGGGGGGGGGGAATAATAGAGACATCAGTTGGAATCAGTCATACTTGCCTTCAGTCATAAAAAAGATGGCATTAAACATATGATGTTTTCTAGTTGTTAATGCATGAAACACGTGTTCCGATAATCACATGGAAAGGGTTACAAGCCTCGATTCGTGTTGCCAGATCTTGCTAGAAAAAAAAAACCTAGCAAACTAGACACAAGTCCATAATAAATCTAAACAAATACAAATGCCTTATTTTGGAAATGCAATGAAAATATTGCAATTACTAGTTTAAGAAGTCCAAGAAACTGAATCGCTTTATGAGCAAAGCCTAAATAACAAGCCGAAAGCCGCCAAAACATGACGCCTCTGTCGATGATCATTTGGCAGCCTGAACATTCTGCTGAAATGGTCAGGTTTGGACTGACTGGAGGGTGAGTACACTTTTATAGATTTGTCTTGTGAACTAACCTTTTATATTTCACTGAGGTTACCTTTCTTACTTTGAGGAAAAAACAGTCTAAATCAGATTAAACCAGCAAACCCAGTCAGGTTTTTTATTGTACATGAAGCTCATTTAATATATTTTGTGATGAAAATACAGATTTAATGAAATGTCTTTATTGCCAGGATCAACTAGACTTTCCTTGTGAAGAACAGAAGGGATGTGACGATGAGCATAGAAAATGTGGAAGTAGAATATGAAGCATAGAATATTATGGTAACGGCAAATTTACTGATTACATTTTCTGCTATTGCTAGAGTGAAATTTATCACATGACACAAAGCATCTTATTGTTTTCTTATTTCTGTTTTTCCATTAACTAACCTCAGTGAATTTTGTTTTAATGTATTTTAACCAGAGCCTTAACCTTTAACCAGATTTTCCGATCTAAATCAAATGATTCGCAAACCTTCACTGAAGTCCTGATCTGAATTAAACGATACGCGATCCACGCTTCAAAGTTCCAATCTGAATCAAATGATTTGCGAACCTGCTCCAAAATTCCGAACTAAATCAAATAATTTGCTAACCCGCACCGAAGTCCCGATCTGAATCAAACGATTTGCAATCCACGCGTCGAAGTCTGAATCTGAATGATCGTGAACCCGCTCCAAAGTTCTGATCTAAATCAAATCACACGTCATGCAGTATTTCTAAATCAAATGATTCACAAACCCACACCGAAGTCCCAATCTGAATCAAATGCTTCACGATCCACACTTCAAAATTCCAATCTGAATCAAATTATTCCAGAAAGCCACTTCAAAGTTCTGATCTAAATCAAATGATTCGCAAACCCTCACCGAAGTCCCCATCTGAATCAACGATTCGCAAAACAACACTTCGAAATTCCAATCTGAATTAAATGATTCGCGAACCCACTCCAAAGTTCTGATCTAAATTAAATGACTCGCCATGCATGATTTTCCGATCTAAATCAAGTGATTCGTAACCCACACCGAAATCCCAATCAGAATCAAACGATTCACGATCCACACTTCTAAGTTCTAATCTGAATCAAATTATTTGAGAAAGCCGCTTCAAAGTTCTGATCTAAATCGAACGATTCGCGATCCATGCTTCGAAGTTCCAATCTGAATTAAATGATTTGCGAACCCGCTCCAAAGATCTGATCTAAATCACATGATTCGCCATACAGGAATTTCCAATCTAAATAAAATGATTCGCAAAACCCACACTGAAGTCCCGTTCTGATTCAAATGATTCACAATACGCGATTTAAAGCCCCAATCTGAATCAATGATTTGCAGTCCTATTGGAGCACTTTAAAACACTTTAGCACTTTACCTGACTTGAAAACCATTTTAAAATCAGACATTGCATTACCATGGAAAATGTACATTAAAATAATATTACAAAATGTTTTTGTTCATGAATTATAAAGTTTGGATAGTGCATCTTCATGTCTGTGTTCAAATAATAAAAATAATGTTCAGATAAGATTAGGGGTCGACTGATATGTGTTTTTCAGGGTCGATGCCGATATCTATTATTGTAGATCAAGTAGACAGATAACCAATATAAAAATTAAAATGAATGTCAAAATTAAGAATAACAAGGGCTCTGATAAAAACGTTATTTGAATGCTTTTAAATGACATTTGAAAATGACTAATACCGATAACCATAAAAATGCTTATATCAGCCAGGGGTGCGTTTCCCAAAAGCATTGTTAGCTAACTATGATCGTTAGTTCCCTTGAACTCTATTGGTAACGATGAAACCATAGTTTCTTTTGGGAAATGCACCCCAGGCCGATAATTGGTCGGCCTCTAGATGTTTTTAATCATTTGTATAACTTTATATTATTTGTATCTTAAAACAGTTTGTATTGTTCCTCTTGCCGAATGTAGATAAATAAAGGAATCTAATTTGATGAACTCCTCAGTGTCATCTTGAATTCTCTTTGTGTTTCTTGGAACAACAAAATGCTTCTATATTTACTTTTAAGCACTGCAAACCTAAGTAGTGCAAACCTGTAAGTTCATACATAGTTCACCAAAGTGTGGATGTGGTTACGGCTGTTTAACCGTGGAAAAATGTACTTTACTCACATCACATGCACACGTCACATTAGACATCACATAAGTGATGTTTCAGTGTACATTTCGTTCAGCTGTACATTTGCATGTGCCTGGAAACTGGTGTAGGTTTAAGTGAAGCCCACAAAACCACAAAACCACACACAGACATCTACACATATATCCACATTAGCACACAGGCTTTTGTTTTTAATCATGGGACTTTCCATTTAATTCTAGATTCTATACTGAGCTTAATATTTTCCACTTCCCAGACATCCCACCTTCTGCATATTGATAGCGGCTCTCTGATGCCCTCAAATTTTATACCATGTCCCAGAAATCAAGTGAGCAGAAGAGAAGGATTTCGTAATACCTGTTCAATGCGTTTACCGTTTCCATGATTTCATAGTGGCGAAGGAGTTTTGCCACTCCAACCTGCTTAAAACAGTCAGCATGGTTTTTCAATAGGTTGTTTGTTGTCTAAATGATCACAAATTGAAAGTTTGTGGCAGTGATTTTGTGTCGGGATGCAGCATTTGCTCACTGCAGAAGTCAGACTTGTAGAGGTGAGTGTTTGTAAAGTAGCAGTGTCTTGTTTTTGATGTGGGCTACTGGTGTGCAAAACCCTCCCATCTTTGAACAGACACAAAAGGAAAATGAAGTTCATTCTTGTTCCATCACAAGATGCATCTGCGAGGCTCCATCGTTCTTCTCCTCATTCTTCTCACTGGAGGTACAGTAAACATGCAGCTCATTGAAGCAATTTGTAATAAGTAACTGAATTTATGTCTCTTTTTTTGTCATTTAAGGATTCTCTCTGGACTGTTATGAATGCCATAATCAACTAGAAGGTAGGCAATCTACATGTCGCAGTGATCATAACATGTGTGCAAGTTCAAAGAAGCTACAATATATTGGTAAGTTGAATGCGATGAAGTGCTGTTTTCCTGTTTAAATTTACTGGTACAAACATTTGTTGGCCTCACATTTGTCACATATAATATAATGTTCTCAGCAATGTCATAGCAATGACAAAGTAGATCATGAAACTCTCATGAAGCTAAAATATTATTGGTTGGGTCAGTTTTAACACCAGTCAAAATTTCTGTGAATATTCTTTCCCAGTGTGAACAGGCCTTTAGACGTGACATGTTGCACTTAATATTGTATGAAATAAATTATGATGATCTTAAGAGTGTGATTTCCCAGAATTCATTTATGCTGATGTGATGTCTCATTGTTGAAAAGAAGCTATCATTTGTGTCATAACTGACCTCAGTGTATTGTGTATTTTATGCTGTATGAACTTGAGTTGCTCATTCATTCATTCATTCATTTCTCTTTTTTTATTTAGCTGGTATAAAGGTTGAATCCATTTATAAAAGCTGTTCTGTGCCACTTGACTGTGAAAGCTGGTCTATTAGCACAGGTTACTTTAGAAGAACTTATGCTGTCGAGTGCTGCGACACCAACTTTTGCAATAAACAATCTGCTCCAGGTATCATTCTTTATTTGACCTTGAATTTAAGACTGGCAACAGTGAAATAAATAATAATAATAATAATAAAGTAATATTTTTTGCAGATTTGAGCTCTCTTAAAAATGGAAAGAGCTGTTACACTTGTGATTGGGAGGACTGCTCAAAAACACTGAGTTGCTGGGGGAATGAAGACTACTGTTTCACTACATATGGTAAGAATATACAGTTGAGGTGTGTTTTTTTTTTTTTTTTTTTTTTTTTTTTTTTTAAGTGATAGTTGTTCATGAGTCCCTTGTTTGTCCTGAACAGTTAAACTGTCCGCTCTTCTTCAGAAAAATCCTTCAAGTCCCACGATTCTTTCCAACAATGACTGTATGATTGAGATCCATCTTTTGACAACTGAGGGACTCATATGCAGCTATTACAGAAGGTTCAAACCAGTGCTTAATTTGAGCTGGATCCTGTTCCGGAAAATGTACGATTTTGGATTTTGGCGCTCCGGTATTTGTTTTTAAACATCCAACATTAACAAGTGCATTAGATTGTGACCCAGGTTTATGTAAATGTATTTGGAGGTTATGTATTGGTCCTCAACACATTTTTGATCAATCAGCTTTCATTGATTGGTGCTTACTGCTTAACTCACTCTCTCTGAACATGCACTGCTCGCAAAGCTTATTGTTTACAGAGAGTGTAGTAATGTCAGAAATAATAAGTCAAATATCATAATGTATAAACATTATAAACACTATAAACATAGCTATATGTTAGTTCCCCTGATTCCAAAGCAAAATTATTTAAATGTAACTGTATTCAGAACAAGGATGAAATAAAAAAAAATCGATAAAGCTAAGAAACCAAAACAAAACCAGGCATTGGGCTCACGTACTTCTGTAACAAATCCAAATGTACTTCTGTAACAAATCCAAATGTTTCCATATTTGTAATGTATTTGAATGATAAACTATTATTTATCATGTAGACAAGGCTTTGTACTTCACACACGTTCGAATATCGACGGAAAAAAATCATCCTCTTCACGTGAGAAAAAAATGTGCTTGGCATAAGAGCAGAGTTGTCAATTTAAATTGACAAGTGTAACCTTTTATATGTTTGGTTGACTGTATTTTATTTTGCTAATGTACATACTGCACTGTCAAGTTTGAAATGCTAGAATTTGTGTGGTGTTGAATAGCTGAAACATAAAATACTTCATTATTTTTGATCAAATAGATAGAGTTAGACATAATTCGGAAATGCAAAGCGTTTACTTTTATTTTTGCACACTCACAGTAAAAACAGAACATTTGTGCGTTCAAAAATACAAAAAAAAAGCTGCTTGGGTGTAAAAATCCATAAAGCAGTGCTCTCTGGGTGCGGGATTCTTTTACAACATCAAAAATACAAAGATCCAAGTCACTCAAGTGTGAAAAAAATATAAAAAGCCTTTATTCACGTAGTGGTCATCAGACTACAGTTACTTTTTCATGGATTACATGATTACATATTATTCACGCAATAGCAATAAATTGTTCATAATTAATTAATTCTCCCTAATTTCTCTTTTTCATCTTTCAAATGTTCCTTTCTAAAATAGCCTACTGCTTATTTACATTCAGAAAGTCCAGTTTTGTGGATATTCACACCTAGACTAGTCATTAGTCAGGTGGTGACACAGTATTTGACCACTAGATTTACAAAAATAATTTCAGGTTTAACCCCTTAACTGCCACTGTCCGCTAAGTTTACATTACCATTTTACAAATAAATCATAATCTAATCATGACAAACTATATATCATTGGAATGGTCTAAGACTCCTAAATAGATATTTTACCATTTTTTGTTAATAATTATTTAGGAAAAGTAATAGATTCATTTATGACAAGAGTGCACCTAAAAAATCTACTTCATAACAGGAGTTCTGACCTTTGTAACAGAAAGACTTTCTTCGTTGCCTTATCTCTATCATGCTTTAGAATCATAAGAAATTATTTATCAGTAGAAAACTTCAAAATTCATCCGTTGAAAACCAGTTTAAAATAAGACATTGCATTACCATCGAAAATGCACATCAAAATCATATTACAAAATATTTTCGTGCATTCATTATAAAAAAAATTGATTAAAAATTCATTATTCATTAAAAAAAAGTTTTTTTAATATGTTCAAATATGGGAGTGACAGTTAAAGGGTTAAGAATGTTTCAACATTGCATCAACTACTGATGATCTTTTATCATTCCGGAAGTTTTTTTTTTTAAATGCATTATTATGTCTTTCAAACTCATTAAAATGCACATATTCACATTAGTTATTATTTGCATGTAATACATTTATTCACCAAATGTATTTAGGTACCCTTTGAAATTTAAAAATAAATATTTCAATAAGTATCACCTTTGCATGTTCACAGTTTCTTTGATGTTAAAGGGGTGGAACATTTCCAGTAAATTTTCAGAAACTTTCAAAAAATTCCTGGAAGATTAAAAAAAAAAAATCCTTAATTCTTAAATTTCTGGAATGTTTCAAAAATGTACTGGAAATTTTCCACCTTTTTGCAACCCTATTGGTCACATGGTATGCAGGTAAATAAAAACGTTTAATCTTTTTTAGTAAGTGTTTTATTTTAATTGTTATTTAAAAAAAAAAAAAAAAGACTATAGAAATGGTTCACTCCTATACTTATAAATGGGAGAAACCATCGCTGCTTGGTAAAGTCATTGCATGACTGCATCGGTGGTTAGAAGCTCCGGTTCCCATAGAATACTGAGGCTAGACCAGCCAATGCACATGCGCAGTCAAAAGCATGTTATGACTGCGCATACGCATTCGCTGGTCTAGCCTGAAAAATTATCTTTTTAAACACCTTTTAAGCATAAGAAACAACATTAATGGAGCAATTAATTTCAGATTTTTGTTGCTGATTTGACATATGTAATTTAATTGTAAGTTCAGAGAGCAGCTTTTGAGATTTCAGGATGTCCCTATTCATTAAGATATGACTTGGTCTTGTATTAGCTGTCCGGAGGTGTTTCAAATATGGCCGCAGAGTGAACAAACTTTCCTTGAAAGGGACTTTGTTTTAAAGTGATTTACTTATTTTTTTTTATGATTTAATTACTTGTTAGCTTTTCATTAAACTCACAAACCCCCTGCATTATGGGAAACCTTAATGTAATATGTTTAATGCACTTTAATGTTGTTAATTACTATGAATGGAACATATTTTCTTACTCTTTGCATTTTTTTACATCATTGTAGTACAAGATAATCCTATTTAAATCAATGTGATAAATGAGTTAAGTCAAAAGTAATCTCAAAGTAATCTGATTATATTACCTAAAATGTGTAATGTAACTGATTTTATTAGTGACTACAATTTTTGTAATGTAATCTGGAATCAGTAACTGATTACAATTTGTAAGTAATCTACCCAGCACTGTCAGTCTATAATTTTAATGGTAGGTTTATTTGAACAGTGAAAGACAGAATAACGACAGAAAAATCCAGAAAAATGCATTAAAAAAAAGTTATCAGTTGTTTTGCATTTTAATGAGTGAAATATTTGACCCCTTCGCAAAACATGACTTAGTACTTGGTGGCAAAACACTTGTTGGCAATCACAGAGGTCCGATATTTCTTGTAGTTGGCCACCAGGTTTGTACATATCTCAGGAGGGATTTTGTCCCATGTCTCTGTGCCACTCCCTCCCCAAGTCATTAAGGTTTTGAGGCTGACGTTTGGCAACTCAAACCTTCAGCTCCCTCCAAAGATTTTCTATGGGATTAAGGTCTGGCTAGGCAGCTCCAGGACCCTAATGTGCTTAATCTTGAGCACTCCTTTGTTGCCTTGGCCGTGTGTTTTGGGTCATTGTCACGCTGGAATACCCATCCACGACCCATTTTTAATGAGAGAAAGGTTCTCACCCAAGATTTGGTGGTACATGGCCCTGTCCATCGTCCCTTGATGCGGTGCAGTTGTTGAGTCCCTTAGCAGAAAAACAACCCCAAAGCATGTTTCAACCTCCATGTTTGATGGTGGGGATGGTGTTCTTGGGTTCATTGGCAGCATTCCTCCTCCTGCAAACATGCCAAGTTGAGTTGAGGCCATAGAGCTTGATTTGGTCTCATCTCACCACAGCACTTTCACCCAGTTCAAATATCAGATGTTAATTGGTAAACTTCAGATTTTAGTTCTTCACGGTGTAGTGTGTTACAAATTGTTTACTTGGTGACTATGGTCCCAGCTGCCTTGAGATCATTGACAAGATCCTCCCGTGTAGTTCTGGGCTGATTCCTCACTGTTCTCATGATCATTACGAGGTAATGAATGTGTGAATTTTTCTTATTTTGCCTAAACATTATATTTTTTTCATTTAGTACTGCCCTTCAGAAGCTACAGAAGATACTTGTATCAGTAAGACAAAACCAATTATTACCCTGATCTTCAAATTCAAAAAGTTGTCACCATCCGGCTCTTAATGCATCGTGTTTCCTTATGAAACATCAGTGAGCGTTTGAACCTTCTGTAATAGTTGCATATGAGTTCCTCAGTTGTCCTTAGCGTGAAAAGATCTCCAAAATCATACAGTCATTGTGGGAAAAGGTCCAAATACACAAAAATGCTGAAAAACCAAAGAATTTGTGGAACCAGAAGGATTTTTCTGAAGAACAGCGGGCAGTTTAACTGTTCAGGACAAACAAGAGACTCATGAACAACTATCACTAAACAACAACAAAAAAACACAGCTATGGATCATTCAGTATTAAGAATCAAGTGGGGTCATTTTTATAAATTCAACTATTATTTTCTCTTGTGGACTACATGTAATTGACTTTTATGTGAAATATCTTATTCAGGTTAGTACTAAATAAAAATAACATGCATTTTGTATGTTCCTCCTTTTGAAACGATATATACTGAATGTAGGTCAGTTTCAATTTGGCATTTCAAAACCTCTGTTTTCTTCCTTTTTACAGAAACTTCGTCTTCAGATCATTCAAATCCTCCGTTGACTTACAAAGGATGTGTATCTAAATCTGCCTGTGATAGGCCAGGATTACTTGTAGGTTCTAATGGGAACGCCACATGTTGTTTAGGGAACCTGTGTAACGGTGCTCAGAGTGTCACTCAGAGCTTCCTGTTCCTCTGCTGTTCTCTGCTCCCCTTCATCCTGCTGCACTGAATCCAGCAGCTTAGACCCGTTTTCATGAAGTACAGTGTATTAGCAAATTCTAAATTTATTTGCTTATCTTTGGAGTCATGATGTTAGAAATATATACATTTAAGCATGGAATGTTGAAAAAAAAAAATTTATTCAAATAATAAAAAACACAAATGATTACTATATTTATTTATTTTACTTATTTCATCAGAACCATAGCAAACAGCTATGATAATCATTCAAAGAAATCAATATTAAAACTGGTTACTTACCTTCATCTGCTCACTGCAGAAGTCAGACTTGTGGAGGTAAGTGTTTGTGAAGGTAGTCAAGCATCAGTGTCTTGTTTTTGATGTGGTCTACTGGTGTGCAAAACCCTCCCATTTTTGAGTAGACATAAAAGACAAAAAGAAGCATTGTCTTTTCATGCTTGTTCCAACACAAGATGCATCTGACAGTCTCCATCGTTCTTCTTTTCCTTCTTTTTACTGAAGGTACAAAAAAACACAGCTTATTTAATATATTTTTTAATGTAAATACGGATGTCACTGAATGTCTCTCCCTGTCCTTTTGTCATTTAAGGAATCTCTCTGGTCTGTTATGATTGCCAGGATCAACTAGAAGGTCCTTGTGAAAAACAGATGACGTGACAAAGAACAAAGTGTGTGTGCAAGTGAAAGAATATTTAAACAGGAATATTTTGGTAAGTGCGGATTTACTGTTTTAATTTACTGGCACTGAGTGAAACTCAGAATTTATTCAGAATGTCCGAATTTAGACCAAAAAAATAGAATTTTGGTATTATATGCATATCAGTTAGGGGTGCAGCGGTTCTCTGTAAAAAAAAAAAAAAAAAACGAACCGTACAGTTCAGCTTAAATCTGACAAAGCATCTGTTTTTTTCAAAAATAACAGCACGTAAAACAAACAGGGTTCAGCTAATGGAAGTTTCTGTTGAAGGATACACATTCTGGCTTCCCAGTACAACAACAGCGATTGGGGAAAAAAAAAAAACGTGTACAAACAATTCACTTTTGTTTAATGCGGAATATGAGCAGTCATTTATTCCGTCATCACCTCGATGCTGATAACGTGTGTATGCAGGTGAAACCTGATCAGCACACATTGCTATCTGTGTTTAAACTAAACCTTTAAGTCTTTACCAGTTTAAACATTTAAGACACAGAAGTAGAGCTCGCACGCACAGTGAAAATATTTTTGTGTGCACTCATCCGAAACACACAAAACCGCAATGCGTGCAAATTCTAAGCTGTCTTTGAAGTATTTTGTTTGAATGGACAAATTCACACAAAGATTATGTAAAAAAGCCCATCTTGTTAAGTATCCTAGCAGACATAGCTGGCTGAACGTAGTGCACTGGATCAGTGAATTATTTACAGCACTTTCTAAACATTAATCAAACAGCGACAACTAGGAAATAAACTCACTGGTCTTGATTGAATTGCTTTTGTAACTTTAATAAAGATTATTCTTAATTATTAATCTTAATTTATACAGTCAAATATGCAATGCTATTTTACATTTGATTAGTTTATTCAATTTCTGTACCTAAATACTGAAAAGCACTGTTTATTTTATTTGTATGTTTACTCTGTTGTATTTATTTGTGCTGTTGATTGTAGTTAGATTATTTATTCTTATTGTATTTGTTTTTATTTGACAGTATAGTTTTTTCCCTAAACATAGCACATACCGAACCGTACCTAAACCATGACACAAACCGAACCCTGAGTAAGTTGAACCGTTGCACCCCCAGTGAAATAAAATAAAAATATCAAAATAAATGAAAAACTGAAACAAAACAACAGTTATTGACTAACACTAGCACTAATTTTATTCTGTACCTAACCCGTTTGACATTGCCTAAAGAATGCTTTGAAGGAAAATAGACAAGCAGGCCAACCGAAAAAAAGAGAAGGTGCATCCTTTCTGTAAAGTGTACATGCTTAAAGTGCACCAGATAGATTAATTGAATTTTAAAATGTGCACTGCTCAGTATATTATGCATTTTATGCTATATAAACCAGAACTGCTCATTGATTCATATTTCTGTAATATTAAGATGACTACTTGGAGACCACTGGGACAAGATGTGCAAGTCTAGGTGAATGTGAATCTTGGTCCTTTACTACAGATGGATGGAGCAAATCAGTTTCTGTCCAATGCTGCGACACCGACTTGTGCAATAAACAAGTTCCTCCAGGTATCATCCTCTATTTGATACAAACGAATCAAGTGAGTTGGAATGGTTACATTTCATTGTAAAATGTTGTTTTCATTCGCAAAATTCTTTCATTTGTCTTCTTTCCTGCTCACTTATATGTATAAGTGATGTAGAGCGTGAGATGCATTCAAAACATGTATAAAAATACCAGATGGAAATGGTAAATGCATCTCATCTGACAACTTGTGATTAAATCACCAAAAGTGAACTTTAATATAGGATATTGTGTATAACTGAGAGTCAGGGAGCCACTATCAATATGCAGGTGATCAATCAAATAAGTATTGTTTAAACAGTCTTTATTAAAAATCTGTGTTAATTCTACACACATAGTTTAGATTTCCTTGCTTCCTTGATACTCTTTGGAACATTTTCTAAATATGCCAAAGTGAGGTCTTTTTGTAAAATTAGGACACTTTTAAATGGACTTTGTTAAATCCTATAGCTGAAAAATCATTTTCTTCACAGATTTGTTCTTTAATCATCTTGATTTTTTCAATCTCCGTGAGAGAAGATGTTTCACTTGTTACGAGGAGGACTGCTCACACACAGTGAGCTGCTGGGGGGATTATGACTACTGCTTCACTGCAAATGGTAAGAACAGCAATAGAAGATTAAAGAAATGTTTTGCCATTAGACACGTCCTTGTCAGTGCACATTTGTATCTTTGTATATGATGTAAAACTCAGAGGTCTTATTATTATTCTGACATATTAAGGTCAAGAGTCTATTTTAATGATGGTTATTTGTTTAAATGTTTTTGTGTGTACCATATTTGTATTTTATTGAACGGTTTTTGCCGTGAAAATCGCCAATGTAGCTGACATGGCATTAAATAAAAGATACTACTACTACTGTTATTATTCTCTGAAGTACAGTGAATTGCCTAAATAGAAAAGAGTAGTTTAGGCCATGTTACCTCTGCTTGTGTTTATTTATGACTTAAGTTTTCTTTCTTTTCTCTAGGAAATCAGTATAAATCACAGAATGTAAAAGGATGTGCCTCTGAACACATCTGCGATGATCCGCTAAAATGGAAAGAACTTGGTGAAAACATCACATGTTGTTGGGGGAACCTGTGTAATGGTGTTCAGAGTGTCACACAGAGCTTCCTGTTCCTCTGCTGTTCTCTGCTCTCCTTCATCTTGCTGCACTGAAATAATCTCTGAATGAGCCACAATTTAATATAATGATTTAAAAAAAAATAAAGGGTAATTTCTTTTACAATAAAAAAATGTGAACAAAAAGATAACTTTTTGACCCCACTTTGTGTATTCTAATAATAATAATAATAATAATAATAATAATATACAAAATATTTTATAAATGAGTATGATAATTATGGAAAGACATGGCCATAAATCTACTAATGCTTTTGTAGAATGCGTCACAATACATTAATTGTGTGACAGTATTAAACATTAGAGTACAGTAGATATTTAATATGTAGCTATTAAATAAAAAGGTGATTTGTTCAAATGTTTGAAATACAACATGACTATAATCCTATAATTGAAGACATTTGGCAGATGCTCTTGTGCAGAGACTTACAAGAAACCAAGTGTGCTTTTCTAACCCACTGAAACCTACAAAACCACTGACACATGTTAACATTGTGAGAACTTTACATATAGGCACATTGCAGTATATACTGAGCTACTGATATTTACTAACCCTAATCCAACCGCTGAACTGATCCCCTACTAAAAATGTTATGCATTTTTGCATTTTTAATCAAACTTGGTTTAGTAGGTTTATTTAGTCATTTGAATTACAGGGGCAGTTGTTATGTTGTCATAATGTAGCAAACTGAATAAAACGTTTAAGAAAACTTTTTCTCTCACAATTGTGTATAAACTTGTTCTGACATTTGTTCTCACAATTCTGAATTATTTTCTTAGAATCTTCACATATAAACTCACAACTGCAATTTACAAAGTCCAATTGTGATGGGGAAAAAGACCCTTTTCTTACAATCACGAGTTTATATCTCTGAATACACCTACAGTACATTAAGAGGTCATATTTGGTGGCATAAGTAGGTCAAACCAGTGTAAATTTCACACATATGCATCCACATTAGATTTCAAACATGCAGGTGTTTATTTTTCCACTACAACTTTTCCACTACAAACCATTCTCTATTTTTACAGTTTCATCAGAATCAGAATGAGCTTTATTGCCAGGCATGTTTGTACATAGCAATTAGCAATTTGTTGTAGTGATAGAAGCTCCACAGTGCTACAGAATGACAGTAACAAGGCTAGACACAGATTATAAAAAGAACAATATACAAATATACAGAAAATGTGCAAATTTTATTTTCAAGTGTTCATGAGGTGGATTGCCTGAGGGAAGAAACTGTTCCTGTGCCTGGTCGTTCTGGTGCTCAGGGCTTTGTAGACCAGATGGCAACAGTTCAAAGAGCGAGTGTGCTGGTTGTGAGGTGTCTGGAGAGATTTTACCAGCCCTTTTGCGCACTCTGGATAAGTACAGATCTTGGAGAGTGGGGAGGGTTGTACCAATGATTCGCTTTGCAGACCGGACTATCCGACGTAGTCATCTGAGGTCAGAATTGGTATCTGAGCTGAACCAGATGGTAATTGAAGTGCATAGGACGGATTCGATGATGGCAGAGTAGAACTGTTTCAGCAGATCTTGTGGCAGGTTGAGCTTCCTCAGTTGGCGGAGGAAGTGCAGCCTCTGCTGGGCCTTTTTCACAATGGAGTCAATGTGAATGTCCCACTTCAGGTCCTGAGAAATGGTGTTGCCAAGGAACCTGCATGACTCCACTGTTTTTACAGTGCTGTCCATGATGGTGAGTTGGAGGAGAGCAGGGGGCTTTCTCCTGAAGCCCACGATCATCTCCACTGTTTTGAGGGTGTTGAGCTCCAGGTTGTTGTGACTGCACCAGAGCCAGCTCTTTAACCTCCTGTCTGTACGCAAACTCGTCCCCGTCCTGAATGAGGCCGATAAGTGTGGTGTCGTCTGCAAACTTTAGGAGCTTGACAGAGGGGTCTTTAGAGATGCAGTCGCTGGTGTACAGGGAGAAGAGCAGTGGGGAGAGGACATAGCCTTGAGGGGCGCCAGTGCTGATGGTGCGGGTGCTGGATGAGAATTTTCCCAGCCTCACTAGCTGTTGCCTGTCTGTCTGTCTGCTAATCCACTGACAGACAGAGGTGGGCACAGACAGCTGAGTTAGTTTGGGCAGGAGGAGGTTTGGGATGATAGTGTTAATTATTTCATTATTATTTAGCATTTATTTATTTATTATTGCCATTTAGACATTTGGTTGCCACCGTCTTGCTCTTTAATTTAAAAGCTGTTATAAATTGCATCTTCTTGACTTGCCTGCAGAAAAAAGTCAGTAAAAGCTGTTTAAACTCATCCCATCACTGTATTGTATAATAAATGACTGTTGATATGAGATTAGTTTCACTTTTTTTACTTTAAATAATACTTTTTTTATTCTTCTAACATGTTATACTACTGAAATTAAAAACGTCTTTTTTTCTGTAAACAAGAAAAAGCTTCTTGGGTGTTGAAGCCCTTCCAATAATATATTTGTTGTCTCCTGACAGCAGATGGCAGCAGAGCATCTTTTTTACAAGCAAGACTTTTACATTTAATAACATGTATGTTGGTTAAATCATATCATATGCCGTTACCCACATGTTGACAGTAACAGGTTTGACGATTTCAAACAAATTTGCTAATTGCTAGCTATTAGTTAAGTTCAGAAAAACACGTTTTACACTGTGAAAGGGTGTTACTTAAAGATATTGATTATATTAAATTTAATAAATATTTGTTTAAATTTCATAAATCATCAAACTAGAAGATTAAAGAGGAAAAAGAGAAAAGCATGCTTGTGTCTTAATTGTTGGAATCCTGGTTAAGAGATGTTGTATCCTCCTAGAAGTGATGACACTTGAATGTGCATTATTTTCATTTAGGGGGATTGAATAGAAAGTAGTCTACGCATAATATGGAGATTTACTTGTAAATATTAAGATGCATTTCTATAGCTCTGACTTATTTTAAAATTTAATTTTGGCAGCCCCTGAATTTTTTTTATTTTTTTTTTATTTTTTTTGGATGAGGGTAACAGGGCTGATGAAATCAGGGGACACCAATAAAATGATTCGATTTTATAGAAAATATGTGTATTCATGCCAAAAACATTGCTTAACATTGAGACCGTATTTAGAACAATATGCAAATGTGATTTTTATATCATTTTTCCTTCATTTTGCAAATTGAAAGTCCTGCTGATCATAGTGAGAGGCAGGCCAAAAACTTTACCCTTATCCGCATAAATGCTATTTAATTATTGGAAGGATACATAGTATTGTTATATATTTAAATTGCAAATGTATTATTAATTCTAGCTTTGATTATTTCTTAGGGACACAAAAGGCACAACTTCGTGGAATGACCCATCAGAATGCCCTACACCAGGGGCCAGTTGCATAAACTTAGCCTCTATGTTAAGACAGTGTCTTAAGTACTAGTTTGGCCAACTATCAGTTAACCAAAGGGTAATCAGTCTTATTTTTTGGATTCAGCTTAGACTAATCTACATTTTTCTGTAACTGAATTAAAAAAAATTATGACCAGTCTTAAAGAAAAAAAATAGCAGACTGACTTTTTAAGACTAGTCTAAACCTTTTATGCAACCGGCACAAGGGGTTGGCTAGTTCCGTCTTAGAGATCCACAGTCCTGCAGAGTTTAGCTCCAACACACACCAAAAAAACTCACCTGCCTATAGCCTTAGTAATCCTGAAGACATTGATTATCTTTGTTTATGTTTGTCTTTGATTAGGGTTGCAGTTGAAGTCTGCAGGACAGCGACTCTCTAGGGTCGAACTTGCCTACCCCTGCCCTATACTGAGGGCCACAAGCCCAGTATTTGTAGCTATTTTCACACCAGACCCTCTTTATAAAATGGCTCCAGAGCCTTGTCCTGCCATGGCCACCACTCCCGTCACAGCAGCGCCTCCAGCCATCTTGGACGGCACACCAAAGCTGCAAAGGCAATCTTTAGACGTGCAAGATTGGTGTCCAGTTTGACAGACCCATCACTGAGGTTGGCCAGTGGTCCCAATGCTCTCTAGCCTTGCGGTCCTTCCTACATCAGCTGCACTGCCTGTGATGCCAATTGCCATCGTGTGTGTGTGTGTGTGTGTGTGTGTGTCTGGGCTTCACACTGCTCTCCAGCTCCTTTTGAGGCAGCAACGTCCACGTCAGATCCTCCTGAACCCCTTGCCTGTCTTCTCACAGCTACGGAGTCCACCACTGAATCCAATATCTGCTCTGTCATGGCCGAAGAGGCCATCTCTAACCTCCTTGCCTGCCATGTAGTTGACCACTGAGGTTGTCCCTGAACTGCATGTCCTCTGGGGCCATTTATAACCTTTTTATGCTGTCTGCCATGGTGGTTCTTTGCTAAAGGGGTTTTTAGTCCTGTCTACTCTGCCTTGGGGGTTCCCAGTTCCATCAGCTCAACCCTGGTGTTTTTCTGCTCTGCTGTGGGGATCTCCAGGCTTCCTGCCCTGCCAGCTCCACCCTGGTCACTTTCTCCTCTAGCTCCTCTGCATTCCATCCTTAACAACCTTTTTCCACGATCCATCTCATTTCACCTTTATACCCAGGATAACAAGTGTAAAACAGCCTGACTAACTAAGCTGGTGCTCACTGGTCAGGTGGTCGGTTTCATGGTTTTAGACAAGTTTTAGCCACTTTTCCTGCTGTCCAACCAGCTTAAACCAGCAAACCCAGTCAGGATGTTTTTTTAGCAGGTTGTTTATTGTCTAAATCAGTGTTATGCTGTGTTCCAGGCAGGTTTTTGAGCTCGTAAGTCACTGCTTCAAACCACGACTCACGACTTTGTAGCGTTCTAGGCTTAAGCCCATTTGCAAATAATTTCTATAGCCAAAGGTCCTTATTTCTTGTTTATTTAAGGGGGAACGGTTGAGGAAAACGGAGCATAAGACAAAAGAAGCAGTTATACCTTTTATTTTATGTTATTTGTATATTTGGAAATCCATCTGTAGGGGCTGCCATAGTTGGTTCGCGGGCTATGGGACGTCAGAGCTCGGAAATGGTAGTACATCGATCTAGTACGAGTTCCCGGGTGGGAAGTCACTGGTTTGACTGCCATTCCAGTGCACTTTCACCGGTAGAAGGCTGGAAAAACACAGGTAATGGGTTGCCTGGAACGTGGCATTACTCATTGCGCAGCTCGCCAAGCTTTAATTTGTGGCTCATATGGCAGTAAATAATACGATGATATGACTTTATAAAAACATTTAAGCTGGGCATGACTATAACATACCCAATTAAAAACTCATACAATGTCCATGCGGAAACACTGGCCTAATCACGGAATCCGTTCATAAAAAGCAGAATTTACTGTATAACGTGGAATATCGCGGAATTTGTCGAAGTTTGGATAAATAAATCAAAAGTAGGTAATTACACTCAAATTGCGATATGAACTAGTATCTGTAAATATTAATCAGCAAAAATACCATTTAAATATGAATCCTCAGTGTCTCTTTATGAATGGCACAGACGCGTGGTTTCTACACACATAAAAGCGCCCATGATGCTCACACTGTTTTCTGCATCTGCTGTCTCGCTAAATGAGGACATAAATACATGAACAATGTACAGTCAGTGTCTACTATAATCACAAATAATTACCCAAAACAGCTGAAATACAAGATGGAAATATAGACTAAAGATAACCTACTCATCTTGGATGGTTAGATACATGATGGGTGTGACTGTGGTTTGAAATGACTGTGGTTTGAAAGTGTGACTGAGACAATGATTTTAAGGCATGATGCAGCATTTGTTCACTGCAGAAATCAGATGTGTAGAGGTGAGTGTATGTAGGAAGTAGTCAAGCATCAGTGTCTTGTTTTTGATGTGGGCTACGGGTGTGGAAAACCCTCCCATTTTTGAGCAAATGTAAAAGACAAATGAAACAATTGTCTGTTCATTCTCGTTCTGCTACAGGATGCATCTGCTAGTCTCCATTGTTGTTCTTTTCATTCCTCTCACTGGAGGTACAGTAAACATACAACTTATTGAAAATATTTGTGAGTGTGAATAGGTAATTGAACGTCTCTCTCTGTCTTTTTGTCATTTAAGGATACTCTCTGGAATGTTATGCATGCGAACCAGGTCAGTACTGTCAGTACAGTACACGGACATGTTACGACAAATGCAGGAGCACAAAAACAGTTGACTACTTTGGTAAGTTGAGTACGATGATGTGCATTTTTACTGTTAATATTTAGTTGTTGAACTCATTTGTTTTTCTTTCTTTTTTTTTTTATTCATCAAAGTTTAAAGATAAAATGTATTGAACGCATAAGGGAATTTGTTTAAGTCATGTGACTGGTCACCATTTCTTATTATTAGTATTTTTGCCTTCACTAGTTAATTTTCCACGTATGCTCTCAATTAATATGAGATCATAAAAAGTTATAAATTAATGTCATACCAACAAGGTGTCAACCCAAAGTGTTTCAGTTTCCCATTGAAGAGATACAGTGCTGTTTTTCAATATTGCCTTTGATTGTGATAGGACCGCATAGGGAAGAGGCAGATAATCGGCAACGGGAACGTGCAAGGACCCCAATCCGTATTAAGAACAAACACGCTACATGCCCCGGCACCGGTATAGTGATACTTTATCTTTATAGTCTGTTAATGCACATCTCACAGTGAAGTAAATACAGACATGTGAACATTTACAGGAATTTTAGGTATTCATGTATCAACTTTTTTTCCTGCATTTTTACAATTTCAAAACTTAGAAATGTAATAAATGTATCAGTAATCCAACTCTACATTTAAAAAAAAAACTAAAATATCATTATTGTAATTTAATGGGTTGTTTTATGATGTGTATTGCAAAGCACTTTTTCTCTTCACATCTGTAGACATGTTCAGTGTTCATTTGTGTCATAACTGACCTCAGTGAAACAGTCAAAGTAAAAAACAAAAATAAATAAATAAATAAATAAATAAAGGTTCTAAAAAAAAGTATTAAAAAAATAAAAAAGAAAGATAAATAAATAAAATAAAATAAAAAACTGACCTCAGTGTATTGTGTATTTTATGCAGTATGAGCTGTTCATTCAATTATTTCTTATTTTTATGTAGGCCAAAAGCAGGAAACCATGTCTAAAGGGTGTGCTAATCCACATGATTGTAAAAGCTGGTCTCTTGGCACAGGCTGCTGGACAAGAGAGTATGTTGCTGAATGCTGCTCCTCTTACCGATGCAATACTGATGATTATGGTTCAGGTATTACCCATTATTTGACCATGAACTAAGCATATTTAAGGGAATACGGTACTGGTAACTTTTTTTAAGAAACACTGAGGAAATGTTGTTCAGTTACAATGGTATATCTAAAATATATTTCTTGCAGTTTCATTCTCTCATAACCCCAATGGAAAGAGATGTTACACTTGTGACGAGGAGGACTGCTCAAAAACACTGAGTTGTTGGGGCCAAGAAGACTACTGCTTTACTGCATACGGTACACATTTACTAATGGAAGCATATATTTTCTTCTAATAGACAAAATTGCTAATCACTTTTAGCGATTTTGACTTGTGTCACCTCTTCAGTGGGCTTGATTTCCATTTTCATTCTTTTTAACAGAACCTTCTTCACAACAGTCATTGGCTACAAAAGGATGTGCATCTAAATCGGCCTGTGATCAGGAGCCAGGAGAGATTTTAGGACTTAATGGGAACATCACATGTTGTGAAGGCAACCTGTGTAATGTTGCCCAGAGTGGCACCCAGAGCTTCCTTTTCCTCTGCTGTTCTCTGCTCTCCTTCATCCTGCTGCACTGAATCCTCAGTCAAGCTCCAGTGTTCCAGTCCATTTAAATGGATTAACACAATCTATATTTTCTGAACTAATGCCTTTAAAAATGATATTTTGAAAGAAATTTTGTATATACATTTTCAACGTGATTCATATTAATATCACACAATATTATTCTGATTATTAAATAAGAAAGATCAGTGAAAATCTGTATTTCTTCTGCAGAACACAAGAGGAGTGCAGATTATTTTACTCAATAGCCAGTGTAAACTGACAATATACAGTACACTTATGACCGTAGATCAGATGCTGCTTGTGCAAAAAAAGGGATTGTGCTAGTTAGACTGCAGTTGCTAGGCAATCAATTCACGTCAATGGGTAAATTGTGTGTAAAGAGCACTCTAAATGACCGCAGGAAATTGTGCCATACATATGCAGTGGCAGGAGATCGGTTTGGTTTTTCTTACTAAGTGAAGTCCATAAAACCACAGACACACTCTTCACATAAACACACACTGATATCCAGACCACATATATATCCACATCTGCACTTTAGCACACATGGTTTTGTTTTTCAGTCATGGGACTTTCCATTGACTCCCATTGTTTCTATAATGAGCGTTTAATATTTTCTGTCCACTACGCGGACATCCCACCTCTCTTGGAAGGTCCAGGAATCTCATGCATGTTGATAGTAGCTCATTGACGCTGGCAAAAAAATATGCACAATATCCCAGAAATTGAGTGAGAGAAAACTAAGGGATTCTACAAATTCTTAAATCAAGAAGGATTTTTTAGACAAGCAAAATGTATTTTCTTATTTTTTTTAGAAAAAAAAAAAAACTTTAATTTTAACTTATTTTTTTCTGAAAACTAGACAAACATTTTTATTTGTCTAGAAAATCCTTCTTTAATTAAGAATTTTTAAATATTTTGGCTGGAAACAAGACAAAAAATCTAAGTAAGAAAAGTGTAATACCTGTCCAAGCTAAGTGTTTTTATAGTTTTACTTTTAAATTAAAGGGCTGTGACACATCAGTATTGTTGAAAATCAGTCTCACTGGTCAGGTGGACTGGTTTCTTGGTTTTAAAGAAGTTTTGGCCACTTTCCTTGCTGTCCAACATGCTAAAATGAGCAAAATGGTTTGTGAAATGATATAAATTTCATATAATGTGATATAAATATTTGTGACTTGTAAGTAAATTATAAATTGTTGTGGTTTGAATTTGTGATTCAGAATCTGAAAGTTCTAGTATTTGCTCACTGCAGAAGTCACACTTGTAGGCGAGTGTGTGTAGAAAGTAGTCGAGTATGAGTGTCTTGTTTTTGATGTGGGATACTGACAGCCAATGACAAAAGAAAAAAAACCCTCCCATTTTAAGCAGACAAATGAAAAGATAAATGAAACGTTGTTTGTTCATTCTTGTTCCTTCACAATATGCATCTGCAAGTCTCCATCGCTCTACGTTTTGTTCTTCTCACTGGAGGTACAGTAAACATACAGCATATTTAATATACTTTGTGATGTAATACAGATGTCACTGAATATCTAATTTTGTCTCTTTGTCGTTTAAGGATTTGCTCTGAACTGTTATAATTGCCAGGATCCACGAGGAGGTCCTTGTAGTAAATTGCAATGTCACAGGGAACCTGCCAGTTGTGCAAGTTTAAAAGCAGTAAAATACATTGGTAAGTTGAGTATGAAGAAGTGCACTTTTACTGCTAGATTTTACTAGTACAGACATTTGTTGGCCTCATTTATCACATAATACCTAGAATCTTCTTCTTTTTACCTTTTTCTTTTTTTTTTTTTTTTGTAAAACATGTAATATTGTTGCCTTTTTGTCATCAGGTTCCCTGAAATATTAGATAAATTTGCGGTATGAACATGTACATTATTAATTTAATTTTTTTTATTTATTTAGCTGGCATCAAAGTGGAATTCACTTCTAAAAGCTGTTCTGTGCCACTTGAATGTAAAATATGGTCTGTCAGCACAGGCAGCTGAAGAAGAAATAACGCTGTCCAGTGCTGTGATACTGACTTCTGCAATGCACAAGATGCTCCAGGTATTGTCCTTTATTTGACCACAGACAAATGACCGTATAATTATCAGCAGTGTAATACGATACAGGTCATGTGTTTGCTTTATGTAACTGTTAGATATTGTTGTGCATCACTATTAACTGGTACAGCATGATTTATTAATCTTATTTGTTTGATAGGTAGGTTCAAGGCTGATTTTTGGGCTAAATGCTTTCTTTTTGGAATATTATATATGATATATCTGACCGAATTGGCAGTTTTTTCCAATGCGCCTCAAAGAAAATCCCACAGCGGAGATATGTTGCTTCATTGCAATGCTATATTTTATGATAAATAAAATATTTCTTGCAGATTTGAGCTCTCATAACCCCAATGGAAAGAGATGTTACACTTGTGATTGGGAGGACTGCTCAAAAACACTGAGTTGTTGGGGGAATGAAGACTACTGCTTTACTTCAAAAGGTAAACATTTTCTAATGAATATTTGTAGTAGTTTTCCTCCTCTTTAAATGTTTCAGTAACATACATGGGTTGGACAATGAAACTGAAACACTTGGTTTTAGACCACAATTAGTACGGTGTTGGATCTTCTTTTGTGGCCAATACAATAGAACCATTAGGTGCACATAGTCAACCTTCACACTTTGCTCTTACTGGTGGAATGGTGCAATAAGTGAAGATGCTGTTCTTTTTGTTCAGCAAGGAATCCTGAAAAAAAAAAAATGATCACGGGTTTGTTCGGCAAGGATGTGTTAAAATGACACACAGTGATAGCAAAGACTTATATTGTTAGAAAAGATTTATATTTTGAATAAATTGTTTTTTTTTATATATTCAGGATTCATCAAAGATTCCTGAGAAAAAAAAAAAAAAAAACAATTAGCAGCACAACTGTTTCCAACATTGATAATTCTAATAATAAATCAGCATAATAGAATGATTTCTGAAGGATCATGTGACAGGAATAACCGCTGATTAAAAATTTTACTTTTGCATCACAGAAATATATTAAATGTAAAAGTATATTAAAATCCAAAAATGATTTTATATTGTAATAACATTTTGCAATATTACTGTTTTTTTTCTGTGTTTTTGATCAAATAAATGCAGCCTTGATGAGTATAAGAAAGACTTCTTTAAAAAACATTACAAGTCTTACTGAACCCAAACTTTTGGGTGGTAGTGTGTGTGTGTATATATATATATATATATATATATAATATGTGTGTGTGATTTGTGTAAAAAGAGTTACGTTAACATGTATTGAATAATTCTGAATTCTAATTTGATCTTGAAAAGGTTACAATAGTTGACCAGTTTATGATGATGCTTGGTTACAATGGCAGTAATATTTTTATTTCTGTCAGAAATGCAAAATCAGTCTGTAGTTATTGATATTTCATATAGAATAATAAGACACATACCTGTACATTCAATCACATTTGCTCCTTTTTTTTTTTTGATGACTTGGCTTTGCTACACAACATCATTAAATGGCTTTTAGTCCAAAAGTGAGCACATTTGGAGAACTATTGATGTATTCACATGTTTACAGGTGAGGAAGGTGTTGTAAAAGGATGTGCATCCAAATCTACCAGTCATCAAGAGTTTGGACGGCAAATAATACCCAATGATGACTTCTCATGTTGTTCTGGGAACCTGTGTAACGGTGCTCAGAGTGTCACTCAGAGTTTCCTGTTCCTTTGCTGTTCTCTGCTCTTCTTCCTGCTGCCCTGAATATAGCAGCTCTTCACGTTTTACAGCTCTGATCCCTGCAGCAGCCGCATCAGTTGCAGTAATGATGTCAGAAATGTTTTCATAAACATGGAAATGCACTGAATGTTGAACGGTGTGTATCGAAATAATAAAAAACACATAACACAGGTGCATCTCAAAGAATTGTAATATCATGAAAACGTTTTTTTGCAACTTATTTCAAAAACGTAAACCTTCATGTATTCTAGATTCATTTCATGCAAAGTAAAACATTTTTAAAAGTTTTTTGTTTAATTTTGATAATTAGAGCTTACAGCTCATGAAAGTCAAAGGTCCAGTATCTCAAAATATAAAAAATATTTACATTTGAGTTTCATTAAATGACCAACCCTACAGTATAAATTCCAGGTATCTCTTGTTCTTTGAAACCACAAGGTATACAGTATTAGCGCAATATTGAAATTTAGTTGCAAAAAAAGTGTTGTCATAATACAGTATGACAGGTTTAATAACTTTTTTCTTATAACAGAAATATCTGAACATTTATACAATGATGCAATACGCCAAAAAAAAAAAAAAATTATAAAGTTACTCATTTTACACAGATTAAAGTGCAAAAGAATTAAAAGACCAATAAGTATCACTTTACAATAAGTTCTCATTAGTTAACCTTAATGCATTAACATTTAACATTTGCTACAGAGGTTATTCATCTTTGTTAAAAATAACGTTATTACTATTTAAAAAAAAAACATTGTTATTTTTATTATTATTATTATTATTATTTTTATTATTATATTGGAATTATCTAAGATTAATGAATGATTATAATATTTTTTTAATTGGGAGTTTATGTTGACTAATGAAGTCCTAATATAAAGTGTGACCGGACAATAAAGAATCAAAACACTTGCAAACAATATCTAGGGCATGTTGTAGTCCAGATTAAAATGTAAAAACGTTTTAAAATAAATAGCATATTGAGCCTAAATATTAAAGTATGTGGCGCTGTAATGAACACCACTGCGAATAGCAAAACCCGAATGGTTATTTAAATTATTTAAATACGTTTTAGAAAGTAGTGCAGCTGCTTTGTTTACAGTATCTCCGGGGTAACGGCGGCATTCGCCGTTTAATGCCATCTGCTGTCAGAGAGTGAAAGTACACATTCATCCAGGGCGTCTCTCATGCGTTCTGCCATGAGCTTCTCATCTGTGTTTGTTTACATCATAGTGCACAAGCAGCTTACAGCCATGTTGTGCATTTAACCAGTTAATAGGAAAAGTATTCTTAAAAAATCAGGTGTCACCACACTCAGACGTCTTCAGGAAAAGGGCAGCTATGCCACTTTTGAAACAGAAACAATGTCAGAAGCATCTTACCTGGGCTAAGGACAAAAACAACTGGACTGTTGCTCAGTGGTCCAAAGTCCTCTTTTCAGTTAAAAGTCCATTTCATGTTGAAATCATGGTCCCAGAGTCTGAAGAAAGACTGGAGAGTGCACTCAAGCATTGTGCATAAATGAACAATCTTCAGAGAACTTGAACTTTTCTGTTTTGCAAATCCTTTTTTTAGGTTGAGCTTAGGAAATATTTTAATCTTTTGAGATACTGGATTTTTGACTTCCATAAGCTGTAACTCTAATCATCAAAATTAAAATTAAAAAAACTTTTTGGAATGTTTTACTTTGCATGTAATGATTCTAGAATATATGAATGTTTTTTTTAGAACTTTTTTTTTTACGATATTCTAATTTTGTGAGATGCACCTGTATACTAGTGCTGTCAAACGATTAATCGCGATTAATCGCATCCAAAATAAACGTTTATGTTTACATACTGTATATTTGTGTACTGTGTATATTTATTATGTATATATAAATACACACACATGCATGTATATATTAAGGAAAAATATTTTAGATTTATATCTAAAATATTTATATTTATTTATAATCTAAATTGTATACAGGTATAAATATACGTATAAATATTTTGTTTTAATATATACATGTATGTGTATGTATTTATATGTACATAATAAATATACAAAGTAAACACACATATAGTATGTAAACATAAACTTTTATTTTGGATGCGATTAATCGTTTGACAGCCCTAATATATACATATAGTAATTATTTTGTTATCAGAAACATATCAAACAGGTGTATTCAAAGGAAGAATAGAAATTCATTGCAACCACACTTACAGCCACATTTGCCTTTTAACACTTTTCATTGAATCCTACTGTTTCTGTTGTTTACATTTCATTAAGAATTTTCTATAATAAAGTTATTTTCTAATGGAAACCACTGGTCGCTTCCCATGATACAGGTGATTTCAAGTGATTTTCAAAGTCATTTGGTTTCCACAGTGTAGGAAAAACACAGTATGCTGACAGTGTGAATGTTCGTATGGAACAGGCCTTAACAACAGACTTTACTGATTTTAACTGCCAAACCTAAACTGCAGCCTCTCAAATTTTATATGTTCTATTATTAAAATGAAAAAAAAAAAAAAAACTTTTTGGTGAATAAGAAAAGCCCTTTGGCTATTGAAGCGTCTGAGTTTGTATTTAGTGTCTCCTGTCAGCAGATGGCCGCAGAGAGTGTCATGACAAACCAGACTTGCAGTATATTTACATTTGATATTAATGGTAGATCATATTACGTTTATATTTAAAACAAAATTAAACATACACTACCAGTCAAAAGTTTTGACACACCCTCTCATTTAAATGTTTTTTTCTTTATTTTCGTGACTATTTACATTGTAGATTCTCACTGAAGACATCAAAACTATGAATGAACACATATGGAATTATGTAGCAAACAAAACTTTGACTGGTAGTGTACATTTTCTCTTACCTTTGTTTCTTTATAAGAAAAAATTGTTTGTGTGTGTTCCTGGTATTCCCAACATAATGGGGACCAAATGTCCATGTTTTGGTCCCCATGAAACAAGCGTATGTAAGTTATAAGTTTTGTGTTTAAGTTGCTTTTCTGTAATACAGACAGCAGGTTGTTCATGGTCTAAACACCTACTATAATTGCATCAGAGAATGTGAAAGTTTAGTGATCTTGTGGCACAGTGCAGCATTTTCTCACAGCAGAACAGAAGGGGGTTGAGCATCGGTGTCTGGTTTAATGTGGAATATAGCATGAAAAACCCTCCCATTTTTGAGCAGACATCAAAGACAAAAGCATTGCTCATTCTTGTTCCATCACAAGATGCATCTGCGAGTCTCCATCGTTCTTCTATTCGTTCTTCTCACTGGAGGTACAGTAAACATACAGCATATATTATATATTGTGTGATGTAAATACAGACGTCACTGAATGTCTCTGTCTCTTTGTCATTTAAGGATTCTCTCTGGTCTGTTATGATTGCCAGGATCAACCAGAAGGTCCCTGTGAAGAACAGATATGTGGCAATGAACAAAGCAAGTGTGCAAGTAAAAGTGTATTTAGCAGCTCAGAATATAGTAAGTGCAGATTTACTGGTTTCATTTACTGGTACTGCTAGAGTGAAACTTACCATATGATGCAAAGTGTCTTCCTGGTTTCTTATTTTGTTTTTTTTTGTTTTTTTCCAAGTGATTGTTTTCTTTTTTCTTGGCAGAATTTAGAGAAGCTAGGTCGAAAAATTCATCTTACTTTCTCCTCCAACTCCAAAATCGTTGTACATTTTTGTGTTACAATTTTTTTATAAGGGGCATTTGTTCTTTGTACATTCACTTTCTAAACGCTGGGCTGGCACTTCTGCAGTGATGTAGGCCGATTTTTAAGTTCATCTTTTGAGCACCATTATAGCCCACAATATGAAGAAAAATTGCTTTTAACATGGTTTAAGGTATTTCATGACATATCAAACAACATTAACTTCCTCAAACTAGTTCACATCTTTGACCCATTCAAGAGATACAGTAATGGTACGTCATCTGCAAATGTGTCAAATGTCAAATACTAATATACTTCTGTAAGTGATGACTGCAATTTATTTATGCATGTCATGATATCATGTATGGCTCTTTACATATTCAAAAATGTCTAATACTTTTGAACAAGAAAATATGAAACATCCTTTTAGAGCAGTTCAATCTATTTTGGTGTTGAGGAGACTTGATCTTGATGTAAGGATGTCTTTTATTTTGCATCCTTAAAGTATGTTACAGCAAGATCAAAATTGGCACGAATAGGCAAGGATTGTTGAGAAGAAATTTGCTATCGAAATAGATTTTATTTTTTTCATGAACTGACCTCAGTACTTTTTCTTTTTTACATTAGAATCAAGAGCTGCTCATTAATTCATAGTTTTGTATTATTAAAGTGACCACTGCTACAGGTTGTGCAATGCCAAATGAATGTGAATCAGATTCTGTCCAGTGCTGCGACACCGACTTCTGCAATGAACAAGATGTCCTGGATGTCTTCGATTACACAGGTATATGCTACAGCATGCTCTAAAAATGATGCTTAGATGGTAATAAGGTCTCAGAAATTTGGCTAAAATTCTGTCAAAATTCTTTCTCTCTTCTTTTTCTTGCTTTCAAAAAAAAAATTTAAATAATGTTTCATAAAGCTCTTTTATAAAGGCTCGTCGGCCAAACGACTATTTCAGCAGTCAATCTTAGATGTGAATTGTAGTGTGGAAAGCCATCCATTTATTGACCGTTACCATTTTGAATCATAATGGTTTTAATAAATAGCAGTAATTCTGTGTATGTTTGTTACTTTTTCCTGGCTACACAAATGAATCAAATGATGTAGTGTGAAACTCATTCAAAATGCATGTATATACCAGATGGAAACAGTAAATGCGTTGTTTAAATAATCTTTGTATTGATTATACATAGACTAGGTAGGTCAAGAAACTTTTTTAAATGCCCTCAAATATTATTTGATTATGTTACATTTTCTCAGATACAAATGGCTCGTTTTCCTTTACAGATGTGTACTATAATGATACTGATGATGAGAAGATATGTTTCACTTGTAACAAGGAGGACTGCTCACACACAGTGAGTTGTAAGGAGAGTGAAGACTACTGCTTTACGGCAAAGGGTGAGAACAGCAATAGAAGAAACTCAGTGAATTTTTTGCCATTAGACGTTTTCCCTTGTCAATGCAGGTCTTATGATTTTCTGAATATAGTGAGCTCCCTAAAGACAAGGTCACCTGTCACCTGATGTGTTGATTTTAGATTTTTAAGAATTAATTTACATATCCATTTCTGTCATGACAACTCTCGGAAAGGTTTAGCATGGTAATGGTTATGACAATGTTAACGTATTTGGTCTTGGCAGAATATGCTACTGTTGGTTATTGCTGTAGTTGCTACTGCAACTATTGCTCTCTCTCATTCTCTCATCAGACTTAGAATATTTAGTAGACTTTAGGAAACTTAGAACTATAGTACTTTTAGACTAACAGACTCTTAGAGTTCTGTACATACTTAATTATTAATTGGGTATTTGATATTTGAATGATTGATGATTGCAAATGTTTATGTTAATTATGATCATTATGCTTACCATTATGATCTTTTGTATTCATATTTTCAACTTGCATATTCATATGTTCATATTCATACGTTTATGAATACATTTCTGACTTTTTCAATATATTCACTTGACATCAGTTCGATTATGCAACACCACCTCTGTTTGTTTTTCATTTATTTATGACTTCTGTTTCTTTCTTTTCTCTAGGAAATCAATCATACACTCAAAAAGGATGTGCCTCTAAACACAAGTGTGATTCGCTAAATTCATTTGGACCTGGTCATAGTATTTCATGTTGTTCAGGAAACCTGTGTAACAGTGCTCAAAGTGTTACTCAAAGCTTCCTGTTCTGCTTTCCTCTGCTCTCCTTCATCCTGCTGCACTGAATGCAGTTCTTGGAATGCAGTAGATATTTAATATGTAGTTATTAAATAAAAAAGATGATTTGTTCAAATGTTTGAAAAGCAACATGACTATAATCCTATAATTAAGACATTTAGCAGATGCTCTTGTGCAGAGACTTACAAGAAACCAAGTGTTCACTCAGTGACACCCACAAAACCACTGACACACATTGATCATTATGAGAACTTTGCAATATATACTGAGCTAATTGAATCTACTAACCCTTATTTAACCACTTGACTGATCCCTCACAGAAGATGTTTTGCATTTCTAGTAAAACTTAGTTTAGTATATTTATTTAGTCATTTCAGTTACGGGGGCAACCCAAATACATCTGCAGTACATTAAGATGCCATATTTGGGGGCATAAGTAGGTCAAACCAGTGCAAATGTTACACGTACGCATCCACATTGGCTTTTAAACATGCAGGTGTTTGTTTTTCCGTAGCTTGACTTCTACTTTCCATTGACTTATGTAGATTCCACTACATCTAAAAGTCAATTCTGCATTTTTACAATTTTAAGTTGACTAGAAAACCCCAACTGTTCAATTTGTTATTTAAGCTTCTTCTGCTTCTTCTGAAAAAACTTTAGTCAGCATCTCCTCCTAGAGCTTTAAGACTGTTCTGAAAACCAGACTTTCAAATCCAGCTTAAACTAGACAACAAGCTTAGGCTGGTTTTAGCTGTTTTTTTTTTTTTTTGTTATTTTAAGAAGGACAAAAGTTTGAAAACATTTTAATACCTTTTAGTAGTTTTAAAGTTTCAAGATTGAATGTTTTGTAGGATAGATATTTTAAAATATTTGTAGTCAACATGAAATTTTAAGTTACTTAATTTTCATTTAAGTGACAACTGAAATATTTGGACTATAGTTGACTAAACAAACAAACAAAAAAAATAGTGGGATAACAAATTATTTTAAGTTGAAACAACTTTTTCTTTTTTTTTTTTCTTTTTTTTTTTTTGGTTTACAGTGTAGGCAGTTGTCAAGCTTTGCTACAGCAATATACAACTTAAATACACTATAAGACTAAGTCTTGTTGTACAAAAGTTTTCACCCTTTCAATGAAAGTCTGCTGGATTTCACTGATGGATGAAAGTCTGGTTTCACAACAGTCTGAAGATCTGACCCAAGCTGACTAGTTGTAGCTCTAATGGATTCCTCCACTTTCAAAATAAAAATTTCCTGATAAATCCCTAACCCATATGGCATCCTGCACTCTGGTTCAATACAGTTAGGATATGTTGAAAAGCTCCCATCTCATTTTCTCCTCCAACTTCAAAATTGCATTACTGTTTTACCTTTTTTGTAAAGGGCATTTGATCTTTGTACATTCACTTTGTAAACACTGGGTCGGCACTTCTGCAGCGATGTTAATGAATTAGTACACCTACAAAAAAAAATAATAAATAAATTTTTTTTTCTTTTTCACACAAGTTACGGAAAGAGATAAAGGGAGGAAAGAATGAGTTTAGAAGTGTGAAAATACGAAGTCCCAAGTTTATATCAATATATGCAATTGCTTAGACCTGAACAACCATCACTCATCTAATTAACCCTCGCATTGAGTTTCTCAATGAGGCTATTAAACTTTATATCAAATGCACCAGTTCAGCTAGAATCTGGAGATTGTACTTGCGATGCCTTCTTATTAGGGGAATTTCTTTTGTTGCGTTGTTGCAGAAAGGGGTTCCCCAAGGTTCCCCAAAGAAACAAGACTTAAGTAAAAGAGTAGTGTGGAGGTCCTCATGGTTTTAGAGGAGCAGCTGGCAGGCAAGCCAGGGAGCCCAAAAGAGTTCTTGGCAAATGCAAACTTAAAAGCAAACGCAGCGGCAAACAAGCATGGCTAAGAGCAACGCTAAACGCATTACTAAAAGCAATAGCTAAAAGATACGTCCAAAAGCATAATTAAAAAAAAAAAAAAAAACAGATGCTGACGGGGTAACACAAAGATCCAAAAAAAACTTAATAAATGTGTTTGTTGCCTTTTGTCTGTTATATTATACAGATTAATAACAAGGTGTATTAAAAAAGTGCAACTAGCAGCTTGATTCACATGTTATATGAATGTTGGCAGCTCTTTATAGGCTGATGTGGTACTCAGCTGGCTAGCAGTTCAATAGCTTCTTCGTTTTTCTGTAGTTAAGAGGTAGTTTTGTGTAGTCAAAAGGTGCTTTATGAAAAACAAGTTGCTAGGTTAGTCGGCAACAGTGAAGAAAGTCAGTGCACATGCAAAGCATTCTCAATGTTATTCAGGAAGATAAGTTGTATTTATGCAAACAACATCAGCCCAGATGTTTCATACATCCAGTCAAAGTATTCTAGAGTTATATGTTACCACATATGGATAGGGAAGAAATATAACTGTTTATGATCATTTATGATCATCATTTAATCATTTCTTGTTCTTAGTCTCCTCAATAGTGTTGGTGTTTTGGCCCAGAATGACTAATCACCTCCTACACAAAGGTAAGTGCATGTTCAGTTCCTTTACCCCTGATATGTTCACTTATCTGGACTTTGACAGAGGAACTATCAAGTAATAATATCTTCAGATGTTTGGATTTTGACATATTTAGAATGTTTTTATTTTGCTGTGTTTCGAAGAACAGATCTATATACAAGTCTGGTATAGTGGTCTGCTGGCATCTGCATGTGGTCTTATGTAGTATCGCACCTTGAATTGCAATTATATACTGTGCTGCTTGAAAAATATTTTCTTTGTAATTTTGTATTGAGAAAAAATTATTCAGTGTTACATATCTGTGCATTGCAAAAGTATGTATGTAAACAGATGTCCTGATGTTTTCCTTTAGAATATACTGCTATAATTCAGAATTCATTGTTCCATTAATGATGGCAGGCTGTCAAGGCCAAGATGCAGCAAAACAGGCCCAAGCCATGATACTACCACCACCATGTTTCACAGATGGGATAAGATTCTTAAGCTGGAATGCAGTGCGTTCTCTGAAAATAATAGCTTCTCATTCAAACCAATAAGTTCAATTTTGGTTTCATCCATCCATTAAACCAATTTTCTTTTTGGAGAACAGTGGCTTTATTCTTGCAACTCTGCCAAGCTCATCATTGGCTGCTCGGTGTTCTCCTGATGGTGGACTCATGAACACTAACATTAGCCAATGTGAGAAAGATCTTTAGTTGCTTAGAACTAACTTAGAATCTGTCTGACTGTGGATTTGTGGAGTCCGAACTCTTTAGAGATGGTTTTGTAACCTTTTCTAGCCTGATGAGCAACATCAACTCTTTTTGGATTTACTTTCACAAACATGATCAGACTTTGATAGATCCCTGTTCTTTGAATAAAACAGGTCATGTGCTGACATTTGATAGTCATTGCACTGACTGAAAAAAGACTGTCACCTTTAAATTAACTGCTAATTCAAGAGGTTTACATACTTTTGCAAGGCACAGATAATAAATGATAAATGACGAGGAAAATATTTTTCTCTCACTTGTTTGATTGGGTTCTCTTAGTCTATTTTCAGGACTTCTATGAAAATATGATGATGTTTTGGGACATATTTATGCAGAGAAATAAAATATTCTAAAGGTTTTATAAACTTTTAAGCAGCACTGTACTGTAAATATATATTTAAAGTAGTGCTGTCAAACGATTAATCGCATCCAAAATAAAAGTTTTTGTTTACATAATATATGTGTGTGTACTATGTATATTTATTATCTATATATAAATACACACACATGCATGTATATATTTAAGAAAAAATGTTCTTTATATAGTAAATATATTTATTTATAGTATAAATTATATGTATATAAATACATACATTTGAGAACATGTAAATATTTTCAAAATATATACTGTATCAATGCGTATTTATTTATACATAATAAATATACACAGTACACGCACATATATTATGTAAACAAAAACTTTTATTTTGGATGCGATTAATCGTGATTAATCATTTGACAGCCCTAATTTAAAGTAGAAATTAAGAGGTGATTCATTCATGACTTCATTCACAACTGCTCGCTCTGCTCTTATACAGCAAAAAGCCAGGTGTGTTTTTCTTACTCTGTGAAAACCACTGACATTTTTTTTTAAACAAACAAGCAGACAACAAATACGTACTTTATGCATTAACACAGGTTTTTGTTTTTCAACCATGGAACGTGACTAAAACCCATAGGTGATTCGAAGTTTTACATTACAAATCAGACTTGTAGAGGTGAGTGTTTGTAGGAAGTAGTCAAGCATCAGTTCCTTGTTTTTGATCTGTGATACTGACAGATAGTGACAAAAGACAAAACCTATTCCATGTTTGAACAGACATAACAGGAAAGTGAAATATTGTTTGGTCATTTTTGCTCCATCACAAGATGCATCTGCAGGTCTCCATCATTCTTCTTTTGAATCTTCTCACCGGAGGTACAGAAAACGTACAGCATATTTAATATATTTTGGGATGTAAATACAGATATCACTGAATGATTCTCTGTCTTTCATTTTAAGGATTCTCTCTGGACTGTTACGAATGCCAGGGAATGCCTTGTAGTAATGCTACATGTTATAATGATCATTACAAGTGTGCAAGTAAAAAAGAAGTGCAATACATGGGTAAATTGAGTATTTTGATTTTATATATTATTAAGTATAATAATATTTATATAGTATTTTATATAGTATTTTAATATTTGAATTTAATTGAGAATTTTTAATCATTTAAAAAAAAATCATGTAAGCGTATGCATTGCCATTTGTAAATTTTATGGCTTTGTTTGCTTATCATATTATTATTATTATCATATAAGTTTAATATATTATCTTAAATATGAACACACTGGTTTGTAGTGCAAACAGTTTTACTGTTTACTGCACGTTGTTATTCTTCTTGTCATTTCCCTGTAGCGGACAATGAATGGGAAGTCTCGCCTATACGCAATAAGTTGGATATTGTTGCATATACTGTTCTACATAGCCTCTCAAATAATATGAAGTCATAAAAAAGTTACTTAGAGTAACTGAACTGATAATTTATTGAATGATATATAAAAAAGCATGGGACTGTTGAAGAGATAAATAAATCAAAATATCAAAATAGTGTTTATTTATGTCATAACTGACCTCATGTATTTTATTCTGTATAAACCTGCTCATATTCTTTTTTATTTAGCTGGTAGAACACTGGAATCAATTTCGAAAAGCTGCGCTGCGGCACTTGAATGTATAAGCTGGTCTGTTAGCATGAGCTGCTGGAGAGAAATTCATGCTGTCCAGTGCTGTGACACAGACTTCTGCAATTCAAAAGATGTTCCAGGTATCGTCTTTTATTTGATCATGAAGTTATGAGGTATATGCTACAGGTCACATGTTTGCTGTAAGTAACTGTTAAATATTGTGCATCACTATAAACTGGTACAGCATCATATCTGTTAGTAAGTAAGAAGTGTTCAGGGCTGATTATTAGACTAAAGGCTCTTGTTATGTCCTTTCCTTTCTTCCCATAAAACACAAGATACACTGCCAGTCAAAAGTTTTTGAGATTTTTAAAGTTTTTGTAAAGTCTCTTCTGCTTCCCTTATGAAAAAGAAGTTTATTCAAGTGTGCTATACTTCTTTTAAACCTTAAAATAGGAAAGTATACTTTCAGTATACTTTTTATGTACTTCTCAGCAGTGTGCTGTATATACTTCTCAGAAATGTACTTAAATTACATTTAAGTAGACTTTTTCTAAGTATAAGTCAAGTCTAAGGCCCCGTTTACACTGTCAGGTCTTGATGCCCAATTCTGATTTGTTGCCTATATCTGATTTTTTTTGCCTGTCCGTTTACATGTTCTTTTAATTGTGACCCATATCTGATTCATGTGTTTACACTTGCCATACAATTTACGACGTCGCGTATGCGTAAAGGCGGTTTCTAGCATCTGCACCACACTAGCCTCGATCAGGGCCGTAGCTGGGGTTCGCGGGGCCTGGTGCAGGTTGTACCCGTGGGCCCTCTTTGAAATGTTTTAATTTGTATGTTTATTATTTTTATTTATTTATTTGCGCTATTTACACAATGATTCTTTTTTTTTTAGTTTGTAGGTGTCCAGATACAGAAACAGTATAATCAAATGTAAAATTGCCCAGTCTTCACTGTATAAATTAAATATAGATTAATTCTTGTTAAAACTACAAAGTGATTCCGTCAAAAGCAGTCATTCATTTTCTTTAATTAATTTTCTTGGATCAACATTAAGGACAACAGCAGCTAGTAAATTATGCGTGGTCACTTTAAGAGATAACGCATCCAATATAATAACGCACATGTAATTTCTTTCTTAGCTGTTTATTTTCATTTAAAACAACCGACTACTTTTCTGAGGATACTCTTCAAGACGGGTATTTCGACATCATTTTGTATGTATTGTCAGTTCAAGAGCAAGAAGATGCAACGACGCTCAAACGCTTTGAGATGCGTCTTGCGTCCTGTGCGCCGCGCTTTCACATCTTTTTGGGTTTGCATGTTTAAACTGGCGATTTTTATGTTTGTTTAGGCGCGGTTCTCATTGCACATCGAACGCGGCGCGCGAGTTCTCGTTTTTTCCTTGTCTTGTGTTTATATGCGTTAAACTGTTTGAATGTTGAAACTGGCAAGGCTTAAAACACGTGAAAATGAGAAGCATTCTTGACGACGTGCAGCAGTGGCCAGTCAACTATCCTCTTTTTAGGCTGACTTAAGTAGTCAATTGAGATCGCCGGAAGCCAATGGAAGAACGCGAAATTTGCTTGTTGTTAGCTCTGCGAAATATGCCGTTTAATGACGTATAGAACGCAATGCCTCAAGAAATCCGATCTGCCTGTTTACATGATAGTGGCATTGTCACATATCCGATTTATATCTGATTTATTTCCACATATGAAGGAGGCCTGAAACCGATCAATAAATATCCGAATGCATGCGTTTTTTTCGTGTTTACATGGTCATAGAACAGATCTGAATTGGGGCACATTTAACTGGCAGTGTAAACGGGGCCTAAGTAAATTTGAGCTATACTCTGAGAATCTGTGTTGTCATTGTTATACGCTAGGGGTGCTATTGCACATCTTCTATACAGACTTTCCAAAACACAAGTGAAGAAGAAAGCGAAACAACAGATTCTTCTAGCTACATGTAACGTTAATCTAATACAATCGTCAGACATAAAACAGCATCAAAACCATAGAAATGTAAAACTGTGTAACATTATGGACTAAAATGCCGACCCATGAAGAGGTAATAATGACTGTCAAGCTTTGGGGTGTTGATCAACTCTATCTACGTTTTGATTATCATTAATAATCTTTTTTTTACCTTTTGTTCAAAATGTTTGTTTATTTATTATTTATGAAACACTTTTTAAAGGATGCTTGAAGCTAGCATACAATGTTTTTGTTTACAAGCAGGTACCCTGTTCTTTCTTTTGATGTTTTGTATGTTCAGATATTTATATAACAAAATATATACAAATGAATACCTAAATAGGGACATAGTAGTATATTTGAAGTATGATGTCAAGTTCTCTTAAAGAAAACTTATGAGTATACTAGTAATTTACTGACACTATACTTCAAAGTATATCAGTATACATGCATAGAAGTTCAGTTTTAAGTTTAGTATACTTGCAGTACAAACTGAAAACATAGATGTAAACTAGTTGTGTACTACTGTTATACTTAAATTTATACTTTTATTTACTAGAAAGTGGGCCAATTTAGTCCCAAGGAGTATTGAAATAGTACACTTAAAAGTATACTTCTAGTACACTGATATTTGTATACTTACTACATAAAGTATACTTAAAATATACTTGAACTTTATTTTTTAAAAAATAAACTTGAAGGGACTCCAAGCCTGCATTCATTGATCCAAAATACTTAAAAGCAGTAATATTGTGAATTATTTTTAATATTGTAAATAACAGCTTTCTATTTTAATATATTTTAAAATCTAATTTATTTCTGTGATCAAAGCTAATTGTTTTTGCATCATTATTCCAGTCTTATGTGTCACATGACCCTTCAGAAATCACTCTAATATGCTGATTTGCTCTTTAAGTAACATCATTATTATCAATATTTGTGGATTTAGAGGCTTTTGCATCTGAACTCTTCATATATACACCTGTAAATGTTTTTTTGAGCAGCAAATCTGAATATTAGAATGATTTCTGAAGGATCATGTGACTAGAGTTAGGATGCTAAAAATTGAAATCGCAGGAATAAATTACATTTTCAAATATATTCTAATATTCAAATAGTAAAAATAAAATGTTTTATTGCAATGCTATATTTTATTTAAAAAAGAAAGTGAATAAATATTTCTTGCAGATTTGAACTCTCATAACCCCAATGGAAAGAAATGTTTCACCTGTGGTTGGGAGGATTGCTCAATAACACTTGTCGGGGAAATGAAGACTACTGCTTCACTGTATACGGTAAGTAGTAGTTTTGTTCTAATAGACAAAATAATCTAATAGATTATTTCACTATCAGCAAGTTTGATATACACTGTGTATGATATACTGGCATGCTGAATTGTTGAATATACTGTATATATTGAACTTTCAATATAACGTTTTGACCTGTGTGCATATAGATTTGAACTCTGTTTTCTGTCTTTTTCTTTATTTCCAGATCATATAGCAGCTTACAAAGGATGTGCATCTAAATCTTTCTGTGATTGGCCAGAATTACTTGTAGGTTCTCAAGGGAATGTCACATGTTGTGAGGGGAATCTGTGTAACGGTCCTAAAAGTGTCATTCAGAGTGCTAACGGTGCTGAGAGTGTCTCTCAGAGCTTCCTGTTCCTCTGCTGTTCTCTGCTCTCCTTCATCCTGCTGCACTAATTCCAGAAGCCACAAGTTAATGAATTACAGTGCATTAGTAAAGTGTGAAAATGTTTGCTTGTCTTTTAAGTCGTCATGTAAGAAATGTTTACATGTAAGCATTGAATGTTGAAGAATTTGGGGGGAAAATGTGTATCAAAATAAAACATACAAAAAATTATTAGTAGTAATACTATTTACTATTTTATTATCAGTAGTATATATTTAAATCATAAGGTTTAGTTTTTAGGGGCCAAGCACCGAAGGTGCGAAAGCACCTATTGTTTGTTGGCGTTATTATTATTCTCGCTTCTTCTTCTTCTTCTTCTTCTTCTAGAACCGATTGCGGGAAAGTTGTTTTGATTTGGCAAACTGATAGAGGACAGCTTCAACATTAAGTGTAGCAAATTTGGAGTCTCTGACTCAAACTCTCTAGCGCCACCACTTGTCCAAACTTTCACTTTTTGTATGCTAATAACTTTTGAACCGTAAGCCAAAGAAACAAAATTCTATTTTTCTCTGAATCCTTAGCTCATGCCGAGTCGAATGGACACCAAAATGTAAAAACCGTAAGGTTTAGTTTTCTATTTTTATTCTTCAAACCTACTTTTTCAAACTCGTTGATTCGACCAACCGTTTTCGAATAAGGCACAAACAAATTTTACTAAAAGCGCGCAAAAATGGATGTGAGGCTATATCTCCGCAACGGTTTGGCGTATTGAGACCAAACTTGGTGTGTGTTATAACAAGCATGACCTGAGACTACCTGCAGTGTTTCGGCGCAGTGCCACCTAGTGGTCAGGAAATATGAAAAATGGCTATTTTAGCTAATAACTTCTGAATGGTTTGTTCAAATCACAAAACTGGTGTCTTTGGATTCAGCGTATCATGCCAAGTCGAAAGATACCAAATTTTCCATTTTGGACGTCGGCCATTTTGAATTTAGTTGTAAATTGCTGTACCTTAAGAACGCATTATCGGATCATTTTGAAAATAATTACAAAAATGTTCGGCACCATGCCCTGAATGTACACAAAAAATTTGGGAGCGGCGCCACCTTGTGGTCAAAAGTTATAACGAAATTTCAAAAAATACTAATAACTTTTGCTCACGTTAGCCTATTGTAATAAAACTGAGTTTGATATATTCCTTGGATCGTGCCAAGAACACCGATACCAATTATGCCAATATTGGCTGAACTTCCTGTCCGCCATTTTGATTCATGTTGAAAATCTACTATTTCCAACTCCTCCTAGACCGTTTGTCCGATTTTCACCAAATTTGGCTCAGATCATCTATAGACCACGTTGACAAAAAGTTGGAATTTGTGTCGATACACGAAACGGTTTTCGTTTAACGCATTTTGCCGGAAAGATGCCAAACTACATCGGAGGCTGTATCTCTGCAAAGGTTGGAGATATTTACACCAAACGTTGTATGTGCCTCAGATCATCTTCAGACCATGTTGTCAAAAAGTTATGGAATTCAAGTTGATTAATAAAAACATTCTTGAATAATGCACAAACTAATTCTACAAAAAGCATGCAAAAATGGATGTGAGGCTATATCACTGCAAATGTTTGGCGTATTGAGACCAAACTTGGTGTGCGTTATAACAAGCATTACCTGAGGCTACCTGCAGTGTTTCAACACAGTGCCACCTAGTGGTCAGGAGATACGAAAAATGTGTATTTTAGCTTAGAACTGCTAAATGATTTGGCCAAAAATCACAAAACGCATTGACGTATTGTTACAAAACTCAGTATGGGTCATTAGCACAATGCCTTGAACGAGCCTGAGAAGTTTTTAGCCAGCACCACATAGTGATAAAATCAAATATTCACATGCATATAACTGTGGGTGTGGTCCACTTATTTTCACGAGTGTCACCTTTTAGACTCTTGAATCCTTGCCAAGTCCAGCGATATCAAACATGTCAAGTATTGGCGTATGGTTTCAGCAATGTCACATTTTAATGCTCAAAAACATATTTGCCTATATCTTAGAAACCTTGGTGGCGCTATAATTAAACAAAACATGAAATTGCCATTGACTACAATAGAGTTATGATATAAAATGCTACATTTTTACCAATGCATTGGTGTACCATTACAAAACTTTGTATGTACCATTGAGACATTTACCTGAGATTACTTAAAGTTTTGAGATGTGCCACCTTGTGGTCAAATAAATGCTAATAGCTTTCTCAGAATTTTGCCTATTGTTGCCTATTGCCTATTTGCCTATTGAGGCTGGTATTAATCGACTCTTTGGGTCATGCTGGGAACAGTGATACCAATGGTGCTATATTCAGCCAAACTTCCGATTTTTTGATTTCCTTTAAAAGCCTACTTTTTCAAACTCCTCCTAGACTATTGGTCCGATTTTTACCAAACTCAAATCGTATCATCTACAGACCATGCTGAAAAAGTTATGGATGATGTGTCAATAGACAAAACAGTTTTTGCATACCACAGCAACAAATTTGAGGCATGATGCCAAAATGACACCTGAGGCTGTATCTCTGCAATGCCTTGGCATATTGACACCAAACTTTGTGTGTGTTATTATGTGCCGTTCACTCACACAGAACATACCACATTGATTTGATAACAGCCATCATTTGGTCAAACGTGATAAGGCAATAAAAACCACAGTTTTTCAATTAAAGGAACCACTGACTTTTGATATTTTTTGTTCACTATTCCTAAACATACTACACAGTGATTTTGTGGCATGTACTCCCTGCAAAGCAAGTTTAGCAGATTTGTAGAGGTAATGTGTGAAGAGTGTCAAGCCCATTCTTGTTCCGCCACAAGATGCATCTGCAAGCCTCCATTGTTCTTCTTTTCATTTCTCTCACTGGAGGTACAGTAAACATTTACAGTGATTTTGTTGCATGTACTCACTGCAGAGCAAGTTTAGCAGATTTGTAGAGGTAATGTGTGACGAGCGTCAAGCCCATTCTTGTTCATTCTTGTTCCGTCACAAGATGCATCTGCAAGCCTCCATTGTTTTTCTTTTCATTTCTCTCACTGGAGGTATATTAAACATTTATTAGCATATTTAATACATTTAGTGATGTAAATACAGATCACTTAATGTCTCTCTCTATCTTTGTCATTTAAGGATTCTGTCTGGTCTGTTATGACTGCTGGGATCAACACGAAGGTCCTTGTGAAGAACAGATCACATGTGACGCTGTACATGAAAAGTGTACAAGTAGAAGACAAGTAGAATACTATGGTAAGTGTCAATTTAGTGTTTTGAATTTTGCTATCATTATACACTTCCTCAAAGGTAGAGGTTTGGTAGCATATCGGTTAACATTGTTGAAGGTATAGCATGACATAACAAACAACATTCACTTCCTCAAACTGTCATTGACCCATATAAGAAGTACGGTAGTGGTACTTCATCTGCAAATGTGTCAACACTGCTTTGGTTTAAAAAATATACTAATATGCTTTAATGCATGTTAATGCATGTCATTGTGAGTATTGTGAACATCTCTTTACATATTTGATTGTGTCTAATAAGTTTCAACTGCAAAATTTGAACTATCCTTGCACAGTCTTACATTATCAAACTATTTTTGTGTTGAATGTCATTTTTGTGATAACTGACCTCATTGTATTTAATGCACTATAAACCAGAGCTGCTAATTTATTCGTTCACTCATTTATATCTAGGTGACACAGCAATTGAGACCAATGTTACAAAGTGTGCAATGCCAAGTAAATGTGAATCTTGGTCCTCTAGCACAGGCTACTGGAGGAAATCATCTTCTATCCAGTGCTGCGACACCGACTTGTGCAATGAACAAGCTGGCCCAGGTATCATCCTCTGTTTATGAATTGGCATTGGGAATCATCACTATACTTAGTAGTCGATCTTATAGATGTAACAAATGCATCACAGTGTGAAAAGCGTTTCTGATGATTAGGCAAGTAATCCACTGACCACTTTGCATGGTTCATATAAAAGTAATTCCATGCAGGTTTTTATTTTGTTTTGTTTTGCAACTGAGAAGGAAGGATTGAAGGGGCTGCAATACCGTTTTACATAACTAGATGAGTAAAGTTTGATTACAAACTTGATGCTGACTTGACAAAGCTTTGTTTGAAATTTTGTACTAACTTTGAAGAGTTTGAATTTGGAAGTTTCTCAGAAACGTCAGTTGAAATATTTAAACATTGCTAGGATGCTTCTAGAAATGCTTCAGAATTTTGCTAACATGATTAAACACATTGCCAACATGTTTCTAGCATGCTTTATTGCATGTTTTAGTATGTTCCTAACGTGATTTAGCAGATTGCTGGCATGTTTCTAGGATGACTTAGCATCTTGTCTAGCCAACATAATTAAGATTTGTCACTATTTCTAGGTGATAATTGACTTTGTATTGATTATACATATTTAAATAGTTTTTTTTGTTTGTTTGTTTGTTTTATTAAAACAAGATGCTCTTTGAAACATTCTCTACATCTGCCAAAGTGGGCTGTTTTGGTACTGAAACTAAGACTCTTTAGACACAATCTGATAGCTGAAGAAATGTTGTTTGATCACAAGTTATAAGATTTTTTTTCTTCTCAGATTTGTACTCTTATGAGAATGGAAAGAGATGTTTCACTTGTCATGAGGACGACTGCTCATACATAGTGAGTTGTCGGGGGAATGAAGACTACTGCTTTACTGACTTTGGTATGAATTTACCAATAGAATGTTTTGTCTAATCAATTTTTTTCTTGTCAGTGCATCTCTGTACTTCTGTATTACCACTATGGGTTTGCACTTACGTCATGATTTAGTCAGATATCAGATATATTCGAGATACTCAGATGTAAACCACAGTATAGATTGCATGGTTAATGTACAGCTGAATACATTGTTCTGCTAATTTATGCTGTCTAAATCACGAGAAAAATGTGTGGAAGCTGATAAATCGTATAGATAAGGACTTAGTAAGCATAAAAAGGCACAATAGTTTGACAAACTAAAGTAAACAGGTGGTTAAGATACGTACAAACAGTAGTAATTAAGATATTAGCCTATTATTGACAATTATAATTGTCAAAAATTTTATTAGCCTAATGTTGTCAAGATTCTTGCCTTGGATATCCTGGTTCAGTTTGGCCAACCACAAATACCTTCACCTTGTTCATCAGACTTTTTTTTTCCACTCTTCTCCTTGATTTGTTATAACTTTTGGCAGTACTCCAAATGTTTTTCCCAGTCCGACCGATTAGTACAGCCCAAAACATGACAATAATTGACCATTTTCAGCTGCAATAATCAGCAAAATATGCAAGTTTTGTTCAGTTCAATAGAATTGTTTACGTTCAATGCCACCCAACTCTATTCTCTGAATACTTGATACAATGAATTGGCAAAGCCAGTTTAGGTTGTTTTTGCCATGTTACCCTCTGCTTCTTTTTTATTTATTCATGACTTCTTTTTTCTTTCTTTTCACTAGAATATCAAAAGCACTCTCAATATCAGCCGCAGACTGTAAAAGGATGTGCCTCTAAATACATCTGTGATGATGCACCAGTATATTTATTACCTGGTGAAAACATCACATGTTGTTCAGGGAACCTTTGTAACGATGCTCAGAGTGACACTCAGAGCTTCTTGTTCCTCTGCTGTTCTCTGCTCTCCTTCATCCTGCTGCCCTCACGTTCATGAATTGCAGTGCATTACTAAAGTCTGAAATCATTTGCTTATCTTTGAAGTCGTGATGTAAGAAATGTGTTCATTTAATTTGTGTTCATGGAAATACACTGAATGTTTGAAATAATTGAAATAATAAAAATTACATTCAGAAAATAAAGAAGTCAGACTATGAAAAGGGTCAAGCATCAAAAGACAAAAACCTTGCCATTCTTGTTCATTCATGTTCCATTACAAGAGGCATCTTGTGATCTCCATCGTTCTTCTTTTCGTTCTTCTCACTGAAGGTACAGTAAATATATAGCATGTTGAAAATATTTGTGGGTGTGTCACTGAACATCTCTGTCATTTAAGGACTTTCTCTGGACTGTAATGATTGCTGGATTTAACAAGCCCATGTTGAAGAATCCCATGTTGCAATGGACATTACAAGTGTGCAAGTAAAAAGGCACTACTTAGTTGAGTATGACGAAGTGCACTTTCTACTGTTAGAATTTACTGGGACATGCATTTGTTGACCTTGCATTTGACACATAATAACCTCCTATTTTTCAATGTTCAAACAGTTTACTTATCTTCATATCATAAAAATATGATTTCTGCACTTTTAAAGTCAATATATAGACAATATACACTTACATGACTAAAGATCAGCTGCTGCTTGTGGCGTAATATGTCATTGTACAGTGATTGTGTAACATTATTACAGTAAACCTCACAGTTATTACAGTAAAGCAGTGATTCATTCATGACTTCATTCACATGTGCATTTAATACATTTAATAGATACTCTTATCAAGCAAGGCTTACATAAAGGCGAGTGTGTTTTTCTAATACTGTGAAGCCCACAAAATCACAGACAGACTTTAAAACACACACATCCAGTTTTAGTTTTTCAATCATGGAACCATTGACTTTTGATATTTTTTGTCCACTATCCACTATATATCCACTATACAGCCTCTGAAACGAAGAAGTGTGAAAACTCCTCACATGACAGTTTCTGAACATAATGAAACAAATGCACCTTGATGGATCTTCTGTTCTGCAAAATGTAAACAAATGTATATTTCTGCAAGCGTAAATACAGTTGAAGACAAGTCAATATTATTAGCCCCCTTAAGAAATGATTAGTTTGATTAGCTATAGAACAAACCACTGTTGTCCAATGACTTGCCAAATTAACCTAATTTGCCTGATTAACCTAATTAACCTAGTTAAGCCTTTAAATTGCTCTTTAAGCTGAGAATTAGTATTTTGCGAAACTAGTAAAATAATATGCACTGTCATCATGGCAAAGACAAAATAAATTAGTTTGGACTTGAGAGAAAGAATTGTTAATGCTCATAAAGATAGAGAAGGATACACACACGTTTATCAAAGCGTTTTCAAGTGTCAAGAACTGCAGTGAGATGCATTATCAAGAAGTTTAAAGAGACCAACACAGTGGAGAACAAGACTGGCAGAGGCAGGAAGCAAAAGATTTCAAAAACTTTGGAAAGAAACCTAGTGAGAGAGGTTTCTAAAGAACCAAAAACAACTGCCAAGACACTAGTGAATGACCGAGCCAAGTCTGGAATTGATGTCTCAACGAAGACAGTCACTAGAGCCCTGCACAGGAACGAACTGCGGGGTTGCAGACCAAGAAAGACTCCACTTCTGAAGAAGAGACACCTCCAAGCTAGAATGAAGTTTGCTAAGGACAACCTGGGGGAATGTGATGCATACTGGAAACGTGTCCTTTGGTCAGATGAGACAAAACTAGAGCTTTTTGGCCATAGCGATGTTGCCTATGTTTGGAGAAAGAAGTGAGAGGCATTCAACCCCAAGAACAGCGTTCCCACAGTGAAACATGGTGGTGAGAGTATAATGCTGTGGGGATGTTTCAGTGCGTTTGGAACTGGGAATCTCGTCAGGGCTGAAGGAAACATGAAAAAGGAAGACTATAAGAAGATTTGAAAGACAACCTCAGACAGTCTGCAAGAAAAATTGGTTTGGGTCGACATTTTGTCTTCCAGCATGACAACGACCCAAAGCATACCTTACTTCTGGTGAAGAAATACCTCCAAATGAGCAAAGTGAGTGTACTTGACTGGCCTGCACAAAGCCCAGACTTGAATCCAATAGAAAATCTGTGGGGCACACTAAAGTCCAGAGTTTGTGCCAGAAGAACAACAAATCTGGAGCAGCTTGAGAGATTTACTAAGGAAGAATGGGCTGTCATTCCTCAGGAGACATGCTTGAAACCTGTTGAGAACTACAGCAAATGACTAAAACGACTAAAAGTTGTTATCAAGCAAAAGGGATACACTATTGACTATTAACATCAGAGGGCTAATCATTTTGACCAGTAGACTTTTTAAAATTTAAATTTAAAATTCTTGGTTATACATTTATTTCTATTTGTATTACAAACCCTGAAAGCTTCCTGAATGAAGTACTGTGTTTAAAAATGCTGTGTTGATAAAATCGTCTTTCTGTTAAACAACACTTGGGAGTTATTTGAAAAATAATTAAATATTTTATAAGGGGCTTGTCTTCAACAGCTGCTAAATCATGTAGAAAAGAACTTAGTAAGCAGGAAAGGGTGCAATATTTAGAGCTATTTAAGCTATACTTAATAGGTAGTAAAGATGCGTACAAGCAGTATTAAGATAATAGATAATATTACAAGCAGTATTAAGATAATATTTCACCTACATGACCGGAAATGATAAGAACAAACACAAATGTTGTCAAGATTCTTGCCCTTAAAATCCTGGTTCAGTTTGGCCAACCACAACCGCCTTTTGTTCTTCAGACAGTTTTTTTGCACTCTTCCAGGTCCAAACGATTAGCACAGCCCAAAATATAATAATATTGGCCGATTGATGATACGCCATGAAAACACTCTAGTACTCCAAATGTTTTACCTGGTCCAACCGATTAGTACAGCCCAAAACGTGACAATAATCGACAGTTTTGAGCAGAAATAATCAGCAAAATATGTGTGTTTTGTTCAGTTCAGTGGCATTGTTTATGGTCAGTGCCACCAATATCGCCAATTGATGACGCATCATGAAAATGAGGATTTTTAACTGGACATTCACTTAAGGAAATTATTTTATATTAATGTTTCGCCATAAGAGCCTCTGATGAATTTCCTTAAGTGAGTGTGCAGTTAAAAATTCTTTCTTCAAGAGAGCATTACGAAAACCTTCTCAACTTCATTCAGGAAGATCAACCGGGATTTCTTGGACAGCCAATCAAAGTATTCTGGAGTTATATGTTCCCTTATATGGATAGGAGAGAAATGTAGCTGTTAAATATAAAGTATGAGGAAAAAAGGGAAATCTGTCTAGCCGGATGGTTTCAGTTTCTCATCAGAAATAGTATCAGCACAGTGTGTTAAAGAGGAAGCCTTAAAGTAATATTAACAGTGGCCACTTTGATTAATTTACGATTATCTTTTAATCATTTATGTTTCTTAATCTAATCAGTGGTGTTGGTGTTTTGGCCCAGAATAACTAATCAGCTCCCACACAGAGGTAATGCTGCAAGTTCAGCTCATTTACCTTGGATATGTTCACTTTTTCTAGTCAAGCTGGATGCCCCCATTGCATGGGGCAGCCTCCTGTCTACTGCTGTGTATCCATATGGTTGTAAGTCAGTCCGTACTACCTATATTTTTTGACCCGGGCCATGACATAACTCTCCAGAATCACCTAGAGATGAAACTGGTGGCCAGTCTCTCACAATTTGAGCCTGATGAATCTTAACATTGTCAAAAAAAGCTTTCAGAAAAAAATTTTCCTGCTGATTTGTTTATGATTGCAAATGTAATTGGTTGTAAAGAGGGTCGAGCATCAGTGTCTTGTTTTTGCAAGTAACTAGTGTGCAAAACCCTCCTACTTTTGAGCAGATACGCAAAAGAAGCATTGCCTGTTCATGCTCGTTCCATCACAAGATGCATCTGCAAGTCTCCATTTCATCTGCAAGCCTTCTTTTCATTCTTCTCACTGGAGGTACGGAAATTATACAACATATTTAATATATTTTGTGATGTGTATATACAGATGTCACTGAATGTCTCTCTGTGTCATTGACATTTAAGAATTCTCTCTGGACTGTTATAATTGCAAAGATCAACGAGGAGGTCCTTGTGAAGAACGGATAATATGTGAGAATGAACAAAGCATGTGTGCAAGCAGAAGAATATTGAAAATTGAAAGCCATGAAATGCCAAACAACACTAATATCCTCAAACTAAAAATGTGCCAACGCTGCTTGTACAGCAGTTTCATGATATTAAACTATTTTTTTTTGTTTTGAGGAGTCCCGATTTTAATGTAAGGTTGATTATTATTTCGCATCTCTAAAGTGTATTACACCAAGACCAAAACAGGTACAAATAGGCCAGATTGCTAAAAGAAAGTTGCCAGGGGTGTGTTTAGTGTTTTAGGGGCCCTTAGCAAGTGGGGCCCCCCCTCAAAGGATTTTGCAGTCGATTCTGTAGTAGGGATGGGTATAGTTTACATTTTATCGATACCAATACAATACAGCTTTTCGATACTGTCATCCATACTACTCTCTATAATTTAGTGCAAAAATTAACAATGCTAAAACATGTTGAAAAGTTATTTTATTACTGCAGTTTACAAATTCCTCTAAACAAACAGAAAAAGGCACATAAAGCACATTTTTAAAATAATAAGGCCCTTCAAACAGAGAGCGATTTCCTCAGTATACAACAGCACAACATATTTGAACATCATATGCATAGGAGCACAACAGAATGTAGAATTCTGGCATCTAGCTCTCTGTTTTCGAGGGACTTTTTGGTAACACTTTACAATACAGGTGCACAAATAAGCATTATTTCATGCTTAACTAATGCAGAGATAATCTATAACTCATGAAGAACTAAACCATTTATTAATAATTACTGCATAAGCAACAAATGAACATTCTATATAATTCATAGATTAAGTAATCAATATATTGTTATTTGTGTCATATATTGTTATATGTATTCATTCCCTAATAACTTATTTTTATTAACTACCAACATGTCCTCCATGTACTAACTACTGATTATGTGCTTTATTCAAAGTTAAATGTATCTAATATGAATATAATTTTGTGTGACCTTTATAGCCATACTGAAAGTAATCACAGATAGTTTACCTCAGATCAGGAAAATAAATGAAAGCGGGGCGCAGATGGGATTTTTAACAAGCTGTCAGCAAATGATTTTTTTTTTAGTTATTTAGCGTAATTTGGGCTGTAACTAGTGCTCAAGTAGTTACTTTGGATAATTTGGGCTAATGTTTTGCACTAAAAAGCCATTGGGGGATTCTTATTTGAAATCATGGATAAACAGCAGTGAACAAAGGTTAACAAAGACCTACCTGATCAACATTAGCAATGCATGATCAAACTGTTATTTGGCTAGTATGCCAATCACCCCCCAAAACGTCATGCCTATTGCAAAATATGTTTTATTTAAACGTTTGCATACAGCATACAAATTATATCATTATGAACAAAAAAGCAAAGAACCTATTTGCAAATAATAATAATAATAATAATAATAATAAAAATTCAACAGCAACTTTAACAAAAAGATAATTCCTTTAATAAAAGTAAGTATACAGAGTATTAGAAATTCCCTAATATGAAAAGGAAGCTATATGCTGTGTTTAAACGTGTTCCAACTTGCTTGAACAACTTAATATACAAATCTAGAAGTCAAGTGCATTGAATAATACGTTGTTTATATTTTTTGAGTTTAAACGTGAATAAATATATGAACGATTGTATTACTGTGCTGTGATAAAAGAGGACCACAATGCTGAAATACTGCACTTTTGTATTTGAAATTAAAATAACGGATAAATGTTGTGTTTGTGTTTCTGAAGCGGCGGCAACAATATGACTAAAAGGAGAGGCCACTACTTTGTACATAGTAGAAAGCAGAAACCCTCATCAACCCTCTGTTTTACCGATGTTTGTTTGTCGCATTCCGTAGGGAAGTCATGCCACGTAATTGCGTGGGTTGCGTGGTGCCTAAACACACTACTGAAAGTTACTATTGGAATAGGTTTTATTTTTGTCATTAACTGACTTCGGTGTATTATTTGTTTTATGCATAACAAACCAGAGATGCTCATTGATTCATATTTTTGTATTATTAAGGTACAGAACTGTCAAAGACCTTTGAGAAAAGTTGTGCAATGCCAGATGAATGTGAATCTTGGTCCTTTAGAAAACACATCTGAAGCAAATCAGTTTCTGTCCAGTGCTGCGACACCGACTTGTGCAATGAACAAGATGGCCCAGGTATCCTCCTCTATTTGACCATGAGCTAATGCAATATGCATTATTGCAATAGTCATAAGTGTTTTACAAGTTCAATGGATTGTGCTGTTGTAACATGTTGAGTTGACTATTTCTAGATGATCAATCAAATAAGCATTGTTTAAATAATCTTTGTATTGATTATACATAGTTCAGATTTTATTGCTTCCTTTAAAATAATATGCTCTTTGGAACTAAATCTCTAAACGTTACTTTTTCAAATGCATTATAGCTAAAGAAATGTTTGATTACAAGTTAAAAGTTATCCAATAAAAATGGAAGATTGTTTGGAAGATCTCAGATAATCGTTATTATGAGAATGGGAAGAGATGTTTCACTTGTGACAAGGAGAACTGCTCACATACAGTGAGTTGCAAAGCGAAAGTAGACTACTGCTTTACTGCATACGGTAAGAATTTACTACTAGAATGTTTTATCTAATAGACATTTTTCCTCGTCAGTGCCTTTCTGTACAATTAATTCACTTTTGACAAAGCCTGTTTAGACTGCTTTTGTCATGTCACCTCTTCTTGTTTACTTTCTTTTTTTTTACTAGAATATCAAAAGCAGACTGTAAAAGGACGTGCCTCTGCTTATATCTGTTATAATGCACCAAAAGGGTTAGAACTTGGTGAAGACATCTCATGTTGTTCTGGGGATCTGTGTAACGGCGCTGAGAGTGTCACTCAGAGCTTCCTGGTTCTCTGCTGTTCTCTGCTCTCCTTCATCCTGCTGCACTGAATCCAGCAGCTCTTCACATTCTACAGCTCTGATCCTCTGATCCCTGCATCAGATGCATTTTAATACATTGCTGTGATGGCCAGTATTATATATAACATCACCAAGAATATTCAAGACAGAAATCTTGATGATATGTACTTGGCTTGTTTGTATCATTATCTATCTATCTATCTATCTATCTATCTATCTATCTATCTATTATATCTTTTCATTATATTCATATTTATCTGTCTATTTGTAATTTGCTGTAATTTTTTATAGACTGATGCTGTTGCAAAGGCTGTTTCACTGGGATCACATGAGCAAAGCCAGTTTTCATTTGTCTAGGATGACTATCTGTATATATGTGTGTGTGTGTGTGTGTGTGTGTGTGTTTTAATCCCAAATATTTTTTGCTAATTTTCATGCCTTTTCAACATTTGTGAATGCTACTTTGACACAGAATCAGTTGATCACTTGACTCAGCAAAAAGCAGCTACTTCTATGAATAACCTTTATCTTTGACATTTATAGTAAATGTGCAAATTCTAACAAATTTCCTAACTTTTTTATACCTGTAACACTGCATTTGACAATAAATAGATATTTTTTATTTAGTAATAATTTTCTTCTTCTTCATTTTCCCCCTTCTTTAACCAGCTTGAAATGAAATGTCCTTTGTTTCCAACAGGGGGCAGCAGATGATCATTCATTTTGACTTCAAGACTTCAAGACATAACTACACCCATTGAGATGTCCTGCTTATTGGAGCAAAATGTATTTTGAAACATGATTAGTACCATAACAATAGTCTCTGACTCATCCACTACAGTTCAAGTATTCTGAAGTAATAAGTAAGATTTGTTTGAGGAATAGACCATTAAAAGTCTAACTAAATCATTAAGAATGTTTTCACACTAAACCATCATATTAATTCAGAATTTGAGGGAAATACATTTGGCTGCATCTGTAAGGCTTTTATTTACATGTATGCATTTGCAGACACTTTTATCCAAAGCAGTTCTGCAAGATTTTGTGTAGTTTAAGAGTGTGCGGTGGTTAAGTGTTTGCCGAAGTGTGTGTTCAGCTGATTCTTGAAAGATATGATGGCCTCAGCAGTTCAGGTGGAAGTTGGCAGCTCATTTTACCACAGAGGAACAGAGAGGGTGAACGTTTTGAAGACTGACTTTTTTGCAGTCCATTTTTTACTGACCTCAGAGTCCATTTACAGTGTCTCACAAAAGTGAGTACACCCCTAAGATTTCAGCAGCCATTTTAGTATATCTTCTCAAGGGACAATACTATAAAAATGTAACTTGGATATATTTTACAGTAGTCAATGTGCAACTTGTATAGCAGTATAGATTTACTGCCACCTGAAAATTACTCAACATACAGCCATTATTGTCAAAATAGCTAGCAACAAAAGTGAGTACACCCTAAGCGAACATGTCAGTATTTTGTGTTAGCACCATTGTTATCTGGCACCGCCTTAATCATCCATGGGCACGGAATTGACCAGAGCTGCACAGGTTGTTGTTGAGCCAAACAAGTTTTTCTTAGTCTCATCAGACCATAGGACATGACAGGTTGTCTTCTTCTTGTGAGCCAGCTTCAGAAGAGGCTTTCTTCTGGGATGACGCCCATGCAAACCAACTTGTTGCAGTGTGCGGTGTATGGTCTGAGCACTGAAAAGCTGACCTTTTACTTTTACAACCTTTTAAAGCAATGCTGGCAGCACTCATGCATCTGTTTTTGAAGCCAGGTTCTGCACCTGACACACAGAACGAGTACGCAACTTTGTTGACCATCTTGGAAAACCTCTGTATGACCCTGACCACTGTAGTGCAACTCGGTTTCAGGGTGTTACTGAACCTCTAATAGCCTTGGCTATATTTGTGGAAAGCAACACTTCTAATTCTCAAATTCTCAGAGAGTTCTTTGCCATGAGTTGCCATGCTGAACATCTAGTAGTCAGTATGAGAGAATTGTATTTTTAACTGAATTTTAACTGCTCTAATACAAGATACACAACTTTGTATGGTCCTCTCAAGCAGACAAAAACATAAACATGATGAATAGGACATTCATGGCTTTGCTTTACAACATACTGCTGTTATCAGGCTATTTTGACAATAATGGCTGTATGTTGAGTTATTTTCAGAGGACAGTAAATCTATAGTGCTATACAAGCTGCACATTGACTAAAATACATCCACATTTCATTTCTACAGTATTATCCTTTGAGAAGATACGCTAAAATGGTTGCTGAAATGTGAGGGCTGTAGGCTACTCACTTTTGTGAGATACTGTATCTGCGAGTCTCCGTTGTTGTTCTTCTTCTGATTCTTCTCACTGGAGGTACAGTAAATATACAGGTTATTGAATATATCTTGTAATGTAAATATGTCTCTGAATGTCTTTCTCCATTTTTTTTTTTTTTTTTTTTTTTTGCCATTTAAGGATTCTCTCTGAACTGTTATAATTACAGAAAAGGAGAAACTCCTAAAACATCAACATGTTCTAATCAGCCAACAAAGTGTGCAAGCTCAAAAGCAGTAGAATACAGTGGTAAGAGTATACTGAAGTGCATATTCTGCTATAACTTATACTGTCAGGCATTTGTTGACCTCATATTTGATTTTTAAGCAGGTTTAAACTGGTTTCCTGAAGTATTTAGATATTATTTAGGTAGTTGATGCATATCACTGAAAGTTTTTTTTTCTCCTAAAATGAAGATTTCAGAACAACAACAACAAAAAAAGAGTTTGAAAGCATTAGGGAAATTGTATGTCTTAAGCATGTAACTGGTCACCCTTTCTTTTTCTTTTTTTCTTTCAATAGTTCATTTAAATGGACGTAAAAAGTAATCTAGATACAGCAGTGGCCAAAAGTGATGTCTGGCCTAGGAAAACATATATTTTTGCCCTTTAGTCAAATATAATGGTGTAATGTTGATCTAGATTTGCTAAGCATATTTCCTATAGTTGCGCTTGGAGAGTGTAAATCTTTTGTATGTGCGTCACATTTCAGTTGTTTCATTTTTAACACAAAGAAGACATGCTTATGTGAAGAATGTGCAAAAGAATGGCTGCTAATCAAATGCAAGGTTGAACCAATGAAATATGAATAATTTTAATTGTAGTATATATATTGTAGTATTGTTTATATTGACATTGTAGTCAATGGCTTCAAGGTTTTTTGTTTTGTTTTGTTTTTTGTATAGTAACATAAAACCCATATTCACTGATAAACTGTACTATGCCATACATTTTGATGGTTTATAATTAAGCTTGAAAGGTCATTAAAAGCAAATATTGTACAAATGTCTCTTCCGGACATCGCTTTCAGAGACTACTGTATTTTCTCAATTATGAGGTCATAAAAAGTTATTGAGAATAATTTTATAATTAATAAATTTATAATTATAAATAAATGATATATTAATGTTATTTTCTTTCTTTCTTTCTGTTTTATTTAATATTATTATTATTATTATTATTTATTTATTTATTTTACTGTGGTAGGACATTATAGAAAACTGATTGTGAACTCAACTCGCCTGAAGCCTAACCGAGCTGTGTGTGACTTAGGTATAGTACTACTTCATTTTCATAGCCAGTGTTTATTTACTTCTCACAATAATGACCCCATAATGACATATATATATATATATATATGTACACACACACACACACACACACACACACACACACACAATAATGTAGAACTGCTGATTCATTAATTCCACTTATTTATTTAGCTGGCGCAAAGGTGGAATTCACTTCTAAAACCTGTGCTATGCCACATGAATGTGAAAGCTGGTCTATCAGCACAGGCTGCTGGAGAAAAGAATATTCTGCCCTGTGCTGCGATACGGACAATTGCAATGAGCGATCTGCTCCAGGTATTGTCCTGTATTTTATACTGGTCCAAAGTATATGATGTTTATAATGATAATAAACATAATTTGTGAAAGAAAAAAAAAAAAAAAAAAAAAAAAAAAAAAAAATATATATATATATATATATATATATCTGTGTGTGTGTGTTCTCGCATGCTCTTTAAAATGTTCTCCTCCCTCCTTTGTCCTCCTCCTCCCCCTCCTTCATCAACTTCTTTTCATTCAACATCTTTTCCATCTTTATTTAACCCTTTAACTCCAGCAGTCTTTTCTATTTCTGTTCTTTAAATTATGCTCTTTTGGACCTATAGTCTATCCATTTACTGATTGTTTTCTCAAAAAAAAAAAAAAAAAAAAAAAAAACTAACACTAGCTTCTCTCTTCTTATCTTCCCCCCCCCCCCATCTATTTTCTTTTATTTATTATGTACTTTAACATCCTTGCTACGTGTACTGCGTTAGGCTAAATGAGACATGTCATAACACTTGCATTTCCACTGTTCTCTTTTATAAGTCGCTTTGGATAAAAGCGTCTGCTAAATGCCTAAATGTATGTGTGTGTGTGTGTGTGTGTGTGTGTGTATACTTTATAATTTTTACTTTTAAAAAGTTTTTAAGATACAAAACTAGCAGTTTTGTGTTTTGCAGTGCACTTTTATAGATATATATTTATTTTTTTATTTTTTTCAGGTTTTAATATATTTTCTCATCGATCCAATGAAAAGAGATGTTACACTTGTGATTCCAAGAACTGTTCGAAAATAATGAATTGTAGGGGGAATGAAGACTACTGCTTTACTTCAAATAGTAAGAATTAGACAGTTTTTAGTTAGCTTCTTGTATTATTTAAATCATAAAAATATCTCTTATTTGTAATTCTTTGAATAGTGTAATATATATATATATATATATATATACATACATATATATACATATTACACATATCTTTCTTTTTAACAGCAACTGTTTCACATCAGTCTGTGGATAGGAAAGGATGTGCATGTAAATCTGCCTGTGAACGGGAGCTTGAGCGCATTGCAGGACCATATGGGAACGTCACATGCTGTAAGGGTAACCTGTGTAACGGTGCTCAGAGTGTCACTCAGAGCTTCCTGTTCCTCTGCTGTTCTCTGTTCTCCTTCATTCTGCTGCACTGAATCCAGCAGCTCTGATCCTCACATCAACAGCTTTTTAATAAATTACAGTGCATCTTAAAGAAAGCTTGTATTGTCTGAAATCATTTGCTCGAAGTCATGAGGTAATAACCTCAAAAGAAAATGGTTTGATTTAAGCATGGGAATACACTAAATGTTTATATATTCTGAAAAAAAAAAACTAAAATTACCATGTAACATGGTTTAACGAATTTTGTGCACATTTAAAGGATTAGTTCACTTATTCCAGAACAAAAATTTACAGATAATTTACTCACCTCCATGTCATCCAAGATTTTCATGTCTTTCTTTCTTCAGTCATAAAGAAATTATGTTTTTTGAACAAACATTTCAGGAATTTTCTCCATATAGTGGACTTCTATGGTGCCCATGAGTTTGAACTTCCAAAATGAATAAAAGTTTGAATAAAGCTTCAAACTGCTCTAAACGATCCTAGCCGAGGAATACTGGTCTTATCTAGCAAAACAATAGGTTATTTTCTAAAATAAATTAATATTTATATACTTTTTAACAACAAATGGACTGCTCAAAGGATGTCAATTTGACATCAAAAACTTGACGTCAAATTGACATCCACATTTTGATGTCTTTTTGACAACTGAAATAATGACACAAAATTAATATCCTGAAAAAGGAAAAGAGGTGTGGCCAAGTATGGTGATCCATACTCAGAATCCGTACTCCACCTGTATTCTCTGGTGGAAAATTATAAAACACAAAAAGTAACAAAAACAGTATTAGAAATAATTCCTAATATTACATTAAAATACGTGTCCCTCTAAGTGTTCAAAATTACACAAGACAACGTTGCCCAATATATATGTATTACATTTAATGTAATGTCAGCACATTTACCCACCTGATATAACGAGGCTGTTCGTCTTAACCCTTTAACTGCCATTAACAGCCTTCTTGAATAGCTAATGGCAGTTAAAGGGTTAAGACTGCTGTGGCTTTGACTTGATTGACAGAACAAGTCAATGTGGTGTGACATTAAACAGCAGCGAACGTTTTGGGTATTGCATGTTTAATTTATTTTATTTTATTTTATCTTACTGCATGTATCTTTTTCTTTTTACAGTCTGTGATCTAGATATTGAAACAAAATCACAGAAACACACACATGAACATCCAGACCACAAATATATGCACATCTTCCTTTTAACATGCAGGTTTCTTTTTTGTTTTTCAGTGGTTGGGATTTTTCACTGACCACACATTTTTTAGTGTTGGATTTGAAATGAAACCCTTGCTTGGTTGGTTTTTTAAAACTCTGCCCATCTCTGCACATTCATAGTTATATTGTTATTTATAATTCATTGTCTGTTTTCTCTAATATTAGTGTTTTATTACCTTAATTTTATATATGTATGCACTATGTTTGTACATTCAGTACCAGAGGCTCCTAACACCAAGACAAATTCCTTGTCTCTGTGTTAACACACTTGGCAATAAAGCTCTTTCTGATTCTAATTTTGATCTATATAGATATATTATATCTGTTGAATCTATATAGATATATTTATATCTGTTGAAGTAATAGGGCTTAAAATGTTTACTTTTCTTTAACATAAACAAGAAAAACATCCTAGGCTATTAAACCTTATCTGATTCTGTATTTATAGTATCTCCTGCCAGCAGATGGCATTAGATAGGGCAGCTATTGTTAGTGAACCACAACCATTGTCTCAGAACCAAGTCACATCCCAGCAGCTGCTCCCGAGCCAAGTAACGTCATGACTACAGTACCTGAGTCAAGTAACCTCATTGCAACTGTTCCTGAACTGAGTCATGTCACAGCAGCTGCTTTCAAGCCAAGTCACGTCGCAGCTATCGCTCCTGAGGCAAGTCACGTCGCAGCAGCTGCTTTCAAGCCGAGTATCTTCACAAATGTTGTTCCTCAGTCAAGACATTTCTCAGCCGTTACCCCCAAGAGTCTTTGCAGCCACTGCTTTTGAGTCAGGTCATGTCGCAGCTGCTGCTCCTGAATCAAGTCAAGTCACAAGTGCTGTTCCTGAGCCAAGTCCTGTCACAGCCGCTGCTCCTGAACTGGCTTCCATGGAAGCCGCACTCATCAGGAGAGTTGCTCTGTGTGTTGTTTGGGCCGAGTACACCACCATTGAGCCCTCAGAGGTGGCAGCTCACGCCGCAGAACCTCTGAGGGCAGCATCCCCTGAGGAGGTGGCCGAGGTCACGGATCCTCATGCGTTGGCGATAGCTGCACCTGCTCTCTGCACGGTGGTAGCGCCCGGCAACTCACACGCCTCCAAAGCTCTCTCACCCTGTCCCAAATCGGCCTCAGAGGCCTTCTGCAGGCATTTGGTCCAGCCGACAAAGCCAGGGACATGGGCTCCAAACTCTCTCTCTGTCTCTGTGTATCTGTCTCTGCTCTGTGTTCCAGTTCCATCTGCTCCACTCTGGTGGGCTCCTGTTCTGCCCTGGAGGGTGTCTGCGCTGCCTGTTCTGCCCTGGAGGGCTCCTGTCCTGTCTGCTCCACTCTGGAGGGAACCTGCTCCTTCTGTTCTGCCGTGGAGGGTTCCTGTTCTGTCTGCTCCACCCTGGGGGGCTTTTGTTCTACCCTGGAGGACTCCTGACCTGTTGGTTCCACCCTGGGGAGCTTCTGTTTCACCCTGGAGGGCTCCTGACCTGTTGGTTCCGCCCTAGGAGGTTTCTGTTCAGCCCTGGAGGGCTCTTGTCCTGCCTGCACCGCCCTGGGGGGCTTCTGTTCCGCCCTGGAGGGCTCCTGACCTGTCGGTTCCGCCCTGGGGGCTTCTGTTCTGCCCTGGGGGCTTCTGTTCCGCCCTGGAGGGCTCCTGTCCTGCCTGCTCCGCCCTGGTGGGCTCCGGCTTCACCTGCTCCGCCCTGGTGGGCTTCTGCTTCGCCTGCTCCGCCCTGGAGGGCGTCTGCTCCACCGGCTCCGCCCTGGAAGGCTTTGGCTTCACCTGCATCCTCCTGGTGGTCTGCTGCCCTCCTCTCGCCATTCTGGTGGTCTTCCGCCTCTCCGGCACCTCCCGGGCTATCTGCTCTGCCTTCTTCACCCCAGTCCTCTGTCTGCCCACATGGACCTGGTCCACCCTACCATTATTCTTAGAAGTACAATGAATTCACTTTTGACAAAGCCTGTTTAGACTGCTTTTGTCATGTCACCTCTTCTTGTTTACTTTCTTTTTTTTTACTAGAATATCAAAAGCATCACCATCAAAAGTATCACGCATTATATATAACATCACCAAGAATATTCAAGACAGAAATCTTGATGATATGTACTTGGTTTGTTTGTATCATTATGTCTATCTATCTATCTATCTATCTATCAAAATTAGCAGCTACTTCCATGAATAACCTTTATCTTTGACATTTATAGTAAATGTGCAAATTCTAACTAATGTCCTAACATTTTTATACCTGTAACACTGCATTTGACAATAAAAAATATATAGTATTAGTAATTGTTTTCTTCTTCTTCATTTTCCCCCTTCTTTAACCAGCTGGAATTTAAATGTCCTTTGTATCCAACAGGGGGCAGCAGATGATCATTCATTTTGACTTCAAGACTTCAAGACATAACTAAGCCCATTGTGTTGTCCTGCTTGTTGGAGGAAAACGTACTGAAGGCATTTCAACATGATTAGTACCATAACAATAGTCTATGACTCATCCGCTTCAGTTCAAGTATTCTGAATTAATAAGTAAGATTTGTTTGAGGAATAGACCATTAACACTCTAACTAAATCATTAAGAATGTTTTCACACTAAACAATCATATTAATTCAGAAGTCATTTAAGGGAAAGACACACAGTCTACATCTACAAGTTTGAAATGGCCCTGCGCCTTTCAACGTACAATAGTAGCACCATTACAGTAGTCCATATGGCAAAACAGTCCAAGTAGGCCTAAGCTTACTCTGGAGTAATGCAGTATTTGTGAGAGGAACAGATCGTAATCCAAGTCTAACTAAATCAATATTAAGAACTGAATTCTTGTTTCTCACACTAAACCATCATATGAATTCAGAAGACTTAAAATCTGAGGGAGGAGCATATGGGCTACTTTTATAATGATTTTATGGATATCGGAGTTCATTTACCTTTATTAATGGAAAGGAACAGCTAGAACATTCTGCTCTATTGTGTTCCACTAAAGAAAACCATATGGGTTTGGAACAACATGACAGTGAGTAAATCATCATTTTCATAGCACTGAGGTCCCACCACACTGGTTTCTGCTGGTCAGGTGGGCATGTCTTTTCCTGCTACAACCAACTGATCTTTTTTTTCTTTCTACAGATTGTTTATTGTCTACATGATCTCAGATGTAATTGGTTGTAGAAGGGAGTCGAACATCAGTGTCTTGTTTTTGATGTGGGCTACTGGTGTGCTAAACCCTCCCATTTTTGAGCAGACATAGAACGCAAATGAAGCATTGTCTGTTCATTCTTGTTCCTTCACAAGATGCATCTGCAAGTCTCCATTGTTCTGCTTTTCATTCTTCTCACTGGAGGTACGGAAAACATACAGCATATTTCATATATTTTGTGATGTAATACACGTCACTGAATATCTCTGTCATGTCTCTTTCATTTAAGGGCTCACTCTGGACTGTTATGATTGCCAGGGTGCACAAAGGGATCCTTGCACACATGTAAAAAAATGTAATGACAAACGTATTAACTGTGCAAGTACAAAAACAGTAGACTACGTGGGTGAGTTGAGCAGGATTAAGTGCAGTTTTACTGTTATAATTATATTGATTTGTTTTGTTTGTGTTTAAAATAAAGATTTTAGGACAAAAATTGTATTTAAAAGCATGAGGGAATTTGTTTATCTTAAGTCTCGTAACTGGTCACCATTGCTTGTTTTTTCGCTATTTCTACTTTCACTAGTTAATTTAAATAAATGAAAGTGAATTTGATGTATTACTGGAAATTGTTATTTAAAAAGTTTTACAAGGTATCACATATGAAACAACTTAACCATAGCAATTTAAGAGGTATAGTGCTATCTGTTGTTGTTGTTGTTGTTGTTGTTGTTGTTGTTTTTGACATTGTTTATTGTGATAGGACGGTATAGAAACCTGACAGAGAAATGGGTAAGGATCGGAAACTCGACTCACCTAAAGCTCAACCAAGCTATATGTAGGAGCATGACAGGTAGTGCTCTATCTATTGATGGCCATTTAAAACTATAGATGTATAGATTTTTTAATTTTTATCTTATTTTATTTTTTTGCAAGTTTTACTATATTATAGCAGAAAAAAGTTTACGCCAAGACCCAAATATTTACTTGAGTGGAAGTGTTTTTCTGTGATTCTGATAAATCATTGATTTCTCTTTTTTTATAGCTACCCGGAAGGAAACCTTTTCTTGGAGCTGTGCTATGTCACATGAATGTAAAAGCTGGTCTTTTAGCACAGGATGCTGGAGAAAGGTGTTTTCTGCCAAGTGCTGTTACAGCAACTTTTGCAACAAAGATGCAGGTATAATTCTTCATTTGACTTTGAAAACCAAGTACCAAATTAACAAAGAATATAACAAAGAATACCAAACGATAACATTATTTGTGTTGAGATATATGTAAAGGATAGTCAATGGTTTGCCGTGCATGAAAGGATTTTAAATGCATGACGTGGAGGCGATTACCGCCCGACGCAAAACTGAGGGTGGTTGCCAGTGTTGCCAAGTCCACGGTTTTCCCACAAAATTGGGCTACTTTTACGCTGTTGCCACGGGTGTTTTTGTGATGTCCGCGGGTTGAAACGACCCAAATAATGTAATATTTAACCCCTAAAATGAGAATTTACCAGGGGAACCCTGACAAAAACAAAAAAACGTGGGGAATCGTATATATATATATATATATATATATATGTGTGTGTGTGTGTGTGTGTGTGTGTGTGCTTTATACTTAAAAAAAAAACATTAAGATGCTTTTTTGAATGATATGGATTGGTATAGTAAATCTGGCAAAATAATGTAAATACAGCAGCTGAGAAAATGTTGTTTGATTGCAATGTAATATTTTATTTAAAAATCTTGCAGTTTTGTCTTCAACCTCTCCTAAACCCAATGAAAAGAAATGTTTCACTTGTGATGATGAGGGCTGCTCAAAAATAATGAGCTGTTGGGGGGATGAAAACCAATGCTTTACCACAAAAGCAAATGGTAAGAATGTAGTGGTTTTCTTCTTGTAGACGATTTCCTTATTAGCAATAAACAGTGTTTTTAATTCTTTGAATATAGGCCATTTTAGATGTATGTGGCACTGACTTGACTTTTGTTTTCTTTCTTGTTAATAGAAACTTTAAAGGCTGTCAAAGGATGCGCATCGAAATCCGCCTGTGATCGGGTGCTTGGTCATGTGTTAGAATCTTATGGGAACATCACATGTTGTTGGGGGAACCTGTGTAACGGTGCTGAGAGTGTCACTCAGAGCTTCCTGTTCCTCTGCTGTTCTCTGCTCTCCTTCATCCTGCTGCAGTGAATCCAACAGCTCTGATCCCTGCATCAGCTAAATTGTAATAAATTACTGTGCATCATAAAGAAAGCGTGTATTGTCTGAAATCATTTGATTAAAACCATGATGTAGGAACCTAAAAAATGACTTAATTAAAGCATTGGAGCACACTAAATGTTACGTGTTCTTAAAAACTTCATAATTCATATAAATTCAAGTGCTGAAAACTTACTAGATACAAAGATTTCAGATTGTTTTTTTTTTTTTGTTTTTTTTTGACTATTTTGTGATAATAGTAGACTATTTCACAAAACACAAGCATTGTATTTAATACAGACTTTTGGAGCCAATAAAGCTTCTTTATTTGCATTTACTGTATGGTTTCATAAAGAACCTTTAATATCTATGAAATCTTTTAATTCCACAAAAGACTCCTTATAGTGGAATAGGTTCTTTAGATTATCAAAATATTTTTCACACTATGAAAAAATGGTTCTTCTAAGCAGGGTTTGAAATTAACACCCGCCAAATGAGGGTAAATATCAGCTGTGGCGGGTGACACAGTCAAATCACTAGCCAATTTGGCAGGTTACTTTTCGTAAGTTAGGTTCACTCAATAATTTCCTTAGGTAAGTTCATGCAAGCCAAATCTGTGCAGGTTTAGTGTAAATACTTAGCTAGTGAGACATTATGGAGTATATTGCAAAAAACAAACAAAACATACAGAGTGCAGGCATTCGCAACAAATCAGCATGGTTACACATGTGATATTGATTTCATATAGCAGTTTAATAAACAATAATTTAATATCAAGATACTTACGTTTTAGACACCATATTGAATGTTTCTGCTTTATTTTGCCAACAAAAAACATTCCAAACACAGCCACAGCATTCTAAGCTACATTAACATGTGTAAATTAGTGCTGTCAAACGATTAATCGCGATTAATCGCATCCAAAATAAAAGTTTATGTTTAAATACTATATATTTGTGTACTTTGTATTTTAATTATGTATATATTAATACACACACATGCATGTATATATTAAGGGAAAATATTTTAGATTTATATCTAAAATATTTATTTTTATTTATAATCTAAATTGTATACAGGTATAAATATATATACATATAAATATTTAGTTTTAATATATACATGTGTGTGTATGTATTTATATGTACATAATAAATATACAAAGTAAACACACATATAATATGTAAACATAAACTTTTATTTTGGATGCGATTAATCGCGATTAATCGTTTGACAGCCCTAGTGTAAATACATTTAAATGCCACTTCATATGCAACTTCTGCAAAGATGAATTTTGTTGATATTGATTTCATTTGTTTAGTAACACCCTAAATGTATTATTATTATATTTGACTGATGAAATGTAAGAATTTGACTCAAACATTGATGCACACTTAGAAAAAAAAGGCTTTTATGATGGTAAAAATGCCCATAAAAGGTAAAAATCCATTAAAACTTTTTAGAAAATATTAATTTATATCACTGCTGTGAACTGAACACACAGAATATATAGAATATCAAAAATGTTAGGAGTCAGATGTACACGGTAGTCCTTAAGATATTAGAACAATAACACACTCAGCAAAATAAATCTTCGATACAATCCAAGAAAATATTGAGATTTGTTAACATCGCACACTCCTAGTACTGACACGAAATGATTTGCAACAGCTTTGTCACATCCAGTGTAGACCGCATCAAGCTGTTGATTTATTTCTGTTTCTGTTTTGTTTTTTGGCTAGTAGAAGTTATGGATGACCGGTAACTTAAAAATTTAGTAGCCAAATTGGGTCAGTGTATCTGATATTTGTTTAAAAAAAGCATTTGAAATACTGAGGAACATCATGAATATATGCACTGATCATATGTACATTAAAGACATTTAGCATACACTATTATAGGCTACAAGAAGGCAAGAGTGTTTTTTTAGTGAAACCCACATAACCACTGACACACATCTCACAGAAACACACACATGAACATCCAGACCACAAATATATGCACATCTTCCCTTTAACATGCAGGTTTCTTTTTTTCAGTGGTTGGAATATTTCACTGACCACAGGTTTTTCAGTTTGGGTTTGAAATGAAACCCTGGTTAATTTTCAAAAGTGTTCAAACTCTGCCCATCTCTGCCCATTCACAGTTCTGTCTAAGGACATTTTCCTTTCCTGTACATTTTTTATTACTATTGTTATTTATAATTAATTGTCTGTTTTCTATAATATTAGTGTTTTATTACCTTAATTTTATATATGTATGCACTATGATTGTACATTCTGTACATTCCTTGTGGGTGTGTTAACACACTAGGCAATAAAGCTCTCTCCGATTCTAATTCTAATCTGATCTACATAGATATATTATATCTGTTTGAATCTATATAGGTATAATGTTTAATGTTCCTAATAATTTATGTACTGCTATTGCTCTTGAATTAGAAATACAATAAATGTGTGATATTCACATCATTTTTAAATCTAAATTAAAAAGGGATCAACATTAAACTCAAGTTTATTCAGAATCTTATTAATTTATGCCATTAGATTATTAAAAAATCAAATTCAGCATTTGATGTTATTCATAGTATTTTGAATTTAATTTCTGAGTTACTGTTCGTGAGGGATACAAATTGTAAATCCATTTACTTGCATTGCTTATAGTTTAACGCCCACAATTGACATGGCAGCCAATAGGAATAAAGCAGTGCGGGCCAATCGACCTAATCTGTCCAATCATCTTGCACGCCTTTGCAACGCAGCGCGCTTTTCGCCACGAAACATTTTTAATATTCACAAAATAAGCTTTCACCATTGGAAGGCTACTAGGCAATATAAGCATAATTAATTGATATTTAGAATAATATTTATAAGTCTCCCCGTAGGATTTAACACTACTTAATACATATTCATAAGCTAAACCTTCGAGAACCGCCCAACTTTGCGCGTGCTCGCATGGTGATGTCACGGATTTTAAAATGGCGGTTCCAACGTCTGCTTTGAAATTACAGTCATAATATACCGCTCACAGTTCAAAAATAATACAACGGACATCATGTTTTGAGAAAAATACTGTTCCCTGATAAAACAAACACTCTTATTTTGATCCAGGATGGATTCAGTGGTCGGAGAGGATCAAACGCTGCCATTTGACATCAATCTGAGGTGAAGCGCTTAATTTTTTAATTTCTGTCAGAGTCTGTCAGGTAGCGTTAGCATGTTAGCACGAGGGGAGAAAAAAACATTTAAAATGCGTACAAAAATAGTTCGAAATGTTTTTAATATGTTATTTAGCATTACAATTTTAAAAGTTTTTAACATATAAAGCTATAGACATGAGCTAACGTTAGAATAACAGCACATTAAACTAGTCTACGAAGTCATAAGATATTTGGTTTAGATTTGTCTAACTTCATTTAACCTATATTTTATGATTCATGTGGTGAATGTGGTTCTTTTATTTTTTTATTTTCCCAGAAATTATGTTTTTATGCTTTTATAATTCACTTTCATCTGTCTGACAGTTATGTGCGTTCTTGACAGCTGCAAAGACGAATTTCTGAAAGTCTGTTAAGTTCGTTGGTTTGGTTCAGTTTCAGTACATAAGTATGCTTCTCATATGTAAATTTAAGAATGTTTTGCATTGATATGTTTTGTTTTATTGAATCTAAAAATGTCTGAATCCAGCTTTTGTGGTATTATTATAATGTTAATCGTGTATGGAGTTGAAGTTTGAATCTCACAGTCACAGCCTCCCTGTTAAAAACAAAACACACATGATCCTCTTAGTTAAATATAGCAGGGACTCGATCTCTAAAGCATCTGGGCACACGAGGCTGTTTTTGACATTGTTTACTGCGTTCAGGAGTCAGATAAATGATTTTGCAGTGCATTAAATATAGCTGTCTGCATTAAACTGGATGTGGCATGCATTAAAATGGATGCATTTGCATTAAATAAAAGTGCATGCATTAAATTAATTCCAGACCAGGGGCCTGTACAATGAAGCCAGATTAGCTGGCTAGCCAGGTAAGTTTCAGTTTAGTTTGCACCAATCCTGGGTTTTAGGCACCATGAAAGTGGCTTGGTTTTTAGCTGCAGTCATTGCCATAGTAACTTATACTCCACAGCTAACCTTCTCTGGGGCAGGTTATGTTCTGGGTTAGATATCTCATACTGAAATCCATCAGATGTGAGCAAAGTGACACATGTCTGACACATGTTATTATGATTTATATAATCAAATAATTTCTATTATTATTAATCCATTACACACAAGCAATTTTAGTAGGGATGCTTCGATCAGGATTGTTGCAGCCGATACTGATTTCGTGTCATGGTGATTGGCCGATTCCAATGCTCTGAGCTTTATATAACTAATATGTAATCTCTCTGATCACCTTTTTTCAGATAAAGTATTAGTATAGATGTTGCTTTTGTTACGTTTTACAGTAATTATGTAATATATGTAATGTAACTATAGTTTTAACAGAGTAATAAATAATCACAAAATTATTTATTATTCAGTGAGTGACCATTTTAATATACCTTTAAAATGGGGTTTATGTGTAACACTATGCATATCTGGATACTTAACATAAGACTAAGCCTAATATAGCTCAAGCTCAGTCACTGTGGCAACATATGCTGGTAAATTAACCTGGTAATTTAGCTAAACTGAGTTCCTCTAACAATAGGAATGCATTGATATTATCACTGACTCTCTCACATACAATTATCTGACTTTATTATCAGTCCAAAAATCAAAAGTATACATAAGATGCAACTTAAATCAAGTAAATAAAAATATATGCTACAACTGACTATTAGGGCTGCACGATATTGGAAAAAACTCACATTTTGATGTTTTGTTTTTCTGCGATAAATATTGTGATGTGGAGAAGAAATAAAAAATCACCACATTACTTGAATAGCTATTTGGGGAAAAAATGGGGGGATTTTTATAGGTGAGTAAATCAGCATTGAAAATAAACAAATTACAAACATAGATAAATATAATAGAACAAAGATACAAATAAAATAAAACACTGTTTATATTTTTCAGGTAAGTCTAACAGTATTCAGGTACAGAAATTGAATAATCAAATGTAAAATAGTACTGCATATTCTTCACTGTATAAATGTAATCTAATAAGTCTGTGTTACAAAAAGTGATTTTTCTCTGTGTTTTGCTGTTTGGTTAACATTCATGACAGAAAGCCTCAGGAATAGGGGTGTGATGAGACACTTATCCCACGAGACGAGACGAGACGAGACTGGGTTCATGAGAACGAGACAAGATTTTTAAACATTTGTAAAAAATCCTCTATACACACAATATGCAAAAACAGTTAGGTGCATTTTGTTATCAACTTGTATTTTATGAAATTTGATTTCTATTTTAATGAATTACATGCAGTAATAAACATGTAAACTAAAGCTGCATGATCCTGGATAAATTGATTTTGAAGAAAAAATAAGATGAAAAATCTAAACAAAATAATGTAATTTACTAGTGGTTCAGACAAAAAATCATTTAAAAAATATATATTCATCTGAACGAAATTAAAAATGTATATCAATGAAGAAGGAATCAATGTCTCATAAAGATTCATAAAGACTTGTTTCAATATTGGAATCTGGTTAATGAATGATTCAATGACAAATACTTTTTTAAACGGACAGTTGTCACCCCCTCCTGGTGGAAGAGGATATGCGTTACAATACATAGAAGTGTTAAGATACTTTCGTTTTGATCGCTACTGAAGACAATAAGTGTTTATACCCAAACTATAAACTTTTATCTCAGTATTTCTGTTCTTTAAATGTCTGTAACACATAAATAATGATTATTATGTTGTTGAAAAGACAAGAATGCACATTTGAATGTCTTTAACACCAATTTCACATCTTAAGCGTCAGTGGAGCATGAATCGTCATTCAGGAATTAGATCGCATGGGTGTTTGAATCAAGATCGCAATCTTTTAAAAATTAATCATGCAGCTGTAATGTAAAAAGTGCAAAATGTTTCGCGGGGATTTTGTCACATTCTCGCGAGACCAGTTGGATCTCGTGAGACGCATCGAATACGCAAACATGTTACACATCCATTTTTTTTCTCAATTGTTTACCTTCACTTAAAGGTGCTGTATGTAAGTTTTTGACTCTTCGTAAGCTGAAATATAACATAATATATTTGTAGATATTTAGGAAACATGTTATGTTTACATAACTGTTTCTCTGAAAACTAATGCTATAGCCAGTAATTCTACTCTGAAATGTGCATTTCGGTCAGATTCCGGGACGGAATTGCAGTACCCATTTCAGCCGCTAGCTAGCAGTATTACATACTGCACAATGATCAATGAGAAAAGGAACATTAAAACACAGTAAATCAACTCATCAAAATATAGAGCAATGTTAGTTGCATGTCCACAATCTGGCAAACCTGCGTGAGCATCAAGTCTGAGTAGGAGAAAGCGGTAGAAATGGTTCTCTCCAGGATTTTGATTTTTGGACTGCAGTACCCATTTCAACCGCTAGCTGTCAATCTTACATACTGCACCTTTAAGCCATAAGCAGCTGTGTTTACAAGGATACTTGCAGAGACCTGCATTTTGACATAGTTTTGCATTTATGTGTCATTTCTGGCGCAAAATTACCTGTGTAAGTGAACGAAATTCCCTGTTCACATGCATCTGCGTGGCTCTCACCGTGTCTACACAGGACACGAGCGATGCGACGCGAACTCATTAGAATCAGTGATGCTGTCTGCACTGGACGCGAGCGGCCAAATGTGACAAAATACTGTCATTATAATGATGCTCCTTGCACTGGATGCGGCACAGCACATACCAAATACCTGACAGTAAACTGACGCATTTCATTTATGTGTACTCGCACAAAGTTCAAATGATATGCAACGGTCACGTTTGTCACGTCCAGGGCGCAAGGTGTCTGTGTGTGAGCAAAGAAAACGATCAGTATACTAAATATCGCACATCCTGCGATGTGACTATTGCAGATGAGCACATTGCGATATCGATGCTAAAATGATATATCGTGCAGCTCTATTGTACATTTTTGTTCTGAAAGTGAACTGATCCTTTAATTCCACAGGCAGCATTAAACATATTGCATTCAGTTTCAGTTTCTAAAGTGGCTTTAGTTGTGTTGTTGAGCAATGCTGAGAGACAGGGACAGAGAGTCTCTAGCTGCCGCTATGTGTTGATCATGTGCTGTCAAAGCAGAAAACACATTACTTCCTTCCTGGAAACCGCACATAGCGGAACAGCGCTCCTGTTTATTTATTATCTGACACGCTGATCTTTATATTTTACCTTTCTGTGGCCATGTGAACATGAAGGACTGATGTAGGTAGGTTGCAAGTAACTCTGTTACACCTGTGCTGCTTGTGTATAGAGTTAGTGCTGATGTGCAGATGTGTATTTGTAGTAGATCACTGCTATTTTGACAGCTCAGACTTTTGTCAAGTTCGGCAGGTCTCTAATGGGCAGGAGTTAAAGGATGGTCAAGTTAGAGATCGCCTGTGCCGTCCTCATGGTCGTGTTATTGCGGTGTCACCTTTATGAAGCAGGTGGTGAGCCTGTGAAGAAACACAAGACGAAAGCTGATAGCAGTCAGCCGCTTGATTCTCTGACATCTGAGAGGAGCTTTTAACCAATTTAAATACATTTCTGAGACTAGCTCGTATGTGAACCCATGAGACTGTTATATAATAGTTTGTGTGTGTCTTCCTGTGGCTAGCACGATGCTAACGTTGCAGGAAAACGTGAGAAGAGGAAGTTGTTTGGCTATGATGTGTCAAAGGCGTTGTATCTGTTTGGCTCCATCCATCCTCCAATACTGTAGATTAAAATAAACAGATGAACAATAGTGGTGGTGAGAGACACTGTTTACACTGATGTTGAGTAAAGTTGCACCTGTTATTGTCTTCACGTGAATGTGGTTTCATGAATGCTGTATGTATATTATGGGAGCTGTTGTATTTTTAGGCTGCGTTTTTGTAAACACACATAGGATGTAGTGGTCATTTGAGAGTTTTGGTGGGATTTTTCAGTTGCTGATGCTCATATGGACATAGGGCTGATTTGAGAGAATATATCTAATCTAAACTAGAGATCAACCAGTAATAATCAGTAGCCAGTTCTTCAGTATCAGGTCTAAAAGTTAAAAAGTTGCTGTAATTATTATTAGTATTATTAGTGCTTCATTATTTGCATTCAAAATAAGTTTTAATTGATATTATAAATAAATATTTTTGACATATAAACTTATTTTTCTTAAATGTATACATGCTTGTGTGTGTATTTTATATATGCATAATAAATATACACAGTAAACATATTATGTAAACAAATGTGTATTTTTTTTTTTTATTCGATTTAATCATTTGCCAGCACTAAGTTATTCAAATAGTTGCAATAGTGTATTTATTGCTTTAATCTAACAATGATTGCACTATTATTGTTTAAAAATACAGAAATTAAAAAGAAATGATTAAAAATAGTGTATGTGGGTCAGGATAATTATAGTTAACACTAAAACTAATACCATAAAAATACTTAACGTTAACTGAAAACATGTAAAACAATAAAAATATTAAATGAAATGTAATATAAAAACATAATTTATTTCAGCCAATGGCCAAGGCAACATTTCTTCTTGAACTTTATGTAATAAAATTACTAAAACTGAAATAAAAATGTATAAAAAAAAGTCAAAAGACAAAAACACAACAAAATGATTAAAACTGAGTAATTTTAAAATGTAAATGTGAAATATAAAATAACAATAAAATAAAAACTAATTTAAATAATGGTGATAATAGTATCTTATTGTTTTTAAAATAACACTGAAACTTAAAAATTTTTTTTTAAAGTAAAACATTTTTGATTGCACTGTTATTATTTAAAAAATGTAGAAATTAAAAAGAAATTGTTAAAACTACTGTATATGGACCTGGGATAATTATAGTTAACACTAGAACTAATATTGTAAAAATAATTGTTAAAATGAATATTAGCTGGGAAAAAAATAATAAAATGGAAAAAAACTAAAATATAAAAACATCATTTATTTATCATTTAAGGCAACATTTGTCATTTTCTTTGTTGAACTTAATGTAATAAAATAACTAAAACTGAAATAAAAAAAAATACAAAAAAATTTGTAGAAATAAAAAATGGCAAGCACAACAAAATTACTAAAACTGAGTAACATTAAAAGGTAAATGAAAAATAAAATATAAATATTAAAAAATGTAAAAAAAAAAAAAAAAAAAAAGTTAATTTATGTAATAGTAAAAATATCTTATTGATAAATAACAATGAAACTAAACATTTATGTCGGTCAGTATGTATTTTAAACATGATAAAGCATTTTTGTTACTACTTGAAGTTAATTTTTTGCAGCTAGTTAAGCTAGGCAACATTTTGTTTTTATTTAGTTTAATTTGATAAATTAAAAAAAAAAATTATGTAGACAACTAAAACTAATAATACTACAATTAGAATAATAATGGAAAATATAAACTAAAAACAAATTTAAAATATGAAGAATGTGAGAAAAAAAATAGAAAAAATAAACAAACATGCAAGGTTATTTTTTGTGATATGAGACGTGATTTGTGGGATAAATTTCAGTTACATAATCAAATGTATGTATTAGAATTAATGACCTAATAATTTTCAGTATAATATTTTACACAAAACATTTGAAAATGACTCCTATGCATTATTCATTAACAAGATTGTTGGTAGACAGTGGAAATGACATAATCATTTCAAATATGGACCTAGAAATTGGTTGAGATATTGCATGTCTAATAAGAAAAAAGATGCATCAGATGCTTAGACCTGGAAGGCTCTTCTGTTTGACAGCTGCTCTGTTTTATGTAAGTCCAGTGTGCTGACTGTCCCAACGGGCTTGCCGTAGGTCTGAGTGACTGTCAGAAGAGCAAAGGAGATTGAACTTGTTAAGAAGCCAAGAGTTGCAGCAAAAACTCAACATAAACATGCTGTAATCTGTACATTCACATTTGTTTTAGACGGCCTGCTTACATCATGCTCTTGCTTCTAGCCAGCACTGCTTTTTAAAACGGTTATGAAAGCACACACTCTCTTTATTTCTGCTCCTGCCTTGAGGTTGGGTTATGAAAAGCGTACACAGACGTATGCATTGTCCATCCTCACAATGTTTGTGTGTGTTTCCATGAGCTGGATAGTAGAGTAGAATAGACGCTGCAGTGTTAAGTGTAACCGCTGGATATTTGCACCTGCTTTATGGATGAACGCTGACAGTTTTGCGGTTGCAGTGTATTTATCTTGCTTTGCTTTGCTTTTGTAAATGTATTTAAACTTCTGTTTGGCTCTTTGTGTTGTGTGTGTGTTTATGTTGCAGTATTTCCAGGCTGCCAGAGTCTCTGAACAGCGGCAACTTCAGCATGGATGACATGACAGGTACAAACAATCTCATTCTCATCTCATTCTTGTAATGTAATCCTGTAAACTACCACATGATGCATGACAAGATTGGATCACATTCTTTCTCTCTAAAGCATTGATACAAAAAAATATGCATTTAAAATTATACTCCATCATTAAGTAATGTAAACAAAAATATGCAATTGGTGCTTTTTGTATCTATATGTACTTAAGCACATTTAGGACTATTTGTTGAGTTATAGAGAGTGTTTATGCAAAAGAACAAGATGAAAAGACTTATTTTGTTCTTCCCTCCAGCTTTTTACCTTTAAATCTCTAATAAAGCCACACAGCCTGACACACTTGTTGTTTTTCTCTCTGAAGTCTGTCCTTACGTATCGAACCACATGGTCTTAATCAGATTTTCATCAAAGCCTCAAAGGGTCAAATGAAAATAAGTGAGACAATGATCATTTCTGGAGTGAACAGAAGCGTGTTTGTTGTTCATTTGTTCGTCTGTTGTCTTGTCGTCCACAGCGCCTCTGTTTCCAGGGCAGAGGATGTCTCCAGCCAAAGCTCTGACCATGAAAGATTACGAAAACGTAAGTACAATAATGTAAAAATGTTTGCTTTTCTTTGTTTCCTTTTAATTAGAGAGTGACTTTAAGCTTTTTATCCTGACAGCCTTTTCAGGCAGCTGTGCATTTGATGCCTAAATCCTGTCTTAGTAGGCAGATCACTAGGTTTTGATATTCTGACGGCACCCATTCACTGCAGCTGATGTTACATTGCTCCAAATCTGTTCATATTTTAAGTTGGAGTGCACATTATTACTTTTTTTGAACTTCATTCAAATTCATCGCATTGCAACTATTTTGGATTCCAGGCAGTAATGATATTCTGGTATGGAATATCTGCCTGTCCATTTAAGGAAAAGTGTTTATTTCTCTGCGCTTCGATAAAGATCTGTGTGCATTCCTGCAGCTGAGTGTGTCTGAATGAGAGAAAGTGTGTTTGTGTGCTACTGAAACACAGAGATCTGTCAAAGAAAGGTACAACTGCCCATCACTGTGGTGTTTGTGGTTATTCCAGACTCTCTCGTTCCATTTCTATATCTTTCTTTCCCTTCCCCCTCTTTCTGCCCCAGATGTTGAAGTGAAAAACGCTCGGAGTACAATGACGCACAGTTCACTGCCCTGCCAGCATCTCTCTTACACACACACTCATGCCAACCCTCATTACTGACCAACACACAGCCTGTTATAGTCGCTCTGTTTCTCTTTTAGTTCTTGTTTCCTCCCTCCCCGTCTCTCTTTCAGTTATTTGGAGAACAGCTTTGATCATGTTTATTCATGAGTTTGAATATTCATGAGTTTGAATATTCAGAAACATTTCGGTATGAAGGAATGTTCAGCCAAAATGAAGGTTTTCTCTAATCCTTGAATGAATCGTTCATATGGTTTTGTGAACTGGATCATTTATAAAATTTGACTCAAAAGAATCATGAATCTGAACTTTCATGAATGTCACAGGATAACTATTTTATGTGTTCCTTAAATTATTTTACTATATGTAAATAAATGTTATTTCAGGAAAAAATAATAATTTCTGTGGTTCCCCTGCAGCAAATCACAGCTCTGAAGAAGGAAAACTTCAACCTGAAGCTCAGGATCTATTTTCTAGAAGAACGTGTGCAGCAAAAATGTGATGACTCAACAGAGGACATTTACAAAACGGTGACTGACACACACAGTCACATACAAACATACAGTGCACAGATATGTGACCACTCAACCAGTCTTAAGTAGCACAGGTATATTTGTAGCAATAGCCAAAAATACATTGTATGGGTCAAAATGATTGATGTATATATATTTTTTTTAATGCCAAAAATCATTAGGATATTAAGTGTTCCATGAAGATATCTTGTACATTTCCTACTTAATTAGTAATATCCATGGCTAACAACTTCATTTGGACAACTTTTAACTGGGATTTTTTTCAGTAGTTTTTTGTTTCCTCTTTATCCTAACAAACCATACATCAGTGGAAAGCTTTATTCAGCTTTCAGATGATAAATAAATCTCACTGTTGAATAATTGAACCTTATGGTTGGTTTTGTGGTCCAGGGTCACATATGTGCACACATATGGCACAGTTCATCCCTGCACATTAAAACAAGCGGTTGTTTGGTGCTTGATTATCTCTATAAGTTTGATTGTGACTTTTTTTTGTCTGTGTTTGTAGAACATTGAGCTGAAGGTGGAGGTGGAGTCAATGAAACGAGATTTGGCTGAGAAACAGGAACTGCTTGTGTCCGCATCGTAAGTCCTGTCCTCTTGTTTACTTCCTAATTTGTCTAATTATTGGTATGACTTGATAGAGCATTAAGTGATAAATCCTGTTTCTTTCTTGTTGATTTAATGCTTGTTTGTTGAAACAAGTACTCTCTCTGTTTGACAGTTTTAAAGTATAGCTCTACCCATAGTCACATTTGATTGGTCAAAAATGTAATTAAGTTCCACATAGACATTAAACATTAAATTGTTCTGATTGGCTGTGATTTCATTACCTAGTGGCAACATTTTGCTTTAAGTGGATTAGAAAAATAAACGGTCACAGTAGTAAAAAAAAAAAAAAAAAACTAAACAAAATAATATTTTGTCATTAAATTCAGTCTATTTTACTGATATGGATCATAATATGTGACCCTGAACCACAAAACCAGTCATAAGTGTCAATTCTTTAAAATTGAGATTTATACATCATCTGAATAAATAAGCTTTCCATTTATGTATGGTTTGTTAGGACAGGATAATATTTGGCCAAGATACAACTATTTAAAATCTGGAATCTGAGGGTGCAAAAAAATCTTGAGAATATTAAGAACATCGCCTTTAAAGTTGTCCGAACTAAGTTCTTAGCAATGCGTTTTACCAATAAAAAATTAAGTTTTGAGATATATATGTATTTGTGTGTGTGTGTGTGTGTGTGTGTGTGTGTATATATATATATATATATATATATATAAAATATACACACAGTAGGAAGTTTGCTAAATATCTTCATGAGAATGAACAAGAATGAAGAAAAAATTATAATTTTGACCCATACAATGTATTGTTGGCTATTGCTACAAACATACCCGTCTGACTTATGACTGGTTTTGTGGTCCAGGGTCACATTTTAAAAATAAAATTATTTGTTTGGGTCTGCAAACAAACTACAAATGTCAAATATTTGTGTCCTTGATTATATTAACATTGCACTGGAAACACCTGTTTTTTTACTTATTTGTAAACACATGTAGAAGGTGTTGGATGTAGAAACAGTTCAAAATGAAATGTGTTTTTGTTTGTAGGAAAGCATTAGAGAGTTTAGCCAGCCGAGGTGTTGATGATGGCAGAGAGAAGATGCAGAGAGAAATGGACTCACTCAGAGAAGCTTTCAGCACTCGGATTCAAGAACTCGAGGAGGTAAAACCCCACAAAGTTTCTAACAAAAGCTTGAGAATGTGTCCTCCATCTTTAGTCAATGCTTTCACTTTCTCTTCAGTCTCTGCAAGCTGCCCAAGAGGAAATAGAAAGCATGGCCACCATTGCTGAGCAGGAGAAGCTGAAGAATCTTGGATTGGAGAAAGAGCTGCAAGCTGCCAACCAATCGGGACCCTCAGCTAATTCAGGCTCCTCTTCAGGCTCCACCCCTGAACGGGTCAGAGAGCTCCAGCAGGCCCTTCAAGAAAAGGATAGGTGATAAAAGGGGACTTATTGTATCCCTTTTTACAAGATGTAATATAAGAATGTGTCTATAAAGTTTCATCTCAAAATACCCCACAGGTCATGTACAGGTTATGCACAAAATGTCTATTTTGATTGAAAGCAGAAACGTGCTGTTTAAATGCAAATGAGTAAAAAAACAAATCTATATTTTGTCATTAATTTCTGTCTTTTTTACTGATATGGATCATAACATGTGACCCTGGACCCCAAAACCAGTCATAAGTGTCAATTCTTGAAAATCGGAGTAAATAAGCTTTCCGTTGATGTATGGATTGTTAGGATATGATCAGATTTGGCCGAGATACAACTATTTGAAAATCTTGAATCTGAGTGCAAAAAATCTAAATATTGAGAAAATCACCTTTAAAGTTGTCAGAATAAAGTTCTTAGCAATGCTCTGTTAAAATACTCTGCTAAAAAAACATTTGTTTAGTTTTGATTAACATGTCTGTCGTGCTGAAATCATTGTTTTAAACCTCTGATAAACGTTTTTCTGAGTGCACATATTTGAAGCACATGCACGTGTATCTTTTTACACTCAAAATTTCAAGTACACGCAAGTTTATGTTAAAAACTCACAGGAGTTTTACAGTTGGTTACGTCTATGAAGGTAAACAATGGGAACGAAATTGCATGTTTGTATTAGATCTGTGTGGCAGCAGCATAATATACAGTAACTGAATCAATAAATTCACTGGTCTTTTGTCTCCTCTGAGGCTTGGACTCTAAATAGTCATCTTTACAGCCAAAGACAGAACAGTGTGCATGCTTTGCTCAAACTTTTGCATTGAAACATTGCAGAGAAAGGCTTACCGAAACAAAGTTACTAGGTTGATCTTTTTCACATTTTCTTTGTTGGTAGATGCACTGGGGACTTAATTCTAGCACTTAGAGATGGAAAAAGTCAGATATTCATGTTATGTCACAATTAAAATACTGAAGCATCAATTTACAATAATAAAAAAAAAAAGTTGAACTATTGACGTATTCCTTATATGGTTTCTACAGTGTTATTGAGCAGCTGCGGGTGTCACTCAAGAATCAGGACGCCATGATTGGAGAGCTTCGGAAAAATGACCCGAACCAGCCAGTGGCAGAGCAGATGGCACAGCTGAACTCCCTTATTGGTCAAAGAGACGGTCAGCTACAGGTTGGTCTCTTAAGGCTTTTTTACACAGCGGAGTTATGGCTGCTCTGTGCCTGCTCAAAATTCCTAATGCAGCGTAAAAAAGAGACTAAAAAGTATACAGTTGAAATTGCTGTGTAAATGCATTTATGGCGTCTAATTAAAGAGAAATAGTTGCCAGTTCAGAAACGCTTCTGTGTTGCTTTTGCAGTGTAAACTTGCCGTTAGTTTTGCAAAGCACAGCAGCTTTCATCCATCAAGGTTTGCGCTATCTGTAACACACATGCACAAACACTGACTAATGATTTGTTTATTTTACAGGCTCTAAGGGAAGAACTAGACCGTGGGAGAGAAAATGCAGAAAGAGACAAAGAGGTAAGCAGACAGCTGTTCACATTGTGTTAACAGAATATTCCTCTTTGTGAGTACTACAGAGTAAAATTAGCTTGTAAGCAAGCCAGCATGATGATATCAGCCTGTGTGATTCATTGGGTGGCTGTTTTGTTACAGGACAAAAAATAGTTGCAAAGGGAGAAGGGGATTGAAGCAATTGAAAGCCGATTCATCCATGCTAGTAGCATTTAGATTTAAATCTGTTCATTTAGCAGCTTGGTCCCTAAAGCAACCTAAGTCAAATTATTACTAAATATTAGGGATGTAACAATATTATGATATTGCGATAGCAAAACTGTCCCGATATTATCGTGGTCTCATGACGATGTGTAGAAAAGTGTAGCTTTTAAAATATATTTAAATTCTTATTCTAACATAAAATGTCTGTAAAGTTGCGTTTTGGGCCATTATGTTTTGCCACAGTATCTGTCATACAAACTAAAACTGAAAGAACAATATGGCTCTTCATTTGAGTGTTTCAGACGATCAGCTCATAATCCTGTGTTTTTCGAGCACCAGAGCGCCTCTATTCACAGTGAATGCAGTAAAATTGTTTATTGCATGTACTGTGAGTTTAGCACGTTTGGGAAAGCACGGCCAGCAGTTATGCTTTATTTTTGGGGCAGATGATTATAGCATTTTACTAGATTTGATTGAAAATCAAAATAAAATATCAAAATAAAATCTCTACTGACGTTTCCATCAAAATTAAAGCTTAAAAATGTGGTATGATTTGCTGACAGCTAGTGGTTTAAAGGGTTAATGTTACGGCAGTCTAACAAGTGTAGAAATTAGGAAAGAATTGTGATTTTTTTTTTTTTTTTTCCCTACTGTGTTGTAAAGCAAAAATAATATCTATGAAATATTAATTTTCATTTATTTAGCAGTGCAGTTGATTTAGAGTATATGGCTATTACTCTTATTGTTGTTATTATTATATTCTAATTTGTTTGGCTTCCTAAAACACCAGTGTGAATGTAATTTAGACTGAGACAGTATATCACAAATAAAAAGAGGGTTGAGTCCCCTTTAAAGTTCAGGTGCAAGTCAATTCACTGACTTTTTTTCTGACTTAAGTTTATTAGTTAAGAACATGGGTTGGAGCTCTTAATTTTGAACTCTCAAAGTGCATTAGATAGAATAATTTTAACTTTAAAATGTACACATTTTTACTTTTTCAGCTACTAAATATCCTATCTTGTAATTAAAAATGACAATAAAGCTCAAAGAGAACCCAGTCCAAGGGCAATGTGCTAAGCTGGATTAGCAGGTTGACAGCAGTCTGTGACTGTTGCAAATGGAAATCAAACATTAAAAACAAAATATCTCAGGTTGCTGTGCTCGGTTTGTACAGGTGTGTGCAATTAAATATAGCTTATACGTGCTTTTTATCTAATTTAGTCATTGCTAGGTGGTGGTTGTGTATTCTGGCCATAGATGGATACTACAGTGCATGCAAAATTTATTAGACAAGTTGATATTCTGGTCATATTTTTTTCCAAGCACTGCAATGTGTCAGGTTCTCAGAGTTTGCTTGGGTAAGCAATCCTAAAAAATGACTCTCACTTAATAAGAATAACATGCTGAAGTGTTGTGAAATACATGAAGACTGTTTTTTCATAAGCTTTATAGACCGATGAGTTGAGAGTGACTTTTGAAGGACCAGCATCACATCCTCTTGTACCACAGTTTGAAGAATTTATCTTCCACAGTATCTGACAGTACATTTTGGGAGTTCAGTTTTAGCTCATCTCTGCAAGACTTTTCAGGATAGGAGACTAAAAATGAACTCCTAAAACTTACTGTCAGATTCTGGAAGATAAATTATTGAAAACGTATACAAGAGGATGTGATGCTGGTCCTTCAACAGTCATTCTCAATTTATGTGTCTATAAAACCTATAAAAAACAGTCTTCATGTATTTCACAACACTTCTGCATTTCACCCTTTTAAGTGAAGGGTTTGTTTTTTTTGTTTTTTTAAGGATTTTTTACCCAAGCAAACTCTCTGAGAACCTGCCACATTGCACTTCTGGAGACTGGAAAATTGTGGCGCTGGAGACTAAATGGTTCCTGAAGGTTTTACACACAATTCTTCACCTTAACTCTTAATTCTTTTGTAGTTAACATGTGTTCTCCACCTGTTTTTTTCTGACTGTGCTGACCCAACAGGCATTTTGCCTTAACTTTGCAAATTCTAGTATTGCATTAGTATTGCATTCTTCTCATGGGCATTTCATAGTATTTTGACTTGTTCTGAGTTAAATCTCTTTTTTGGCTCATTTTATCTGTAAAAGAAAACATGCCTAATAATTCTGCACACCTGAATATAAAAAGTTTTCACTTTCAGCCTTTATGTACAATTATAGATCACTTATAAATTATTAAATAATACCAAATCACTAGTAGTTATTAAGATTGATGTGGTTTGGAATTGGTAAAATGAGCTTGGAGAAAAAAAATATGACCAGAATATGAACTTGCTTAATAATACTGCACGCACTGTAATCTGGTGCTTGCGGGTTGTTTTGGATTATCAGAAATGTACTGTTTCATGCATATGTTTAATGCTAGCTTGTAACATCCTCAAGGCACAGCGGGAGCATCGGTGGCCCATATACAACTCTTCTCATCGGATGCCCGCTAAGCTTAGTGGATTACTGTGTGTGTGTGTGTGTGTGTGTGTTAGTAGATGTTGTGCACATCACCCAAAGGATTTCCTGTGTGTGTTTGTGGATTAAAGGTTTTAAATCTGCGTGTGAGCAGAGCGTAGTCAGTTCAGATTCAGTGCAGAGCAAGACGGATAGAAAGACACCAAGGCTGATCGACAGCGTACAGATCAAAAAGTTGTAGCGTTGATCTGGTGAACATGCGTGACCCATGCCGTGTCTGTGGTGTGTGCGTGCAAGGCGGTCAGTGTCGCTGGTTGTTTAGCGCATGTGGCCGTCTGAGGTTAGCGGTCGTCCTCTCGCACGTGTTGGGCTTGGAGTTGCAACGAGATGGCCGCAGCGAGTTTCTCTGCGGGAAATGCGTGTTTTTACTCGAGCGCGTCGTGCAGTGCGACGTCGCCATTGGAAAGCTGCAGGAGACGCACGCTGGTCAGCTGCAGCAGATGCAGAACGAGAGAGATGGACTGAGAGCGCAAATCATAAACAAATACAGACAACACAACCCGACCAAAAAAGGTGGAAACGTATTTCTTAAACAGGATGTTCAGACTGGAGCAAGCTTAAATACTCCAAAACAGCTGCAAAGCATTCGGAGACTTCAACCGGTTCAACCAAAGCAGCACCAAACACGGATTTCCAGCATCCAGGACACCCTAGCAAGAAGTCAAACGGTTGTTTCTGTGAATTCAGGTGGTGACGGCCAACAGGAGAAGTTTAAAGGTCGATTGAGGAGGTGTGTGAGCCTTGAGCCGCTTAGTAAAATGGGAGCAGATCGATCACAGCGTTCAAAATTAAATTCTTCTTCACGTCAAAGTTTAAAAACCGCTGGTGGGCCGGTCGCCCGTCCTCGCTCTCTTAGTCGAGACTACTTGGATGTTGTAAATAAGAAAAGCGCTTTGATTTCAAGGTCAACTTCTCTCCAATCAGTGGCACTGGAGCAGCATGACCACGCCCTCATCACCGCATCACCCCTCAGACAGACACGCCTACTGAGAAGCTCCACCCCCTCATCTGTAGAGACAAACTCGCTGGTGTTTGATATACTGCAGCTCTTGAAGTGTGTGCAAGGAGTGCAGCCAGTTCCACGATGCAACAGTAGCAAGATTCCAGTATTAAAAAATCCACGTTATATACATGGAAACGCCCACAGTGGTGTTTCTGGCAAATTAAAGCTAGAGAGAAGTCTGAGAGAGTTGGAGGAGGATTTTAATGATGAATACACACCTCTAAAACAGGAGGTACACTGCTGATTCACTTGGTGTGAGATTTTGATGACCCTCTGCCTTCTCAAATTGTATCTGGGACATTTGGGCAATGCTTAACAGTTGTTGTTTTTTTTTTTAGCAGCAAATTAAATGCATGTTTTGTTTGTTGCAGGTGTTTGTTGAAAGGCAGAATGAACTGAGCAGATTGGAGCAGAAAATCAGACAGCTGACTGAAGAACTGAACACAGCCAAGGGCAGTAACCAGACGCTCAAACACACACTAGAAGAAACAGAGAGAGAAAAGAAGGTAAATACTGTGCAAACAAACCCTCTCTGCATATAAGCAAAACTACAGGCCATAGTTATTGTAATTAACTTTAAAATAAAAGCGAGAAAAAAAAAAATAGTTACTTGAAATAATATACACTTTAACTAAAGTTAAATAATAAAAAAAAACTTAATTTTATAAATATGTGACCCTGGAGCACAAAAACAGTCGTAGCACAGGTATATTTGTAGCTATAGCCAAGAATACATTGTATGGGTCAAAATTATTGATTTTTCTTTTATGACAAAATCATTAAAATATTAAGTAGAGATCATGTTCCATTAAGATATTTTGTAAATTTTCTACTATAAATATATCAAAACTTAATTTTTGATTAGTCGTATCCCAACAATACATCAATGGAAAGCTTATTTAGTCAGCTAAATAAATGATGAAAAAAAATTGACCCTTATGATTGTTTTGTGATTGTTTTGTGTTTTGTGGTCCAGGGTCACATATATGAATAAAATAAATGAATAGAAACTATATAGACAAATTTAAAGAAACTAAAAATGACAAAATGCAACAAAATTATGAATACTTCAACCAAAAGAAAAAAAAAAAGATATATATATAATATTATTAAAAACTATAATAGTATCTGAAATTAAATCAAAAATTAGACTTTTTAGAAATGAATTCTGTGCACACATAATCTCTAAACTAAAAGTTGTCATTAAATTAAGAGCAAGGCTGTGTATTAAAGTCCTCTGTGTGTTTTAGGATCTTTCTGATGAGCTGCAGGCGAGAGAGATCGACCTGGCTGCGGAGAAGAAGAACTCTCTGAAACGAGACAAAACCATCCAGGGGCTCAGTTTGGTTCTCAAAGAAAAGGAGAAAGAGGTGTGACCTGGTCAAACATTTAAAACTGATTATTTATTTATTTATTTATTTATTTATTTTGTTGATGTTTTCTTGTATTATCAGAATTAAACAAGCAGGGAATACAGAGGAAAATGACAATTTATTTAAAAATAGTTTATTAATGCAGCATTTTTAATGCTTTCATTATAGGAGATTTTTTTTTAACCGGTGATAATATAACTTTAAACGTAAATTTTTTACTTTGAAATTTATCTTTCTTTTTTGAATGTGTTATTTACTTGGATTTGATGTCATAGTGTAATTGAAAATCCAGAATGATCTCATTCAGAGCAATTAATTAGTAAAATGTGTATGCCTGTGTAAAAACTGACAAAAAAAATGTGATTTTACCTATATTTCTTTCTTTCTTTCTGTCTTTTCAGATTGAGGATATATCTGGTGATCTTGAGGAGAAAGAACAGGCTCTGGCTAAGGCTCGAGAGGCCCTTCATAAAGCCAAACTACAGAAGTATCAGGTATGTGTGATTTGTGATGACCCTGAGCAGTTGATTGACAGCTGGAGCTCTTGTCGTGCTTCTAGAAAGATTTGTGTAACGTGTGCATTACTGCTTCTGTGTATTCCAGGGGGCTGAAGACCAGCAGTCTTTACTCCTGGAGCAGCAGGCTGAATTGTCACGGCTCCAGGCAGAGGCTCGCTCCTCGCTGCTGGAAGCCCAGAGGCTGCAGCGTGTGCTCGGCAGCAGAGATTCAGAGCTGTCCCTTCTTCAGCAGGCCAAACTAGAACTGGAACAAGAGCTGGAGCAACTACAGCAACAGAAGAAAAAGGGAGACAAGACTATTAACGTGAGTATTATTTAACTGTAAGCAGTATTTAAGTATTTTTCAAATGGCTTGGTTCATAAATCAGGGTTCGTACAAGGTCCTTAAAAGTGCTTGAAGTATTTTAAAACTAATAAAAAATAAAACTAGCGAGCTAAGCCAGTAGTTGTACTGACAATGTCATGTAAACATGGCTGAAGATGCAAAAAGAGGAACAGATGAACTGAATCAATTAAGTGAGTCATTTACGCTGGAAACCACTCCAATTGATTCAAACTTGTGACTTTGATCATTAATTTCAAGCGATTCACTAGCAAAAAAAACGATCAAATTACAAGAGCCAATCATTGTTACATTTCAACATTGCTTGTAAAAAATTTAAAAAAACACATAGCCTTTCGAAACTCCAAATCGGTTAAACTATTGCGTCGCAAAACGATTCACTATTTCAAAGTGCTCTAAATGGATTGCGTATCAAGAAAACTTTGGTTCAGAACGAGACTTCAGATTGTGTATTGCAAAACATTTGATTTAGATCAAGACTTCGGAGTGAGTTTGCTCATTTGATTCAGTTTGGAACTTCGCATATGTGAATCATTTGATTCAGATCATTTAACCAGTTAAACCATTGCGTCGCAAAATGATTCACTGTTTCAAATTGCTCCACATATATATCAGAGTGCTTTGCATATATGTGAATCATTTGATTCAGATCAGAACTTTTATGCGGGTTCGCAATCATTTAATTCAGATCGAGACTTCGCTGCAGGTTTGCGAATCATTTGATTCAGTTTGGGACTTCAGAGCACAGAGCATAAATCATTCTTTTCAGATTACGATTTCGGAGTGGTTTTAAAAATGTTTTTTTCTAATTTTTTTTTTTTATTAGGCAGTACATTTATAAAAACAAAACAAAGAAAAAGTATACACAAATACCATGGTTTGAAGACATTAATAAGTGAGATCTCTGATTGAAGTCCTTGAAAAAGTTGTGCTTAAAGTTCATTTTACAGTATCTATACAAACCCTGATAAATTAAAATTCTCAGATGAACCCTTTCAATAATTTTTATATATATATATAATTATTATAATTTTTTTTTTCACTTTTTATTTGCTCACTGCAGGATCTTCAGAACCAGTTGAAGAAGCTGAACGGCGCTCTGGCTGACAGAGAGAACGCTCTAGAACAGCAGCGTCTGGAACAGCAAGAGCAAAATCGTGCTGCTGAACTAAAACTACAGAATGCCATGGAGCGACTCACAGCCAGCTTGAATCATAAAGATCAGCAGCTGCAGGTGAACACACACACACACACACACACACACACACACACACACACACACACACACACACACACACACAGAGCTTACACACACACACACACACACACAGAGCTTACACACAACACCTTTCTGTGCTCTCTTACTCATTCCTGATTTTTTTTTTCAGGACTATATGAACATGGTTAAAGATCTGGAGAAGAACAGAACCCAAGAGGAAGGTGATCCAGTGGTGGCTAAACTGCGAGCACGACTGAAGGAGAAAGAGAAAGCACTTGAGGTTTGTGGCTCTTTTTTTTTTTTTTTTTTAGTTTTTTGTATTTAAAGGTACAGTACTAGAAATAACATGCTTAATTCAGATAATAATTCTAGGTGGATGGTTGTATGTCAATGATGTGTTTTTTTTGTTTTTTTTTTGTGAACAGAAAGCATTGGATGAGAAGTTTGCAGCTGTGGAGGAAAAGGAAAATGAGATCCATTTGCTGCAGCTGAGCTTGAGAGAGAAAGAAAGAGATGTGGAACGTCTCAACAACCTGCTTTCACACAATGAGGAGACTATTAATGTACGAGTGTTTGTTTGTGTGATTTAAAAAGAGAATTTGCATTGCCAAAAGTTTCATTTCTTAACACTTAAGTGCTAATGTAGAAGCAGATGCTAATGGTTTCTCTTTGTGTGCAGAGTTTTGATGCTCTCATAAAGGAAAGAGATCTCGAGCTGCAGCAGCTGTTGAATTCGCTGAAGAATCTTCAGAGATGTAAAGACGAGACTGAGCAGAACCTTCAGAGAGCTCTGAGAGAGAAAGACGCCATTATACAGCACTTACAGCAAGCACTGGACAACAAAACAAGAGACATGGAGGTACAACACATTTTAGTTTTTTGGTGCCGGTATGAGTCAGAATTTGATTGGTGTAAAAGTGCTTTTCTCTTTGCAGGAGATGGCCAATAGGGTTCTGAACCAGTCAGAGTCTCAGGGTCGTGACCTCGCAGAGCAGATGAGTCAAAGGTTAAAGGTCACAGAGGCGATGCTGTCAGAGGCAGTGAAGGACAGAGAGAGGCTAGTGACCGAGAACCAGTCCGCTGTAGAAAACCTGCTGGCCACCATCAGCAGCAAAGACCAGCTTCTGAAGGTACTAAATACTAGTGTCATTTTACTACTACAGATACTACTGTAGTTTTGTATTAATTTATTAATTTTAAATTTAATTCAATTTAATATAATATATTTCAATCATTTTTGTATCTTTTTCATTTTAATTTTTACATTTATTAATTTACTTTAGCCATTTAGCATTTGTATTATTTTTTTTAATGCATCTGTTTTTAATTTTTCTATTTTAGTTATTTTAATAAATCAAGTTCTGATTTTTATATATATATATATATATATATATATATATATATATATATATATATATATATATATATATATATATATATATATATATATTTTAGTGGTGTCAATCGATTAAAAAAAATTAACTAATTAATCGCACATTTTACCAGAAATTAATCGCGATTAATTCTACCTCACATTAAAGTTTTTAATTATACTTTTATATTGCAATAATTTCACTTTAATGTTTCAAATTAATGTAGAAACAACATAAAGAACATATATTTTTAATATTTGTTTAACGCCATCTTGTTTTAGGACTGAAGGCAAGTATCACTGATTGATTTTCCCCCCTAATACTTAACCATTGAATATATATATATATATATTCGCGTGAACTTCAAGAGCGCGCGCTACAAGCAGAGTATATTTTTTACCGACATATGGCCTGACAGCATCTCATCTGACCGCAGTTCACTGACGTTTTACTTAAGCTCCCCGTCACCGGTACCGCTTCCGCGGTCGTTTGACTCGCGTCCGGTGCTGAAGTAAAGTTGAAGCGCGCATCTGAAAAGTCTCCTGTTTGATGTGTTCGTAAAGACGCTCTGCGCATTTAAATAAAAGCATTTCAGAAGCAGTTGTGAGTGGGGTGGCCCCGCCCACGCGTTAATTGCGTTAAATATTTTGAACGCGTTAAAATGAAAAAATTAATCGCCTGCGTTAACGCACTAATTTTGACACCAATTGTGGCTTTTATTTTACAATTCTGACTTTTTTTTTCCTTGCAATTCTGACTTTTTTTTTTTAAGTTTTGTGAGATTTAAACTCAATTTATCTCACAATTCTGACTTTATAACAGGCAATTGCGAGTTAAGTCAGAATTGCAAGATATAAACTTGCATTTGTGAGAAGAAAATCTGAATTGTTTTTATTTGTCAATTCTGAATTTATATATGACCTTATTTCTCGCAAACAAGTTTATATTTCGCAATTCTGAGGGGGAAAAAGTCTGAATTACTAGTTTGTATCATGCAATTCTGAGGAAAAAAAATCTGAATTGTGAGAGGAAAAGGTTGCAATAACTTTAGTTATTCATGTTTTTATTTTATATTCAATGGCAGAAACGATATGATGCACTTTTTCACTAATGCGTGATATGTGTACTTATAAGCACAATTACCTATCTCTCACAAATGTCTGTTTTGTGCTTGAAGGAGAGTGCGGAGCGTCACGGACAGGCTCTGAATGATCGTGCAGCAGAATTGCAGGATCTTCGTAAGCAGTTGGCAGACACACAGCTACAGCTCAGAAACGCACAGAGACTGAACACCGCAGCCACTCAGGATGGTCATCTAGAGACTGCTGAACTTCGTGCAATGTTGGCGGAGAAGGACGCCCTCATTAATGTAAGACTCTGACCTGTAATCTTTAAATCACAAGGCTGTTTTCACACCTAATTTCACACTTGAAATTGCTCTAGTGTGCAAACACCTTCATAAGTCAGTCATGTCTTGGCAAGTAAATGGAAAATGTTGTTTTGTTGGTTTTATAGAAGCTGCTAGACCGTGGGCCGGAGAAAGATCGCATCCTTTTGGAAATGAAGACGAGTGAAGCCCTTCCTCCTCAGGTGCTGGAGCTCAGACAGACCATTGAGGTGCTGCAGGAAAAACTTGAGAAGAGAGAAGGTGAGAGTGTATTCGTCCTCTAAGAATATAACAGTTTTTTACTATAATGCACAATGCACATGTAGGCTTTTTAAAAAAAAAAAACAGGTATTGTCAGAAATATACTATTCATTGCTTAAATTTAGCTTAAATGATATCTAGACCTAACATTTGTGTATGTGTGTTTTTGCAGCTGAGTTTAGCAGGCGAAACAGCGAGGAAACTCTGGATATAACTACGGTCAGTAAGAAATCAGCTGTGGTTTTGAAAAAAGAGCTCACACAGAAAACAGAAGCTCTGAACGCCGCTCTGAAGAGAGAGAACCAGCTCAAGGTCTTTAATTTATATGATATGGATTTATGTTTTTTGTGTTTCAATATATGTGAAGTTTTTACAGTTATTGTGTATATTTGTGACAGATTTCTCTAGCGGAGCTTCAGTCCACGGTCTCAGATCTGGAGTCCCGATTAGAGGGACAGACAGCAAATATTGAGTCCCTAACATCAACACTCAACACTAAAGAAGAAATCATTACTGTGAGTATATTTTACAGTCACATACGTCACCATTCAAAATTTTGCGGTCAGTTATTTATTTATGTATTTATTTATTTTTTTAACAAGGATGCATTAAAGAGCAATTTACTCACCTCCTTGTCATCTAAGATGTTCATGTCTTTCTTCAGTCGTAAAGAAATAGTTTTTTGAGGAAAACATTTCAGGATTTCTCTCCATATAGTGGACTTCAGTGGTGCCCCTGAGTTTGAACTTCCAAAATGCAGTTTAAATGCAGCTTCAGAGGACTCTAAAGAAAGAAGGGTCTTATCTTGCAAAATTGGCTGTTTTCTGAAAAAAAAAAATTGAAAATTTATATTTTTAACTTCAAATGGTCTTCTTGTCTAGCTCTGCATGTACTCTGTGAATTCCGGTTCAAGACAGTTAGGTTAGATCGAACTGTATATAAATTGTAATTTATTTGATAAAATAACCAATCGTTTTGCTAAATAAGACCCTTCTTCCTCGGCTGGGTTCATTTAGAGCCCTTTAAAGCTGCATTTTAACAATTTGGAAGTTCAAACTCAGGGGCACCATAGAAGTCCACTATATGGAGAGGAATCCTGAAATGTTTTCCTCAACCGAAGAAAGAAAGACATGAACATCTTGGATGACAAGGGGGTGAGTATATTATCTGTAAATTTGTTCTGGAAATGTACTTCTCCTTTTAAATTGACCAAAAGTGACAGTAAAACATTAAACTTTAAAGACACACCTAGCATGATCTCTGAGGTTAGGTTACAGTATATGCTTCAGTCTGATTTGGTGGTTCTTTGCAGGAGCTGCACCAGCGTTTGTCTCAAAGAGGGGACAGTCGACTTCCTCTGACCCGGGATCAAGCGTCCCAGCTGGGTGAGAATGAATGCAGCATTTCCTCCCTCCCTCAGAGAGAAAGAACCATCATTGGAGGAGATCGCCAACAACAGGTACATGTGAACACATGCATGCATTCCTTAAAGGGATAGTTCACCAAAAAATGACAATTCTGTGATTAATTGCTCACCCTCATGTCGTTCCAAACTTGTAAGACCTTTGTTCACCTTCTAAACACAAATTAAGATATTCAGCAAATTCATCAACAATATCTTAATTTGTGTTCCGAAGATGAATAAAAGTCTTACGGCATTGGAACGGCATAAGGGTGAGTAATTAATGACAGAATTTTCATTTTTGGGTGAACTAAGGGTTTAAGCTGATACATATTAGCATCTCTTATGTTAATTTACTTCTCATTTTGTAGGATGTTACATCTCTGTCTGATCTGCTGACTGAGCAGAAAGATTTAAACCGTGCTCTGAAAGCTGAGCAACATCTCTACTCTGACCTCATCAGAGCCGTCAAAGAGCGTGACAGGTGCGTGTGATGTATAAAAGGTTGTACTGTTGAAATGTGATGCTACACACTTAAAATCTGTATTTTAATGATGTTTTATGTCTCACCTTAGTGTTGAGAGGCTGCAGGCGCTGCAGTTGGAGCTAACAGCTGTGTCACTACTCAGACAGCAGCTGGAAAGTGGAGTCCAGATGAACACGGAGCTGAGAGATCAGCTAGAGAAAGAGATCCAAAGAGCCAAACAGAGAGAAGGTGCAGTACAGACAGAGAGTGCAGAAAACCAATCAGATGTCATGCTATAATCTCCCAAAATACCAGAGAATCTTTCAGTTTGTCCAGCCAGCAATAATACAGGGCTTAAGCCCGTTGAAGGTCAGAGCAAATGGCTTAATATTTTGGCCACCAGATTGTTGACTTTCAGGATGACTCTTATTTACATCAATCCTGTATCTGGAGTAAAGCAGGACACACAGTAACAGCACATCCAGCTTTAACATCATTCTCATTGTTCATCCCCGTATAATCATGCTTTTTTTATTAATATGAAAGCTTGCATTTCTCTTCATTCTGACATGCATGTACATTTCTTCTGTTTTCTTTTGTGGTGTTCTGAAATTTTCTGGCATTTTTGTCCATCTTGTTCATTTCCTTTTTTCTGTCTGTTTTCTGCTCTGTTCTTTCATTCCTCTGTGATCATTATTTATAGATAAAAAAAAATCTTTGTAATAAAGTGTTTTAAATGTCTGTGTGGCTCATCAGCACTAAAACACTAATACATTCACCACACTTCACCTCCTACCCTGCTATATGCACATATGTGACCCTGGACCACAAAACCAGTCATAAGTTGCACAGGTATATTTGTAGCAATAGCCAACAATACATTGTATGGGTTAAAATGCTGCCAAAATCATTAGTTATTAAGTAAAGATCACGTTCCATTAACTACCATAAATATATCAAGACGTAATTTTTGATTAGTAATATGCATAGCTAACAACTTCATTTGGACAAATTTAAAGGTGATTTTTCCCAATATTTAAATTTTTTTGCACTCTCGGATTCCAGAATTTCAAATAATTGTATAACGACCAATCATTGTCCTATCCCAACAAACCACACATTAATGGAAAGCTTATTTATTCAGCTTGATGATGTATGATGTATCTCAATTTCAACAAATTTATTGACCCTTATGAGTGGTTTTGTGTTCCTGGGTCACATATATGCCTTCACTTATTCAGCCTGTTTTTCTGTTTTCTGTGTATACTAATGAAAACCTTTCCAATCCATTAAGCTTAATTTACTGCAATATACTCAGTGTTTTTAAGTTTGCATCTGAATGGAGAAGAGATGGATGAGACAGTTTCCAATTGCGCTGAATGCTGAAAATTAAATGCAATCTGTCTGTGTTTCTGCTCCATTTACCCACAATCCTCTTGTGTCCATCTGCTTTGTGGGATTTTGGCTGTGGTGATGCTCACTCCAACCATCCTAAAATAAAAAATTAATAAATAAATACCTGCAGTATATATACACACACTCAGAATATGTGTAAAGAGAGTATTTTGTTTAATTGGCTTCTATTTTTATCATTTTAAATTTAGTACTTCAACCTAAACTAAACAACATTTTATAATTTTATAAAATATTCTTAATAATTTCTTTATGTCAGCTTTATTTTGAGTTACTAAAAGCAGTTTTTTAATAATTTTCGTTACTCTTGGAGCAGATCATGAAAATGTATTTGAACGTAACTTTTTTTATTCACACTTCATCATTTTCAAATTGATTTACATTGAATTTTAGTTCTATATGCCAATCATATTTCTGTGCACGCTTACAAAACACAACAAATGCACCTGATTAACTTTCCTTTTAACTTCCTACTCATATCTTGCCGTTTCTCTCGCTTTCGGTAGGTACGCTTTGAAATCACAATTAATACTTACGGTAAATATCTGGATGAAATAAAACAGCATCAACATAGACTTTAGTGTACTATTCTATTGCACAAATTCGGTTTGTCATATCCTGATAATGCATCCACCCTCTTATACTTTCTTGTGTTTCTCAGCTGTCCTTTTAAAAACCAAAAAAGAAATATGCAGAGAACAATGTAAAAGTTATAAATGCATGCATACTGAATGTGTCATTAACTGCATGTGTGTATACATGTGTGTGCAGGTTCGAACCCTTCAGAGTTAGAGAGCATGCGTGATGCACTGGAGGAAGCCCAACGCTGGAACGCCTCTCTGCAAGCCAGACTGGGACAGATCCAGAATCGAGGAGGAGGGGTTGGACAAGCCAACGATTCTGGTATGTGTACATAACATATGTGTCATTTGGCCATTTAAGTATATTTGACTTCAGTCTAATTAATCTGATGATTTTAGTGGACACGCTGAGTTTCATTGGCGATCAGACATCCTACATGAGTATATGTGTTGGTGACGGGCCAGAGGAGGAGCTCCAGCACTTGACCATTGAACAGCTCAGAATAAAGGTGAGTAACTCATTAAGTGCTATGTAATTTTTGTCAAGCAATATTGAAAGATTTACACACTTCTCATTTACTTCTCATTTTCAGATTTTAGAGCTTCAGGCAGTCAATGCCGAACTGCAGAAGAAGCTGCTTCTGATGGAGAAAGACATTGTGGCTAATGATCCAGTAGACTCTCAGATAGAACCAGATCTTATCAACCTCTCAACTCCAATTAAGGTATTTTCGGGCTTTTCAGTCTTAGAAATACTGTTAGTGCACTTCTTACAAAATGTTTTTTGGAATTGATTTCTGCAGCACTGACATTTGTTTTGATGCCAATATGAAACGGGGCCCAACAACTTACCTTCTTTTAACCTCTTGACCTTTAACCTCAAACATTCTGAATTTGTGCTTTTGTTCTGTAGCTGAATTTGTAGTTTACTAACATTAGTTAGCAGTAGGTTGGACCTTCTCTAGAAGTTTGTTTCTGTAACATGTTTGTCTGCTGAATGAGTGTTTATGCATGTCTCTATGGTTATTTTTTTCCTCCCTCTAGTTTTCTCTCTCTGTCTTTCTCTTCCGTCCCTGCTAACCCCTCTTATCTCCTCTCTCTGTCTTTCTGGCTTATTTTCTTACCCATGATCACCTGCAGCCGCCCCCATCCTACCGTTACTGTGTGCTTTCTTTATATTCTGTTCCATTATGGCATTTTGTGTTAAGTCATGTGTCACCAAACATGCCATTACTGTAGCAAACACCGATTCAGCAGAAGCCGACTTCTGAAGATGATGTTACACTAAAGCCTTCAGACACAAAGGTAAGAAAATAGATCAGTCATTTTGTGATGCTATACGGTTATCCTCAACCTCGGCTTTCAATCTGGAAAGCTCCGTGGTCTTGTTTTTGTATTTACTGTTGTCCCATGTGGTGTTGATTTTTAAGGAGAGATGTGATGAGGGAGATCGTTCTTCAGAGGATGTTGATGAGAGTAATCAACCATCACAGACTCAGAAAGAGCAAAATGTGGTGCAGCACTCATCCAGATTCCTTGGAGATGATTCAGAAAAAGCAGAACTTCATTCACTTCTTTCAGATTGTGGAGCGGAGTCAGTCTCTCAACTCCGGTATGTTTTGAATAACTAGATATTCACATTGTAGCTTGAGTTGTATGTCAAATCAATCTTTTAACTGCTGCAATCTGTAGGGAGCAAGTTGCTAAACTCCGCTTGGAAGCATCTGAACTCCGTGGACTTTTGAAGGAGGAAAACGCCACAGAGTCCAAAGAAAGCGCAGAGAGTTCTGGAGAAAACGACAGCCATGGAAACTTGCACCAAACTGTGAAGGTACTCCGCTCAGAAGCCAGAAGTCACCGAAAGATAATTCGACTGCTAAAAGAGCAGCTGCAGTGGAAGTCAGTCTCAGATGCCGGAAGTCAAATTGACCCAACGATAATGGCTGGCATGGCCAGCAACATGGAACAACTGCAGATATATCATGAAGATTTGCACAGCAACACATTAGAGAAAGACAGCAAACCAAAAGAAAGGAAAGAAATGGAGGAGAGATATGAAAAAAGGCGGCAGGGTCAAAGCACCAAACCCAACAAGAATCAGAAGCACTTGGCTAGACATGCAGTAAGTATCAGTCACATATGCTGCCACAATAAGGTGGAAAGTCTAGCATAATGGTTGTTGGTTTTAAATGCTGTGGGTTTAAACCCACCAAGAAACAATTATGACCCTTGACCACAAAACCAAGTCATAAGGGTCAATAAATAAATAAGCTTTTCATTGATGTATGGTTTGTTAGGATATGACATTATTTGGTCGAGATACAACTATTTGCAAATCTGGAATATAAGGGTGCAAAAAATAAAATATTGAGAAAACTGTCTTGAAAGTTGCCCAAATTAAGTTCTTAGCAATGCATATTACTAATAAAAAAATACATTTTTATATATTTACGGTAGGAAATTTACAAAATATCTTCATGTAACATGATCTTTACTTAATTTGATGATAATTTTTGGCATAATAGAGGAAAATCGATAATTTTGACCCATACAATGTATTTTTGGCTATTGCTACAAATATGCCCGACTGATTTTGTGGTCCTGGGTCACAGTTATGCCTGAAGCAGCCTGGAGTTAGGTGCCATGTTCAAGGACTCAGTAGTGGTCTATTGCATGCAGGAATTAAAGAAGCAACCGTACGATTACCATACTCAACCCTATTATATCCCAGGGTTGCCCAGTCCTGTTCCTGGAGATCACCTTCTTGCAAAGTTCAGCTCCAACCCTGATTAAACATACATGAACCGGCTAAGTAGGATTTTACAGACAGGTATTTTGGGAGCAGAATTGGAACTGATCTTTTCAGGTTAGGTGGATTTCCAGGAACAGGATTGGGCAACCTGCTTTTTTCTGTATGGCTAGGTTGACAATGTTGATTTCTCGATTTTAATTGATCTTCATTTTGATGAACTGATAACTATTATTATTTTTATTTTTATTTTTTTAAGAAAAATTGACTCATACTGTTCCTGATATATAGCCTAATGAATGTATATGACCTTGGACCACAAAACCAGTCTTAAGTAGCATGGGTATCTTTGTAGCAATTGCCAAAAATACATTGTTTGGGTCAATATTATTGAATTTTCTTTTATGCCAAAAATCATTAGGATATCAAGTAAAGATCATGTTCCATGAAGAGATTTATTTTCTACCGTAAAAGTATATAAAAAAAAATATATTATTAATATGCTTTGCTAAAAACTTAATTTGGATAACTTCAAAGACGATTTTTCTTAGTATCTCAGATTACAGATTTTCAAATAATTATATCTCGGCCAAACATTGTCCTATTGAGATGCATTCAAACCTGTCTTCACTGCTTTTTTTGTCTTTTCCAAAGCATCTTATCAGTTAACATAATTCAAATGTCCTTTATTTTAGGAGTATGTAAAATCCAGGCTGCCAGTACCTGTGAGGTCCAGTAGGAGTTCTGGGCAGAGTTCAGAAGATCTGAGTGATCTAAATTCAGTCCACGTTCATCCCAGAAACAAAGACTATCTAACTGGGGCAGAAGAGTCTGATTACAGCACAGACAGCAAAATGTCTTCAAGGTCAGTTCAGCACAGACACCTCGAATCAGACCATGTTAAAGATCCTAGGTTGAGTCCAACTGATGGAACAAAACAAGACACTAACATCAACCAGAATGTGGAACTCGTGGCGCAGTTAGAGTTGCTGAATCAAGAATGCCAAGAGAAGGAGGAGCTGATTTCCCACCTGAGACAACAAGTCCAGGAATGGGACGAGCTACAGGCGGAGCTACAGGAGAAGGACAAGCTCAACCGAGAGTACCTAGAAGCCCTGCAAGCGGCAGAGTCTACTATTGCATACCTCACTGCGTGCAGCTTGGACTCAGAGTGTGGAATAGGTCAAACAGGCGATGTAACATTGCAGCAACGCTACGCAGATCTTCAGAAAGCTGTTGAGGAGAAAGACCAGCTCAACGCTCAGCTCTTGGACTGCTTGAACTCTGCAGAATCCGCCATTGCGTTGCTCCGAAATGTAGACAATACAAGCAGCCAAATGGACCTCGAGCAGGAAGATCCAAAGGAACTTTGCAAGAGGCTTGAAGACTCGATTGGAGAAATTAGAACTTCTCAGCAAAGCAATGACAGGTCAAAAGAATCTCAAAGCCCAGAGGTTGGTCCAAAGCTTGGACCTGATTCTGACTTACAACGACAGGTTGATTCACTACAGGAATCGCTGTTGCAGCAGTGCAGGATGAACGCAGAGCTGCAGGAGAAACTCTGGACTTCAGAAGCAGCTGTTAAAAAGTTAAGTGCGGCTGTCAGTTCCAAGGGCAATAGCGCACCCACAAGTCTGGAGGGGAATTACACTCCTGGACCAGAAGGAAAGGTCCTGTCATTGCAACAGCAACAGTTGACGGACTGTCTGTCTGAGTGCATTAGAGCTGCTGAAGGTGCGGTCAAGTCTCTCACAGACGTTTGCTCCAAGCCAAACCAGGCTGATGTGGAGACCTTGTCCAGTCCGGAGTTAAATAAATGGCTGGAGAGGCTGCAGCGCGCACTGCTGGAGAGAGAGTCTCTGGACGACACGTTCTGCACTGAGAAACGCCAACAAAAGACAAGCACACCCATTCAGAACTCTGAGGGTTCTAATCCAGGACTGCAACAGAATGTTCAGAAGCCTGTATCCTCGCACCAGAATCTTCATAAGAATCTCTTGATGCTTCTTCAGATTTATACTGAGCGTGCTCATAAAATGAGCAAACTTGAGGAAGCAATTAGTGGTCGTGGCCAAAATGGAGGTGCTGGAGATGCACCTGGAAATGAAAGCCTGGAGATGAACGCCCAGATCGAAAGTTTGCAGAAGGCCCTGAAGGAGAAGCAGAGGGCATGTCGGAAATTGGAGGAGAAGCTGGCGATTGCTCAGTCAGTCATCGCTGTGCATGGCTCAAATAAGGAGAAACAGTCTGAGCAGCGCAAAGGTGAGCACAAAACTCAGTTAAGAGTAAATAATGCTCAAACTAGCTGTTTTTTATGCACAAAAACTCTTTTGTGTATGCCGCTTGTTTTACCTCACTATTTATGTGAGGGATTACATTTTAATGTACATATAATATCAGCTACACATTGGCGTAAGGATCTGGGACTGCATGCTTAAAGGATTACTTCACTTCCAAAACAAAAGCTCCTCAGTAGCAAAGAACTTTTGTTTTTGTCCATATAGTGGACTTCAATGGTGCTCAACGGATTGAAGGTTAAAAATGCAGTTTCAGTGCAGCTTTAAAGTGCTCTACACAATCCCAGGGAAGGAATAAAGGTCTTATTTAGTGAAATGATCGGTTATTTTCTAAAAGCAATTTATTTATTTTTTTTTACAATTTATATACTTTTTTTAACCTCAAATGCTGGTCTTGTCTAGCTCAATACAGTTAGGGTATGTCAAAAAATTCAAACCTCATTTTAAAATTGCTGTTTAACCTGTTTTTGTAAAGGGCATTTGTTTACTTTGTAAACACTGGGTTGTTACTTCTGCAGCGATGTAGGACAAACCCTAACCTTGTGGTTAAAAAGTATATAAAAATGTATTTAAGAAAATGACCAATCGTTTCATTAGATACAACCCTTATTCCTCGGCTGAGATTGTTTCTAGCCCTTTGAAGCTGCACTGAAATAGCTTTTTTAACCATTGAGCACCACTTTACTCCATTATATGGAGAAAAATCCTAGAATGTTTTCCTCAAAAAACACTTTTTCTTTGCGTCTGAAGAAAGACAGACAGAAATATCTTGGATGACATGGGAGTGAGCAATTCTGGAATTCTGGAAGTTGAGTAATTCTACATCAGGCTTTATGTATTATATAATGAGAATATGGAGCTCATACTTGAGGAGAAAAAAACTATTTTAGGCAGTTTCTGACATTTATGGACAAAAAGATGAATTTCTTGTAGCGTGTATTTCTGGTAGCTTAATAATTAAATCTTTGCAAAAGTATAGCAGACTTCTTACATAAAATTGTAAAAATACCAGTTTTCACTCTGTATCTCCCACTAATGTGTCTTGGTAAGATGTTTAAATGCTTGGTTTTATTAACAAAGCTCTGTAGTTTCAAAACATAAAATGCAATGCAATACAGTGATGATTGAGCGATTTAACAAATAAATGTTCATAAATGTTAGAGGGTTTGCACTTACATCACAGTAGGTCAGTTACCTGGTTTCACGGCCAAATTGGGGATACTCGGATGTAAACAACAGCATGGATTGCAAGGTTAATGTACTACTGAATAGTTTGCCCAATACCAACCTGCATTTAGTGCCGTTCAGGTTTTATTGTGGTACTACGACAGCATGTTGCTTGTTTTTCTGGCCGGGGTTGCTGTTCTCAACCCTGCCTGTGTGCTCTAGCGCCACCTGGTGAACGGGATGATAAAGGGGTACAGGTGGAGGCGCAGGACCTTGGGTACGAAACGAGTGGAAGGAGCGAGACGGAGGTGGAGGGCAGTAGCACAGGTAGACAGGGGAAAAACACTACATTAATAAGACTGCATGTGAGGGTGGTTTCTGCATGGAAAGGGAATTTCAGTCTCTGTCTCCATTGATGATCCATGCTTTGCAAACTGTTACTGATTGCATGCTCATAATAAACAGTGGTGATGAATTTTAGAGATGGTGTTGTAACAGATAGTAATTTAAAGGGATAGTTCACATGAATATGAAAATACTTACATGAAATTATGTTGTTTCACATCTCTATTTTTGAAACGTAACATGTTTGTTTTTTTCTGTGGGTGAAAGTCACAGAGTCACAGTTTATATTTTTGGATGCACTTCTCCTATAACCTTGTTAATGTTTTTGTCAGCATGTGCTTGTGTGCTCAGTTTGTTTTAACATGGTTTGCCACAGGTTTGCATCACTTCCTCTGCATGCCCAAACCATTCCTAATTTGTTACTAATGTGGCATCTTTGAGGACCATTGCTGTAATTATCTTAAATCCACATTTTCAGATGTGGATGGTGTTTTGCGGTTGGTTCCCACTTTGTCTCCTGTCCTTCCGGGGACCCAGGACCGATTTTCTCCTGACACTACCGCATCCAGCCCATCATACCCCAGCTCTCCTGGTCTGAGCTCCCCTCGACCCTCCGATCCTCACACCGACCCCACCCTGCACATCCAGCAGCTCAGGTCACAGATCGAAGGACAGCACAAAGTCATCCAGAACCTCCAGAGGCAGCTGCGTAAGCAATCTTTGTCGTCTGAGCTCCTGAGTGTAACCTCTGACCCCACAGCAGGAGAAGAAGAGGAGGAAACGAAGATGATGAAGGCTCAAATCGCCCAGCTGAGCAGTGAGCTAGAAAAAGAGAGAACCATGAACAGAAGTAGTAGCCAAGCAGGCTCTCCATCCAGGTGGCTTTCATCACCATTTTCGTGATCATCATCAATGGTATACTTCATCTTGTGGATTATTTATTAAATGTCATTCTCTCTCTCTTTCTTGGCAGGATTGAGTCTCTGGTCCAGTCTCAGGCCCGGGAGTTGTGTGAGCTGCGGGAACAGATCCGTGTGTCTCGTGGTTTGGGTGTGGAACAGCGTAAACAGCTGCTGGAGCTCAGAGGAGCTCTAGAGGAGTTACTTCAGCCCTATAGCATGCACTCCACTCAGAAAACCCAGCTCAGGGAGCAGCTGGATCGCAGCCTGAGCCTGCTGGAGAAACTGGAGCAGGGTAAATATACACAAACCCACAGAGAAACCGCTAATGAAGAATAAGTGCAGTATGAATATTGTGAACAGTATTCTCATTTTCTGTATGCATGAGATATCAAGACAACCTACTTAACTCCAAAAGTTAATGGTTTAATTAAAATTACATTCAAAGTGCTAATATAACCTTATTTACTTTAAACACTACCAAAAGTCAAAAGTTTTTGAACAGTAACATTTTAATCAATATTTAATACAGTTGAGTTTTTTTTCTTTGAATAGAAAGATCCAAAGATCAGCATTTATCTGAAATATGCTATATTATTATTATTTATTTTTATTTATTTTTTTATTATTATTATTAGTTTAAAAAAATTGGGAAAGAAATTATAGAAATGAATATTTTATTTGGCAAGGATGCTTTAAATTGATCAAAAGTGGTGATAAAGACATTTATAATGATACAGAAGATTTCTATCTCAGGTAAATGCTGTTCTTCTAAACTTTCTATTTATTAAAGAAACCTTCTATTTATTAAAAAAAACAGTTATTTTTAATAGTAAAAATATTTCGAAATTGTACTGTTTTCGCTGTACTTTGGATCAATTAAATGCAGGCTTAGTGAGCAGAAGAGACTTCTTTAAAAAACATAACATTTTTGACTGGTAGCGTATATGGATAAAACCTTATTTATATACATATAACCCAATTTACCTTATAACTAGGTGCTGCAAAATTGTATATTCAATACTGTAAGGTCATGTTAATAGCAGGGTGCCACACTGTAATATGGAAAATGTATACATGTATTAATAACAACAATTATTAATACTGTATATTATTCCAGGGCTAAAGGGTTATTGTAATTAACTAAAACCATGAAAACATTTTGGATGCTTAAAATAAACATTAACTTTAAAAAACTTTAGCTTAAAAAAAATTATTCAAAATATACCAAGATGTACAAAAATAGTACACTAAAACATGAAATGAATTAAAAATATATAGACATATAAAAACAAATTAATACAAACACAACACAGTTACTTGAATTCAAAACAAAAAAAAAATCTAAAACACTGGTAGTATTCCATTGTGAACATAGCCATAAATAAACCATGAACGTTGAAGTATATTTGAGTTTTCTGTTATCCTTTAGTTTCTACAGGAATGTCTGGTATGGATAATGAAGAGGAAACCGAATCAGAGATGAAGCTCAGGTGAGCATAGCTTTCAGCTTCATATCTGCTAAGAATGATGCATTTCACAAGTACTGAAATCTCAACTATATAATAGAAGAAAAATGGAATTGAACAATGCATTAGTATGCATGTAGGTTATGCTGTACTACACTTGAATCTGTAGCTACTAATGCCCATTAATCCAGCTGGTGTTTGATGCAGTAGTCTTTGGCTTCCTCTCGACAGCGATTGTGAGTGGGTCTGGGAGGAGCTGCAGTACCTGCGCTCTCAGATAGAGGGCGACAGAGAACAGCAGCAGCTACAGATGGTTTATTTGTGCAGACAGAACCAGAATCTTGCCATTAGTACACAGCATTACATTGACCTGTGAGTGCTGCCTACAAGGGCCTGTGTGCAGTGCAGTGTGTTTCTTATCTCTACAGTCGAAGTCTTTTAGGTTTTAAGACATTTAAGGTTTTTGTTTTGTATTTTCTCTTTGGGTGACGGTCTTTACTGCCAGATTTAGGCTCCATCCCAAATCATCCATATTATATATATATATATATATATATATATATATATATATTTTAAATAAATGCTGTTCTTTTCAACTTTTTTTTATTCATCAAATAATAAATAATTATAAAAATTTTCCCAAAAGTATGAATAACAGCTATTGTCAACATTTACAATGAGAAATGTTTTTTGAGCAGCAAATCGGCATATTAGAATAATTTCTGAAGGGTCATGTGACACTGAATGCTGGAGTAATGATGCTGAAAATTCAGCTTTTCATAACAGCAATAAATTACATTTTAACATATATTAACAGAGAAAATGTGAATTTAAATTTTCAATAATATTACAGTTTTTACTGTATTTTTGATTAAATAAATTTAGCCTTGTTAAGCATGTATGCTTTTGAGACTTTTACAAGTATGGGATTTGGGATTTAGCCTTATTCTTTTACATCCTAATTTCTATTATTTTGTGTGGTGTTGGTGTTGATTTGTTTTACTATGTCCCTCTGATTGTTATTTGTGTCTGACAGACTCTCTGCAGAGCTACAGGAGAAAGACCGGCTCATTCACTCTCTGCAACATCAACTGCGAATGCAAATTCCCAGAATGCACCAGCACTCAGATTCTGAGATGAGTGACAGGCTGTCCAACGATGGCACCACCTCCATCCATGACAGCCCTCCTGCTCTTCGCAGGCAGACCCCCAACAGACCTCACACAGGTAACGCTCATCTGTTCAGGTGTAAGTTTATTTCTGAAAGCATCTGATGGTATCTCAGCTAACACTTCAGAATGACAAATTAGACCTGAACATTTGTGAACATCCTTCCAATAAAGTTCTTCAATGTTTTATCAACCTGAAACGGACTCCTTGCTAATAGATGAATGTAATCTCAGTTCAAGGCGGAGCACCTTGTAAATCAAGCTGAATTATTTATCCGGTAAACCTTCACATGAGGCTCTAGTTGATTTTTCCCACAGTGACCTCTTGACCTGGAGGTTAAATACGTTTTTTTTTACTACAGCGTTGTGCGTCATTCACAGTCTCGATGCTTATGCAATATTATTATATATTTATTATTATATTATTAACTGACTGTTCAGTTCTGCATTTAACGTTGTATATTTTATATATATATATATATATGTATATATATATAAATAAAAGATATATAAAATACTAATATAACAACATCAGCTTATGTTACTGTTATTGTATTTATTAATATTTGTATTTATTTTGTATTTTTATTTTTATTTTTTTATATTTATTTTGTTTTAGCATTTTTTTTTTTTTGTACCAGTTGTTAGAATATTTATTCATACTTTTAATTACACTAGTATTATCAGGTTTTAATTTAGTAATTGTGCTTTTGTCGTTTTTTTTATATTTCGGTTTAGATTTAATGTACTTTTATTGGTTTAGTATGTTTAGTCCCAGCATTATTTTAGTATTATTTATATACTCTTATAACATTTATTTATATTTTCAGTTTTCTCGGAGTATTATTTTAGTAATTTTATGTGCTTTTGACTCCTAAATAGATATTTTATCTTTTAAGCTATGTAGGAAAAGAATAGATTAATTTATGACAAGAGTTCACCTCAAAAATCCACTTCATAACACAAGTTCTGACCTTTTGTCACAAAAAGACTTTTTTCCCTATCACACTTTAGAAATCATAAGAAAATATATATCGGTTGAAAACTTTAAAATTTAAAAATGAATCCTTTGAAAGCCTTTTTAAAATCAGACATTGTAAGTTTGAATACTGCATTTTCAAGTCTGTGTTCAAAAATGGGAGTGACAGTTAAAGGGTCTTAAACTCTTATAATATCTATTGATTTGTATAAAATAGTAATATAATTTTTATTCAGCTTTATTTTTGTTTAGTTTTGCCTTATTTTAGAAAAATATTTATTTTCTATTGTTTAGTATTTATTTTAGTAGTTTATTTTAATCGTTTTTTAGTAATGTTATGTGCTTTTATTTCATTTTTATTTTATTTTTGAGTGATTCAGTACTTAAACTCATTTTGTTGCAATGGCAAGTTTAATTTAAATTTCCATTTTGTAGGTGCGATGCATAATTGCAATGCTACAGGGAAGCGTATTTATTATTTATCACTGATTGTGTGTTTAGAGGTGTTTTAGTAAACATCGAACCCAACCGATGTGTGCCATCTTGATATTAAATATGCATTTATCTGTTTTTGTTAATCAGAGGTCCTTTCGTCTTTAGTATTAGAATCGTGTATTGAAACGGCAGGAGCTGAGGCTGGTGTCCTGTTACTGGCTCTTACAGATGCATAATTCAGTATGCACTGTTATCTCCTCTGCCCTCCTGAGAGCCTTTAAGAGCCCTGAGTCAGTGGGTTGCTGATTTGTTGAGTGTTTAGTATTGTGCAAACGGATAGATTTTGCTTTTCAGTAAAAGCATTGGCACTGGATGCTGGACTGACTCTCATAGCACTACACAAGCAAACAGAAGGAATTTGTCACTGATGATCTCTCTTCAGAACAAGCTGGTTCAGGTTTCCCAGTAGCTGGGACACAATAGATCAAGAGATTGGAGATGTATTCAGTGAACGCGTGATGGGCTACACTGTATCCACAGGTTGTTTAGCACTAGCGATCTTAGAGGCGAGAGTGATGTTGAGTTGTCGTTCAGACTGGATAAAGGTTTGTGAGAGTGTTACAGCCTCAGTGAACTCTCTGCTGGATTGAAACTATAGTGAGATCTATGGTGTTATAGTGAGATCAGGTCTAGGATAACAGTAGCTTGGCGTTGGACATGAGTGAACAAATTGTGGTCCATAACGGCGTCTCCCGTAACAGATGGAGAAAGGTGTTAAAAGCCACCAAAGAGGAAGGTAAAAATCTTCTTATCTGTTCTGTGTTTAAGCGCTGATGATGCCTTGCTTTTCTCAACTATAGGTTAGGTTTAGGTAACAGAAGTTGATGTTATTGAAGTATTTAGATTTTGTTTTAAATTCTAATACTTTGTGATTTTTATATTTAGCTTTATAATCCCCCCCCTCAGTTTTAGTAATTTTAGTGCATAGTACTTTAACTTTAATTAGTTGTTGAGGCAACATTTCTATTTTATTTTATTTCAACTTTAATTAAATATTTTTTTAGTTAATGCATGTTATTTTTTATTTGGTACTGACCTGGATCAGATTTTTTGCATAAGATGTTTACATATAGTCTACAAGAGAAAATAATAGTTGAATTTATACAAATGACCTTGTTTAAAAGTTTACATACACATGATTCTGTGTGGATTGTGTGATTGGTTAGTGATAGTTGTTCAGTTGAGTCCCTTGTTTGTCCTGAACAGTTAAACTGCCTGCTGTTCTTCAGAAAAATCCTTTAGGTCCCACAAATTCTGTTTTTTTTTTTTTTTTTTTTTTTTTTTCTTCTTCAGCATTTGTTTATTTGAACCCTTTCCAATAATGACTGTATGATTGACACTGAGGACAATTGAGGGACTGCAACTATTACAGAAGGTTCAAACGCTCACTGATGCCCCAGAAGGAAACACGATGCATTTAAGAGCTGGGGGTGAAACCTTTTTGAATTTGAAGATCAGGGTAATATTATTACTGTTCAGAACAAACAAGTGACTCAAACTTTTGAATGGGGTAATTTTTATAAATTCAACTTTCGTTTTCTCTTGCGGACTATATGTAAACGTCTTTTATGTGAAATACCTTATTCAGGAGAGATACACAAAGGAGACATACACATGGCAGAAATGCTATTTTGTACTCCAAAAATAATTAAAAACAATATGGGTTTATGGGTCAATTTTATTCTTAAATGCACTTGTAAAAAAGTATTTCTTGTCATTTCTTGCAGGGCTGAAGGCAACCAATGGCGATGCATTTTCAGATATTGGGCTGGTATCTGGGGGCATAGCTGTTGAAGGTGGCGTTGACGATGGTGGAGAGGGGAGTGTCCGAATGCTGCAGCGGGAGAATGTCCATCTGCAGGAGCAGCTGAGAAGCAGCAAGGAACTGAACGCTACACTTCGCAGTGAACTGGACCTCACTCGATCTGTCCTGAAGCACAAACCACAGAACCAGACAGAAGACAAGCAGCCAGAGCAGCAGAACACGTCAGCAAACAAGACTATCAACTCGGGTAAAACCAGAGAGCTTTAACGTTATAGTAAGTAGATGCGGAATTGGCTGCATCCATATTTATTTTCTCAATCTCTCTCTTAGATCTGTTAGCAGAACACCTCCAGGAGATCCGAGCGTTGCGTCAACGTCTTGAGGAGACGATCCGAACCAACGAGAGACTCCGAGAACAGTTAGAAAGAAAGTTACAGGAAGCTGAGAAAGACTCTGGTGAAAACACAAACTCATACACATATGTTTCCATCCTTTTGATGTTGCTCACAGTGCTCCTTAGAACTTCTAATCACTCAAAATGTGTGTTTGTCTATGCGATCAACAGCCACTAACATCTTCATCGCTGGTTCTGAGGATCAGACTCACATCAGCAGTGAACTTCACTTCCTCCTCACGCAAAACCACACACTCAAAGAGCAGCTCAACCAGGGAGCACGAGGTAACATAGTGTTTAAACTGTTAAAACTGCTTCTGATGGGATCTGTAGGCTGTTGTAACAGATGTATGTGTTTTAAATAGATAAACAGAAGGAGAATGACCGCCTGAGGGAGACTTTGGCCAGACGAACTGCTAAACTAGAGTTAAGCAGAAAAGAGTGTGAAACACTGAAACAGGAGAGAACACAACTACAAGACAACCTGTACAGGTAACACACCCCTCATATGGGACATCCATCTACAGAAAATAGATGGTCTAGCTGAGGTTTCTTTATAAAAAAGATCAGCGTCAGATACACACAGCGATCCAGTATCTTGTAATGTGTGTATTTGTGTATCATGTGTCATTGTGTCAGAGGCCCTGTGTAATGAGTTGTTTTAATTATTGCAATTATTTGTAATCCAGGAGGTAAACGTGTAATTGGCTAATGAGTTTCATGTTACACAAACACACACTCATTATGTAGACCCTGAATTTTTTAGTTGTTGCACATCAGTGTTTCCTATACCTCCATTTACACTTACGAATGAGTTTCTTCAACTAGGAACATCCAGTTAATATTTAAATGGTTTTAAATCTTACAAATATTTTTCAACTGCTAAATTGAGTCAGATTTGATTTTCAGTAATTGGCTCAGTTTATGATGTCTGAATGATTCAGTAAGTGATTTAGTTCTGTAGTAATTCAGTAATTGCTCTGATTCTGTGAGCCATTTGTTAATGCAGTAATCATTCTGAACGATTCAGGAAGTTATTTAGTGCAGTGGTGAGTGACTCATTTGCTAATGCAATAATCATTCTGACTGATTCAGTGACTAATTCAGTTTTAATTCATTCATCTTTCTGACTGATTTAGTGATTCTGTTTTTAATGCATTAATCTTTCTGACTGATTCACTAAGTGATTCATCTTTGAATCCTTTAATCTATTTGACTGATTCAGTAAGCGATTCAGTTATTAATGCAGTAATTGTTCTCACTGATTCAGTGAGTGATTCAGTTTTTGATGCAGTAATTGATTCTGTGAGCCATTTGTTCAGTGAGTGAGTGGGTTAATGCAATAAGCAATAAGCATTCGGACTGGTTCATTGAGTCAGTTAATGCAGTACATGTTCACTTGTTAGTTGGTTGTCTGACAAATTCAAACACACTAATTCACACTAATGTGCAGATCGGTTTGACTGATTTAAATAAGCTATTTTTATGTATAGTTGTTGCACTGTATGTTAGTTTTGCATGCAACCCTAACATCATAAAGTTGTTTTGTGCATGCACTGATGTGTGTTTTGTATTTCAGGTTGCAGTGTGAGAACAGTCATCAGAGGCAGCAGTTGTGTGATACCCAGCAGCTCTTGCAGTCTGTGCGTGTGGAGCTGCAGGTCCATGAGCACATGAAGAGCTCCACAAACACCCACACAGGTGTGTTTACACACACAATCACACGTGAAGCCTGACCATGCAGTTGGGGTTGTTTTGAGGCAATGCTCATATCTGTGTCTGTGTGTATTCAGGTGAGGGTCGTGGCTCTGGATCTGAGAGCGGTTCAGCGGTGGATCTGAGCGAGCTGTTGGCTGAGATCAGACAGCTGCGTATTCAACTGGAGAGAAGCATCCAGATCAACACCACGCTAAGACAGAGACTGGAACAACAGCTGCTGAACCGCACCGACCCCAGATCAACCATAAACATCAACTACCTGCTGCCTAAAACGGGTACACTCACACGTTGATATATGTGGTTCACAAGGACTCTCCATAGGAATAATGGTTTTTATACTGTACAAACTGTATTTTTTGTACCCAACCCTATCCCTAAACCTGCCCCTCACAGAAAACTTCTAAACCCATGTAGTATATTTTTTTTTAGCCTTTTGAATTACGGGGACATAGGAAGTGTGTCATACCCATTAATCATTATACAAATTTGTGTCCTCATAAACTATCTAAACCAGTGCACGTGCATTGTTTGAAGAAAGTGTCTTTACTTAAAATGTGTTAATTATTAAAAAGCAAATTTGTTAAAGCAATACATTTGATTTGGTTACAGTGATGTTACCATGTTTAAACCACTGTAACACAAATGACAAAGTGTCAGTAGCAGAATAATGAAGTCTTCAGTAAATACTAGTTATTGGTAGGCAGATTCAAGTAGGCAGATATTGCATTTACATTCAGTCATTTTAGCAGATGCTTTTATACAAAGTGACTTGAGGACAATGGAAGCAGTCAAAATCAATCAAAAGCAATCTTTCTTTCTTTCTTTCCTACCTTTTTCTCAGGTGAAGCTGGCAAATCAGATGTTCACTTACATAGGGACACGTCCAGTCCTGCACATGGTACGCATCTTTGACTTTTTCTGTTGTTTGTATATTTATAAAGATATAGGTCATTTTAGGAACTCAATTGCATTGCTGAATGTAAGGAGCATGAAAATGAATAAGAAAATGCAACCATGTTTACAGGACTAATTATTAATTACATCTTTTAAACACCTTTGTGAAATTTGTGAATAAAATAATTATATACTATTTATCATTGTTATTTTTATATTAGTCATTATTATCGTCGTTATTATTATGTTAATTAACTAAATAATGACGTTAACGCATTAAACTGACAGCCCAGACATTTTCATCATTTAAATCTGCCACCTGCTGGCAGATTTAGTTTCTTATTTAGTTTTCTTATTTAAAAACATTAAAAGGGATAGGTCACCCCCCCAAAAATTAATTCTGTCATCATGTAATCAACCTCATGTCATTTCAAACCTTTCCATTGAGGAACATACAAGAAGGAATTTTGAAGACTGTTGGTAACAAAGCTGTTTTAGTAACCAATGACTTTCGATGTACGAACAATAAATACTGAGATGTTTCTAAAATTCTTCTTTTATGTTCCATAGTTTACTTTAGGCCGTTGCAGCCTGAATGTTTATGTAATAAATTTTAAGTTGAATCAAATGAAATGTGACCCTGGACCACAAAACCAGTCATAAGGGTCAATTTTTCGAAATTACGATTTATACATCATCTGAAAGCTGAATAAATAAGCTAGGACAATATTTGGCCGAGATACAACTATTTGAAAAACTGGAATCTGAGGGTGCAAGAAACTCTAAATATTGAGAAAATCATGTTTAAAGTTGTGCAATTGAAGTTATGAGCAATGCATATTACTTATCAAAAATTAAGTTTTGATATATTTACAGTAGGACATTTTCAAAATATCTTCATGGAACATGATCTTTACTTAATATCCTAATGATTTTTGCCATAAAAGAAAAATCAATCATTTTGACCCATACAATATATTTTTGGCTATTGCTACAATGGCTGTTTTGTGGTTTCATTCTAAAACTACAGTTTGCAAATTCATGTATTTGTGTAAATTTAACTCAAATTTGTGTTAGTATTTTTATTTTATTAAAATAAGAATTTATTACAGTAGAGAATTTAATTAAAAAATCACAAAAATAAAACTCCTGAATAAAACTCAAAACATAGAGATTCATTGCAGTAATGAGATTGCAGTTGGTGCTTAATCGAGAATAATATTACAAAATCTTCATGGTACGAAAAATTGGCTTCAGTTGTTTTTTTTTTTGTTTTTTTTTCCTTTTTTCTTATGCACTTCTTTCATATGTGACTCCAAAATATATTTCTGTGACGTTTGCTCATAAACCCTGAAAATAAAATGGTAATTTTCCACTTCTGTTTGTGTTCAGACAGCGGTAGTTCAGCAGACTCTGGTTCCCACGCTCCATCCCGGCTGGTCCCGGGTCACCGGCTGTGGGCGGACAGACACGGACGTCACGTTCTGGGTCTGATAGAGGACTATAACGCCCTGCGCAAGCAGATCACCGAAGCCAAAAGACTCACTGCAGATCTGGACACACAGATACACGACTGCGGCCGGGTGAGAACACACACACTGGTGTTCCTATCATTATGGGTTGATTCCATAGGCATGATAGTTTATCTGCTGTACAAACTTTATTTTCTATCCCCTAACCTTACATTTTTAGATTTTCAAAAAACTTATGTATGACTGATAAGCTTGTTTGTGTTTGGTCCCCCCATAACATGAATATCAGCACACTGGTGTGTGTTAGGGTCATGTTTCAGCACTGACTGTGTTTTCTGTGGTGTGTGTCAGGCTGTGGATCAGATGAAGAGCGTCTCTGGCAGTGTAAACACTATGCAGCAGGTTCTAGAGGAGGCCGCTCGACTTCTCAAACTGCTCTGGAGAGTCTCGGTACCCTCAGGAGACGCCACACACACTCAACAGGTAACACACACACAGTCATCCAAATGAGGACATGCTGTTGACATCTGCTGTTTTTAAATCAAGCTTAACTATAATGTCTTCGGACTAATAAAGGAAGATAACTGATAACTTAAATGCATCATGAAATGTTCCTATCATTAGATCCTTATAGGTATTTATTTTTGTAAAATAAAATACTATTCTGGGGAATAAACAATTCACTTAATTGTTTGGCATATGGGGAAATAAAAGAAAATATCACAGAGCAATGTAGACTTTGTGTAACTAATAAAAATTGTTTAATTTATTTGATTATTTAATTATGTGAAATAAAATGCATCTTCTAATGCAATATAGTAGACCAAATTATATATAAGATGAAAATGTATTAAAGGCGTGCTGTTCTTATCTTTAAATAAAAAGACCACAAATTGTGACCAATAACAAGATGTGACATTAACATTTTAATGTGTTTTTTTTTTATAAAGTATGCCTTGAAATGTAATATAATAGACTAAATTAAATATATGACCAAATGATTAAATACATGTTGAAGTGTTCCTATTGTTAATTTCACACCTTATTTATGGTCACATTTTATTTAAATAATTGAATAATAAGTTTCCATTTCATTTTACGTATGTGAAATAAAATAAATCTTATAATGAAATATAGTAGACTATGTTTTATATAAGATGAAATAATTAAATATGTGGTGAAGTGTTCAAATAATTTAATAAAAATACAATAAATTGTGATCAGAAAAAAAATAACATTTTATTATTATTATTATTATTATTTTTAAATAAAATACACCTTGAAATGTAATATAAAATGCTAAATTAAATATATGACAAAATGATTAAATACATTTTGAAGTGTTCCTACTGTTAATTTCACACCTTATTCATTGTCACATTTATATTGTTTTATTTATTTAAAAAAAAAAAAAAACATTTTCATTTTATTTATGTGCAGTAAAATATTGATGTAATGTAATAGACAAATTAAATTTAAATTGTGGAGTGTTCAAATAAAATTAAATAAAAGTGCAATAAAATGTGACTATAAGTAAGGTGTGGAATAAATTGAAATGCAGTTAAAATGCATTTATGCAAATGCAAATATACCTATTTAATATAATAAACTAAATTAAATATGATAAAATAAATAAATGCATTATGGAGTGTTTGTCATTAAATAAAAATGTAACTGTGACTATAAATAATATATGAAATGAATTACTTTTAACATTTTTATTATTTTAAGAAAATGACTAGATTTAAATATAAGATAAAATAATTAAATACATTGCGGAGCTTTCCTATCATTAAATAAAAATACAGTAAAATGTTACCTTAAGGTGTGAAATTAATTAAATTGAATTTAAATAGAAATAAAGGTTTATTATTTTATGTGAAATGAAATACACCTTCCAGTGTAATATAGCATATGTAACCCACAAAACCAGTCATAAGTTGCTGGGGTATATTTGTAACAATAGCCAAAAATACATAGTATGGGTCAAAATGATTGATTTTTCTTTTATGCCAAAAATCATTAGGATATTAAGTAAAGATCATGTTCCGTGTATATATGTAGTAAATTTCCAAACGTAAATTAAAGGCAATTTTCTCAATATTTAGGTTTTTTTTTGCACCCTCGGATTCTAGATATTCAAAGAGTTGTATCTTGAACAATATTTTCCAATTTTAACAAACTATATATCAGTGGAAAGCTTATTTATTCACCTTTCAGATGATGTATAAATCTCAATTTCGAAAAATGGACCCTTATGACTGGTGTTGTGGTTCAGGGTCACATGTATGTAATATAGACTAATAAATCAGTGATGAAATTAATAAATTATGAAACACTGCAATAAATAAGTGGAATTAAATTGTCTTTCCCTAGTTAGCCCTGATACCAACAATCCTCACAATAATTTATAATTCAGTGATTAAGTGAAACTTTGTCAGCAGTACTGTGCTAACTATGTCCCATTCATCTGTGTGTCCCGTCAGGAGGAGCTGCTGAAGAGTGAGATCAGTCGCCTGAAGACTCGTCTGTCACAGCAAGAGCGGATGCTGAGCGGAGCCGTCAAACGCCTCAGATCCACCAACCAGCTGAAAGAGGGCATGGAGCGTGTCATCATCGACCAACGTAAGACACCAGCACACCTTAATAATACAACTCACACTCATATAGAGTCAGTCCATCACTGATGTGTGCGTCGTGTGTTTCTGCAGTGTCTCTGACTCACGGCGTGCTGAAGAGAGCCAGAGGAAACCTGGAGGTGAGTTTACCTTTGTGTTCATTTACATGCATTCAGTCCAGTAAAGCACAAAAATGCATTTCTACAAAAATATCAAGTAGTACAACTGATGTTATAATAATAAATCAGCATGTTACATTGATATCTGAAGAATCATGTGATAATAAAGACTGAAAATTCAGCTTTGCATCACAGGAATAAATTACATTTTACTATGTTTTTAGTTAAATAAATGCAACCTTTGTGAGCAGACGAGTTAAAATGTATGTACACTATAAGTCAAAAGTTTGGACACACTCTCTCATTTAATGTTTTTTAAAGAAGTCTCTTATGCTCATCAAGGCTACATTTATTTACTCAAAAATACAGAAAAAAAACAGTAATATAGCAAAATGCTATTACAATATAAAATAATGGCTTTTATTTTAATATACTTTACAGTATAATTTATTCCTGTGATGCAAAGCTGAATTTTCATCAGCTGTTACTCCAGTCTTAAGTGTCACGTGATCCTTCAGAAATCATTCTAATATGCTGATTTATTATTAGAATTATCAATGTTGGAAACAGTTGTGCTGCCAAATATTTTTTTGCAACTTGTGATAGTTTTTTCAGGATTCTTTGATGAATAACAAGTTAAAAAGAACAACTTTTATTCAAAATATAAACCTTTTCTAACAATATAAATGTATGCTATCACTTTTTATTAATTTAACACATTCTTGGTGAATAAAAGTAGTAATTTCTTTCAAAAAGAGAGAGAATAAAAATTTACTCACCCCTAACTTTTGAACAGTAGTGTATGTTGTTAGAAAACCTTTGTATTGTAAATAAATGCTGTTCTTTTTTAACCTTTTATTGACCAAAAAACCCTGGAAAAATTATCACAGGTTCCAAAAAAAATTAAGCAGCACAACTGTTTCCAGCACTGATAATAAATCAGCATATTAGCATGATTTCTGAAGGATCATGTGACACTAAAGACTGGAGCAATGATCCTGGAAATTTAACTTTAATTACATAAAATTTTAATGTGTATTAATATAGAAAAACATTGATTTACATCGTAATAATATTTCACAATATTACTTTTTTTTTCCTGTATTTTTTAACAAGTGAAAACAGCCTTGATAAGCCTAAGATACTTTAAACACTAAATGAGAAGGTGTGTCCAAACTTTTGACTGGTAGTGTGTATATATGTGTATATATATATGTATGTATGTGTTTGTTTGTGTGTGTGTGTGTGTGTGTGTGTGTGTGTATAAAATAATCCAAAATTTTAAAGTTGCGCATAATGGTCACATGGAGGATGTGATGCAACTGAATGACAAAGAATAAATAAAATGCTTGCAAATATTTTTTTTTTTAGACCCAAACTCTTCATACTATACTATAAAAATAAAAGAAAATAAAAAAAATATACAAAAAGTTCATTGCAGTTTAGTAAAAATATATTTTGTGTTTATGTGAAATAAAATACCTGATTCAACTTGGCCACAAAAAAAAAAAATCACTGAACAAAGTTTACTTTGTAAACGACTTATTTATTTGAAATAAAATACACCTTGCAGTGTTATATAATCGACTATTAAACGTGAAATAAATTGTAATACATTTTTTAATTTTTTTGGGGAGGGTTACATATTTTGTTTTTTCCAGAAAATGCATTTTTTTTTACCATTTTACACACCTACAAAGTAATTAAAGTACCTCTCAAATATATATAATTTTAAATGTTGTGTTGTCCTAAATGTGTCCTTATAAAGGACTATCAGTTGTGATCAAAACCAAGGTGTGACATTCGCATTTTATTTGTGAAATAAAATACACCTTAAAATGTAATATAATAGACTAAATTAAACGCATAACGAAATGAAATAGTCTTTCTATTGTTAATTTCATACCTATTTATGTACATTCACTCATTTAATTACTTTATCATACAATTAATTTAGTTTATTATATTAAATTGGGTGTATTTTATTTGACATGCAATGAAAACATAAAATTAATCTGTATTTATTTATTTATTTAAGTAATATAGTATAATAATATAGTAGTCAACATTTGAAGTGGATCAAAAAAAAAAGTTCATCAAAGTTGTCAGAAGACAAGAACAGGTATTGTTTTGGTTTTAGTACAACTTTGAAAGGTTTTGATCCGCTTCAAATGTTGACTATATTTTACTTACTTAAATAAATACAAATTAATTTTGCATTTATGTAAAATAAAACACCTAATTTAATAACCGACAAACTAAATTAAATATATGATAAAATAATTAAATTCCTTTGAATTAAAAGAGCTTTTTTTTCCCTTTAAAATCTAGATTTTTTTTTTTTATAATGTTCTGTCATCATTAACGTGTCTTTGTAAAGAACTATCTGCATATGTATGTTAATTTTTTAACCGTTTTCTTTATTCTTTCCACTCCTGTCTTCATGATATTAATGTTCTGCCCACTCTGTGGTTTTTCAGTCTAACTATCTGAATGTTTTTGGGCTGAAGGGTCTGCAGGTGGAAGGTTAGTTTAATGACGACTCGTGTGTTTGTGTGCTTTCAGATGCAGATCTGTCTCTTTGCATGATGATCACCGCATGTTTATTTCTCATTCCGATTTTTTTTTTTTGGGCTTGCTTGCTTTGTTTAAATCGCAGTGGCCTATATGAAGTTTTGCTCTTATTTCTTTGGTTTACAGAGGTTCAGGCTTGTCATGTGCATGGATTTCCTAAATTGTTTAATTTGCAAAACATCTCTGATAATTTTAACCGCCTGTGTTTCTATAGGACGTCCCACTGAATGGGCAGTGACCAATCAGCAGTCAGGGGGTGTGGCTTGTCCTCAGCAGCGTTCAGGCAGAGGCTCATCCTGCAGTGAAAACTCTTCCCACTGCAGCTGTTAGAAACCCCACACTGACTCCAGATCAGAACAGTTGAATATTAACCTCATTATGGTTTTTTTTCACTCTTTCAATTTGTTTTAATTTATTACTCTTTTTGAGGTACGCTGATGCCCTTCAGAAGTATTTGCACATATACAGTAAACATTTTAACCGTGTAAAAGGGAACGTTTTTAATAGCACAAGAGATTTTCTCCTGTAAATATTTTGAGCTTTAGTTTTATACTGGTTTTAGACAGTCTCATGTTCACTGCCGGTCTCCTGTGACGCTGTATTATCCTGCTTTGATGTAAATGAGTGGTACATTAAATGAGCTCATGGTTTAATGTAGTAAACTGTGATTCAAGTAAATGTATAAACCCTCACAAAATGGTTTTCTTTCATGGTAAACTTAAATTCTAATGCTGATTTTTTTTCATGTAAATACTAAATCTTCACAGCAAGATTTTATATTTACTATACTGGCGAAAACAACGGAGAAATTTGAATATTTCATTTATTTTACATTCAAGTCAGACCGCTTTCATTGTTGCTCTTTCAGTTTATTATGGTTATAAGACAAATATATGGCAACTGGGACATAGAAAGGTTTCATACAAAACGTCTATAGCGTACAATCATGACAAACATCTGTAACATGTTTTAATTATATACATGTAACTACAAAAACATTTAAATTTATTTTAAGTTTTCATCAGCTGCTGTAGGACCATTTGTATTTCTGGAGAAAAAAAAAGGTTTAAATAGAAAAGGTCCCGCGCTGAGCTTTGGCACCGGGAATCACTGAAACGGATTCATTGTGGTGGAGTTTCCCTTTGACTGCGATTCAGATCTCTGAATCAGCGTTTAAGTATTGAGCGCTGTTGCGTGTTTAGCGCTGGACGTGCCGGACGAAGGCTTGGACCAGCTGGATGAAGGGCTCCTGGCCCTCTGGCGTGGGCTTGGTTCCTGGTGTAGGTGGTTTGGTTTGTGGTGAGGGAAGCAGTCCGCTGGCTGGGGAGGAAGGGGAACCACGCCGGAAAAACCGGAATAAAGTCGACAACAACGTACTCTGAAAGTAAAGACGAAAGAAAGAATTGAACTGACTAGAAAAATATATTTAGGTGCACCTCAAGTAAAGAGGTCAGTAAGTGGTTGAGGTCATATTTCACCCTGAAATCATATCCATAAAATAAATGAGGATAAATATGGTCCTACGGTAGTAAAGAAAGAAATAATAAATCACTAAGTTAATAAAAATTACAGAAATAATAAAGGAACTTGTAGGGGGAAATAAATGATTATGGTCTTACAGTAATAAAAAAAATATTTTAAAAACACTGTCAAAACAGAATGATTATTGTCTTACATTAGAAGAAAAATAATGAATCACTAAATTCATTTTAAAAAATTTAAAAAAAAAAATTACATTTTTTTTTTTTAAGAAAGGAATCTTTAGGTGAAAAAAACACTGTCCCAACAGAATGGTTATTGTCTTAGATTAATAAAAAAAAAAAAAAAAACTAAATAAAATCTGATTAATATATATAAAGAATTTGTAGAGGAAAAAAAGACTGTCCAGACAGGATGATTATGGTCTTACAGTAATTAAAAAAGAAACAGTGTAAATAGAGTTAATAAAAATACAGAAAATGAATATGTAAAGGGGAAATTACACTGCTCATAATGATTATTGTCATACAGTAGTAATAATAATAACAGAAGAATAGGAAAAAATAAAAAAAAAAAAAGTATAACAAATCATTTAATAAAAAAAGGATTCTGTAGGGGGAAATTACAGTCAAGAATAAGGTCTTATATTAATTAAAAAAAAGAAATCACTAAATAAAATTATTTTAAAAAAAAAATATATATATATATATATAAATTCCATTAAAAAATAAATCTCAAATAATAAAAACAAAGTGTGTGTGGAGGGGGGGACAGGAAGATTATGGTCTTACAGTAATAAAATAATAAAGGAATTTACTTAGAAATTAGAAAACTTAGAAATTACTAAGTTAATTAAAAAAAAAAATACAGAAAAAAAAGAATAAATTATATATATTAAAAAAACAATAAATCATTAAACTAATTGAAATCTGTATTGAAAAACTGTCAAGACATAATGACTATTGTCTTACATTAAAAAAAAAGAAATAATAAATTACTAAATTAACAGAATAAATAAATCATTAAATGAATAAATGTCCAGACAGAATGGTTATGGTCTTACAATATAATAATAATAATAATAATAATAAATAACTCATAACTCAATAAAAATAAAATAAAACACTGTTTAGACAGGATAATTATGGTCATAAAAGTGACTCAAAACAACAACACCACAACAACAAATAAATAAAGGTATCATTTCCAGTAAAGGTAATTTGTTTAGATAATATATCTTAAGCCTCAAGGTTTTTCCTATTCTGCAGAAGAACTCACCAGCTCTGAGCTGAGCTCCTGTTTGAGTCTCTGTTTGTCTCTGGGCAAAACTGAAGGGTCCTTCAGACAGCGAACAGCCTGAGAAATCAACACATAGAAGCAGTTCTCCATGGAGAACATCAGCAAAGACCTAAAAGCACAGAGAAAGAGCATGAGACGACATGAAGAGCCAACCCCAAACTGGACCGTAAGCATCACCAGAGCATTTCAGTTTCTCACTTCAGCGCTTGTGTGTCCTCAGAGACCACGACCGGCTCCTTCCTCTTCTCAATCTACAAACAAAACAACAAAATCAGCATAGAAAAAAACACAATGTGACTTCCACAAGAAGAAAAGCTAAAAAGCACTATTACCTCTCCCAGCATGCTCAGCGCCACATTAATGGTGGCCATGAGAGTCCCGAACGACGGAGCCACGTCCGAGTCAAACGCAGGAGTGGTGAAACTCAACACAAACAGAGTTCTATACTCCGCAAGGTCCATAGACTAAACACACACACAAACCATTGTCATTTTAACTCTTCCACATGAATGCTGAGTGTTTGTATTGTGATGTGAATGTGCACCTGGTCCAGCAGTATCTGACAGCAGTCGGGCGTAAAGTGCTGTAATGTGGCCAGTGTTTTGCTGAGGATCTTTAACAGGCTGCACTGAACCGCCTGCAGCGCTTTAGACTCCGCCTCCTCTCTCTCAACCTCCCCCTGCTCTTTGGAGGCGGCCTGTATGGCACGTTGGGGGTGTGGCCCTGGTGGAAGCCCCTCCCCATTCTTGGCCTGAGCAAACAGACTTGCGTATTAAAATCAATCACATACTGCACTGACAAACACTAAAGAGGCGTCAGAGCGTCACGTCTCATACCTGCAGGTAATGGTGCAGCATTTTCTTGCTGTGCAGGAGGTATGTACACGTCTGACACAGATAGCACAGATTCACCTGAAACACACAAACATCAACCCCTTAGACCACTGGTCTCAAATTCAAACTGTGCAGAGCTGTGGCCCTCCAGGAATTAGCTCCAACCCTAATCAAACACACCTGATCCAGCTAATCAAGCTCTTCAGGGCAACTAGAAACTTCCAAGCAGGTGTGAGTTGGAGCTGGTTGGAGCTAAACTGTGCAGAGCTGCGGCCCTCCAAGAATTGAGTTGAGACCACTGCCTTAGACAAAATATTTACTTGAAGTCTCATCTGAGATTAATATTTAATAACGCAGTTTTTTCATGCACCTCTCAAAGTTGAGATTTTGGGCTTTTTGGTTTTTCAGACTAGTGGAAAGAAAACATCCAAAAGACACTGTTAAATGTTTCTTTCATAGCACTTTATCTATTTGTGTCAACAGATTTCAATTACATATTTTTAAAGGCTGTTTTCTCAAAATGTGGTTTTTCTCCTACACTGAGCCATAAATCTCCACTTCAGTAGCACTTACACACACCAATTGTAACATTTTTATTCCTGCCTGTATATATCCTGAAGGTTTTTACATAGGGATTTGTTCATATATAATTTGCTTGATTATATACAACATTTTATTCCCCACAAAAATGTAAAAAAAATTATCAATGTAATAAATCAACTGGGTAATTAAGGTGATAACTATTAGTTTTTTTTTTTTACCCTATTCACCTGCAGTGTCTCGCCTTAAATATTCCAACGCATTCACTTGTCCATCGTTATATACACTAGCTTGCCAAAAGTATTGGGACACCCCCTTCTAATGAACAGGTTTGATTACTTCAGTAATTTCCGTAAGTACTAATCTTAAGGTTTAAGCATATAATGATATTCTAGGGAATTGTGTCCTGTTTATAGTTTGGACAGGACCCTTTTTTATTCTAACATGACAATGCCTGTGTATAATGTAAGGTTCATAGGGAAAAGTCTTTATCTTATTTGCTTTTTAAAAAAAACAAAAACAAATGAAGAGCAGAAGTGCTGGAGTGTACCTGTACGTCTCTGAGCAGCTGCGGCAGGTGAAACTGCCACTCCTTGCAGAAATTGGAGAGCTGAAGCAGGAAGCCCACTGTGTGATCGGCCTCATCCAGACACGCCAGAGACTGAACCGTCCTCACTGCGTTCAGACACTACAACACACAATATCAAAAAAAATAAATAAATAAATAATAGATATTAGGTTAGGTTATATCTCAAAATCAACAGAATATATTTTGTGTATAAAATGAAGCCTATTTGTAAGACCATTATCATTTTTACACTGTAACTATTTCATGATAATTAAGCATATTTAAAAATATTTATTTAAATGGTAAAATATAGCACCTCTTGTAATACTTTTAAATTATGCTGTTTATCAAAAAAAAAAAAAAAAAAAATCTATGACTCACTATCAAAGACCTACAAAGCTCCCCAAAAGAAAAAAAAAACATATAAATAACAATAATTAAATTAAATTAAAATAAAATAAAATACACAATTGGCTGGGGAAAAAAACAAAACATTTTAATTAATGTTTAATTTTGGGAATCACCATTTATGATGAGACCTACAAAACTCCCCAAAGAGAAAAAAATGTTTTGGTTGGAAATATTACGGTTTTATTTTGGGAATCACCATTTATGATAAGACCTATAAAAATCCCTACAAATAGCAAAAAAAACATCATAACAACAACAATAAATTTAAAATAAAATACAACTAATAATTGGCTGGAAAAATTAATGTGGAATTTTGGGAGTCATTGTTTAGGATTAGACCTACAAAACTCCCCAAATGGAGAAAAAAAATAAATAAATAAATAAATAAAATAAACAATTGGCTGAAAAAAAATTCTGTGGAATTTTGGGAATGTAAGGTAAGGCCTACAAAACTCCCCAAAAGCAAAAATGTAAATAAAATAGAAATACAATAAAATAAAATAAAAATAAAACACAAAATTGGCTGGAATTTATTTTTTTAATTAATGTTTAATTTGGGAATCACTATTCATGATAAGATCTACAAAACTCCCCAAAGGGAGAAAAAATTTTATGGCTGTAAAAATTACTGTTTAATTTTGGGAATCACTATTTAAAAGAGAAAGAGAAAAAAAAAATAAAAAATAATAATCATAACAAAAATTAAATAATATAAATAACTAACTGAAAAATGTACTGTGGAATTTTGGAAATCACTATTTAGGATAAGACCTACAAAGCTCCCCAAAAGAGAAAATGTTTTTTTTTTAAATATAAAGAAAAATAAAGATAAAATAAAGTTTCATTGATTAAAAAATGACTAGAAATATAGGGGAAAAAAGGTAAGAAAGTGATATTCATGATTATTAACCACAATTAAAATATTTAAATTGTAAAATATTTACACATCATGGCATGCATTTGTTGTATTAAAATTAAAACTAATGATGTCCAGACCTCATTACTATTTTACAATAACGAAAATTCCTACTGGAGGATAAAAACACAATCCTCACAACAATACATTTAAAAATATATAGAAAATTAAATAAATAAATAAATAAATAAAAGTTCACTTGGCTGAAGTACAGTGGAAAAAACTCAATATAACTGAGATAAACACAGACCTGCAGGATGCGCTCCTGGTGCACTCCCACAAAGTCGAGCGCTTCATTAATGAAGTTGTAACGGAGAGTTTTCAGCAGACTTTCCATGAGAGACAGACTCAATCTATACACACCCGGCCAGCTGGGTGCATCCTGAGACTTGCGCACAAAAGCCTGAGAGAGAGACAAAAGCTGTGGTCATAAAGTCTCTAAACCTCCTCAAAAAATGAGTTCAATTTGGATGTTGTAAGGCAGTACCTGTGTGGCTCCATTAGATGGACCCTCATACACACTGAGAAGAGGAAGACAAATGCTTTGAATCACTCCGGCACCTGCGACTGCTGCTGCCCCCTACAGACCAGGAGGAAAAACAATGCACATGGATTCAGCTCAGTTTGTATTGTGAGTAGTTTAATTTATTTCATTTTTAAGTCATCACTTGATGTTCATTTTTGAAGTGAAATACATATTGAATGTTTATGTGTACACTTTTTTAAATACTTATTTAAATATAAGGTTTATAAGAGCTCATCCTTTTTGACTCTATTCATATGGATTTACCTTACATATCCAAGATTTCTAATTTCGAAATATCACACAGCCCTAATGTCTATATCAAAATTAAGATTCAGTGAATCAGACCTACTAATAACAAAGGGAAAACATCAGTATGTGGTTTCTAAAGTTGCTGTGTACCTGTGGTGTTCTTGCGAGTGTGAGCAGCAGATGAAGCGCTGCCTCAGTGAAGTAAAGGTTCTGTTTGGAGCGCAGGCTGAGCTCCAGAGCACTCAGAACCGACGGCAGAACTGGCAGCTTCCTGACCACCTGCAACCACTGCTCACCATCCTCATCAGCCCGACACAACTCTTTAGAGAGATGAAGAGCTAACACACACACCTGAATCAGAGAGAGAGATACCGGTTAGGATATAAATGGAAAAACTGCATTCTGTATACACTGCATACTGCACAATATGCTGCCTATAAAATAGTATGCAAACAGTATGCATCATACACTAAACACAGTAGCATGTTATGGAAGTTAGTTTCCATTACAGACAAAAATCTACTTTTTATCTCAAAGACATCCCCCTCCAAAAAAAATAAATAAATAAAAAATATAAACTCAAAAAATAATATTTACTTACAATTATTTACTGATTTCACATCTTGGAATTCTAAGTTTACATTTTGCATTTTACATCTCACATTTTTTCCCCCGTCATTGAATAAAAAAAGCTAACTGCAACTTCTTAATTCTGATATCTCACAATTTTGAGTTTATCAAAATTCTGTCTTTTCTATAAATTCTGAAAAGTTAGAATTCTAACCTTTTTTCTCTTAATTCTGAGTTCACATCTCAGTTCCACAATGGAATAAAAAAAAAAACAACCACAAATCTCAAAATGTTTGTCAATTGACTTTTTTTTTATTCCACTAGAAAGCAGCTTTAATATATGCCACGACCACATTTTTATTCATGCAGGTCATTAAGAAATGTTTTGTATTTTAATCTAATTTCTTGGTTTTTGGAAATTAGCTTTGAAATCACAGGAATAAATTACATTTTAAAATATATTCAAATAGAAAAGAGTTAATTAAAATAGCAAAAATATTTTAAACTTTTACTGTTTTTGCTGTAATTTGGATCAAATAAATGCAGGCTTAGTGAGCAGAAGAGACTTCTTTAAAAAACATAAAAATCTTTTGACTGGTAGTGTACTTTTGCATACAAACACACACTCACTGAATCTTGCTGGTCTTTCTGGAAATGCGGGCTGTCTGTCTCCATGCTGTCCTCCTGAACGTCACCTCTCTGTATCGTGTGACGGGTGCTGTCAATCAACGCCAGGGCCTCGTCCTGAACCATCTCACACACGCACAACAGCAGCTGGGGAAGCTGGGTAATCTCTCCTCCTGAACCAGTAAATGTCAAACAATTGTTAAAACAACACCAACAATATGCGCACAGTTGGTGTAACGTGTTTTCCCAAACAAACAGACAGACTGACCATTGAGTCCTTGTATTTGCAAGGCTAAGATGAGAGCTGACAGAAGTTTGGCTTTGGTTCGGTCCGTGAGCTGTTGTTCAGCATGTAGAACGCTCTCCAACATCAGAGACAGGGGTGGCAGTAGAGCCGGAGCGGACACCAACACGCTGACAAAACACAACAACAATATTATTTAACACGCTCTTTAGAAATTAAAGAGTTCTAAATATTATATAGACACTACAAACTTTCAAAACACCCTCCACCCTCCCCACCCTCCTAATCATGACTTTTTTAGTTAATCATATTTGTAGCTTATCTTAAGAAAACATTCTTTATGTTTAACATTATGAAATAAATAAATATAAAAAATTTATATATAAAAGATAAAATAAAACATAATAAAAACAAGAATGCATGTAAAATGAAAATTTTAATATATATATATTAAAATATATTATATATATATATTTTTTTTTTTTTTGTAGCTTAAGTAAACATTCTTTAATGTTTAAAGTTATGAAAAAAATATAAATATAAAATTATAAGAAGGTATCTAAAAAAAAAACTTAAAAAAATCAAATATTTAAAAATAAAAAAACTAACCAATTAAAAAAAAAACTATAATAACATACTAAAATAGCTGGCCATTTGTAAAAATTTGAAGTAGTTTTTTATTTTCGTATTTTTCCTTTTAATTTTTTTTTCGTCTGTCTATATAGCTTTTATTAATACCATTTATTAATTATTAGCTTTCAGTTTGACTTTTAATTACTTTAGCACATAATCAACTAAACAAAAAGGAGAAACATTGCTTTAATCAAATTAAAGTTTTTATAATATCTTATTTCAGTTAACATTTAACAAGTAACAAACTTTTTTTTAATGGTTTCAGTTTTAGTTTACTATCAGTATAGTATAACCCTGATATACACATCAATATCTATTCAGTATTCAGTAACTTGGCAGAGATGTTGCGATTCATTTAAAATGTGAAGCTGTGGGCCAATCACTTATGATATGCAAGCCATTAACAAAAACACACACCTTTTCCACTGTTTGAGGAGGATGAGGAGCAGCGTGACCATCATGGATCCCAGACGCAGACAGAAGACAGACTGAGACATCAGCAGCTGCAAGAGAGATGTATGGAAGTTTGAGGTTTTTGTACTGATGTATAGTAAAGCGTTTGACACTGCTATACTTTTAGGAAATGTCAGAAGTTTTTCTTTAGCAGTGAAGTCAGGTTTTAATCTTTAATAAATGCTATGATTTCAATTTAAGAATATTAAACTCCCTATTTAGGTAGGTAGAAGTTCAGGGCTCCAGACTAACATTTGAGGACAGTCACATCAGTGCCACTAAATTCTACAGTTGGTGGGGCCAGGAGCAGATTTGGTCGTGCTGGGGGGTCATTTAATCATAAAATTACTATTGTTTTGCATTAGTTGCAGCTGCATATTCATTTCTTGTATATTGTGTTTATATGGATTTGACAGTAAAGCACTAAGCTTGAGTTGGGAAGCATACAAAATGTACAAAATTAATGTGCAAAATCTATTTTTTATATAGAAAATGTATGTATTCTACTCTTCTTAAAATGTACCATTATTCTTCTACAGTATTACATGGAAATGACCAACAACTTCGGTGATTATAATCACTAATTTAAGGAAAGTTTGTTTTTCAAGGCACTCTGTGACTCCTCTTAATTCATACACAAAAAAAACGTGCAAAACCAACACAATCTGGTTTCTTGATGATTTGGTAATTATAAATGATATTATAATTTCAAAATATGAAGCAAAAAGTAGCAATGAAGCAAAAAAAATGAATGACTAATAAACCAATAAGTGATCCTCTGCATCCATCTACTGATTATAATTGTGATTTGATTTTTAATTTGAAATAAGTGTTTACCACAAAGTATATTTTGAGAGCTTTAAATTACTGAAAATAATTATGTGAAAAGCTTGAAAGTCAGTGAAAAGTAGTTGGTTGTACAAAAAAGGTTGTACAAAACCTGAAATAAATAACATAATTCGACTATTTCTGACACAACACTATGGTATAGTTATCGTTACCACTTTTGGTTTTCTGACAGTAGTGTCCGTTAAAACTGTTTTGAGCTCAAACAAGTTGTTTGCGTTGTGGACAGAGGCGGAGATGATAAACGGTCTGAACCATCTTAAACAAGCAGCGGGATTTTGTTTTGCTTTCATTTCGTTTGCCTTTTAATGTTTCTCATATGAAACAGAATGAGTTGACCAACGTGGTGGTCACACCAGTGCGACCGCTCACAAAATTTAGTCGCACCAGCAGAAAATGGTCGCAGTCTGGAGCCCTGAAGTGAGTGTTTGCATGTATGAGGAAACTTACAGCTGCTTTGGTCCCTTCCAACACGTCCATGAAAAGCTTCTGCCTGACAGTGTCATCCTTCAAATGCATCACCTCAGACTACAAACACACAAGACAGGTTATGATAAACACCAGCTGTATAATTGTGAGATGTGTGAAGTTGAAGGCAGCTGCTTACATGACTGGTGGAGAGTATTAAGAGCGTTCTCCAGGCTGAAATGAGCATCTGAGACTCGGACAAAGAGCGCAGACCCTCCTCTTCACCGTCACACGCCACACACACCAGATCACGCACGTAATCCGACCAGAACTCATAGCGACGCTTAGTGCTGAAACTCTCCAGAGCCGCTTTCAGAGACGGATCCAACACACCACTGAGAGAGACAGACAGACAACTCATGTGAAACTATACTGATGGTTTGCAAACTTTTTAAAGCAGGTTTTGTAGTATTTCCAGCTTTATGTATACATCTAATGGCCATTTTTTTTTAAAGGAAACGCATATGCAGTGAGTACAGCCCTTTACATGATTGTGTATATCATACCTGACAACATAGTAGATCTCAAGGGCGATTATCTTCATCACAAAGGCACAAGACTCTAGAACACACGGCTTTACAAAGACAGCACAAAGAGAGACAATCAGACTTAAATAAAATAGTAATAAAATACTGTAGTTACCAAGAACTCAAACATACATGAGTTCACATCATGATTGACAAACCCAAAACTTTGTAAAACATTTATTAGTTAACCTTGGTTAATCCACTAGTTAATGCATAACTGACAATGAGCATTGTACTTATTATTTTATTTATAATATTAAAAAACATTTTACAATAAGGTGTCATTTGTTAACATTAATAAATGCTTTAGAAGTGTTTTTCTTTGTTAGTTAATTTGAACTAATATCAACAAATGAAATCTTTTTACTAATTACCGAAAACGTAGCATTTTTAGGATAAATAAATATTTATGAATACATTTTACCACTTGAGATCAGCAAACAATGTCTTTGAACAATTTTATTTACAAGCTATTACTAACTATTTATGCACACAAATACACACACCTCGGTGGTCTCAGATGGAGGAGGCAAGTTCCCAAATAAAGGAGTTGTGAGGTTCTCCCAGAATTTTTCTCTGTAACGATAAAAGATTAAGTTTTTAGTTAAATTACAACCAACCAAACCAAGTTATACTTACTAATCTTGACAAATGTGAACATACATGCTACAAAAGTGCAGAATATGGCCCCTACAGCAGAGGTTCTCAATCATTTAATGAATAAAATAATAAAATTAATAAAACAAACGTAATAAACACAATAAATATAATATATAATACAAATGAATAAATTATTATTAATATCTTAAAATAACCCTAAACTCTAAATAAAAATGCTTAAAACTAAACTAAAAATAATATTAATAAAATAATAAAATAAAAATATTAAAATAAAAAAAATAGATTTATATTTCCCCCATTTAAAAAAACTGTGGTTTTTATAAAAAAAATAATTCTTGAAACTTTTACAAAATGAACAGTGGCCGGTTAATTTAATATATTAGCTTCTATATAACAATGTTTGCAAACAAGCAGCTTCAGCATAATCATAAAAATACTGGAAATAACCTATATCAGGGAGCCTCTGAATACTGTGTTTGACAACAGAGACCAGCAAAAAAAAAAAAGCTTGGGAAGCACTGCCTAATTGTGTCATGTGCGAGAGACTCACTTGGTCCTGAGCACCGAGAGAGCGCTGTCCCGTCTGTCCTGCCAAAGCGCGTGGAGGAAGGCCAGTGCTGCCCTGTGCAGGAGTGGAGGACACCAGTACTTCCCCTGCTGCTTAGAGTCCAGCAACTCCAACACCACTGACAAACAGCTCCACTCTCCCAGAGAAAACTCCTAATACACAAGAGAGAGGCAAAACCCGATAATCACACACTGCTCATTCACCATCTCACACTAAAGCATTTCTGTGACCTCTGACCTTTGCCCCATCACTGCCGTCTTTGGTCTCCAGGTTGAGGAAGAGCTCAATGAGCCCAGGTTGTGTTTCCACAGCCACGGTGAGGAACTCGAGTATGGTGACTTTAATACGCATGTCTTCAGTCCTGCTCTGCAGTCGTGTCAGAAACGCATCTCTGATCGCAGCAGCATCACTGCCCAGGCAAGCGTACACGGACATGGGAGCCACCTGCGTGCACAAAACACAAATCATCTCATGATCTCATGTTGGGACTTCTATAATACAATTACTATATATCATGAATTACTATAAATAAGATGTTAAATGCAATAAATTTATACATTCAAAGCAATAGTCAAGTCATTCATTAGTTTCTATATTATACATTGACTCAAAGCCGTGTCATTTCAGGACTATTTATATACATTAAAGTATTTATTAATCAATTTAGTGTCAATTTGTTGTGTTTTTGACATTTTTATTAGTTATTTAACATTTCTTTTTAGCTTTAGTTTAGTTTCATTTTCAGTATTTTTTTTGTTGTAGTAATGAATATTCAGAATATTCATATTGAGCAGTGTGAGTATTAAATAGGGTCAAACCAATTATTGCTTTCTCTCTACTATAACTATTTTTAGATTTTCAGTATGTAATTTAGTTCATGTTTAGTTTTATGTTATCTATTTTTAATATTTCTCTTTAGCTTTCATTTATTTTATTTTTATTTTTAACTAAAGCTAAATACTAACTAAAAAAACTAACCCTTTTTGTTTTGTTTTAGTGATGATTATATTGAACAGATATTGAATAGTGTGAGGATTCAATGTAGCATTACAATTTTTTGCACATTATAAGAGTATTTATTAATATTTTCAATTAGTTTTTTATTTTGCTTTTCCATTTTTTATTTAGTTTGTTTAGTTTTATGTAATCTATTTCTAATATTTCTATTTTTTATTTCAGTTTTGTTTTTTTAAGCTTTAGTAAATATTACTAGTTTTTTTTGTTTTAGCAATGATTACATTGAACAGATATTGAATAGTGTGAGAATTAAATTTAGTATTTTAGTATTATTTATGTACGTTAGAGTATTTATTAATATTATGAATTTGTATTTATTTTGTTTTCAAATGTTTTATTTAGTTTATTTCTGTGATGTAATTATGTTATTATTTTAGTTTTAGTAAATATTACTAGTTTTTTCATGTTAGTAATGATTACACTGAACAGATATTGAATAGTGTGAGGATTAAATTTTTTGCATTTTAGTATTATTTATAAAAAATTATAGTATTTCGCAATATTTCAAATTAATAGCTTTTTTGTTTTTAACATGTTATTAATTATGTTACATGCTTGTCATTTTTATGCATTTAATTTAGTTTCTAAATTGTTTTTTCATCTAATATTCTATTTTAAATCTATTCCAATTAACAAAAATGGTAACGCTTTTAATAGTTTTGGGTAAAAATAACAACACTCACTCAAACCCCAAAGTTCAGGCATATGACATGTAAAACTACATTACATAATCCCTTAATGAAGCCGTTTTTCCACATGAGGACCACAATGAGGTGCAATAAGCTTTACCGTGGCGAGTCTCTTCAGCAGCTGTATGGCAAGTCGTGGCAGCGCTGGGTCGTGCTTGTGGTAAATATACTTTGCCAGCACAGCAATCAGGTTGTTGCCATGACCACCTGCAAGACAAACATTACGGCTGGATGAAACTCAAGATATTGGGAGCAGGCAAATCTATGAGAAATGTCAAGTATTCAAGCATTTAATATTGTAAGCAATCCCTGACAGAACTCATATTCCTGATATTTCACATCTACCACGCGCTGAAGTGTATGAACTAACCGTGTTGTGTTAGCGCTTGCTCCAGAGGTGAGGCCGTATCAGACTGCGGTTTGAGTCGGATCACATTATTGGTGACTGAGAATGCCAACTTCACTGTCTGGATCAGAACCTGACCAGGTCCCTCAGTCCCACCACTGCAGACAGACACACAAACTCAAACCCACTGACTCATGTAAAGAGGATGTAGAAATTTGAATCCATGTTAAATCTATGCTCAATCGGTGTGTACCTGCTGGGCTGTGCTGCGAGCACCATGTTGATAGTGTCCACTCCCACACCCATGATGTTGACCACCGCCTGTCCTGCCTCTGTGTTGGCCAGACTGTAGATACACAACGACTGCAGACTGGGGGCACTGCAGGGCACACATCAAAAACGTAAGAAAACCAGCAAATGAAAAATGACAATGGTGTATTATCTGCATCTTCTTACCTGCCCTCTGATTCCCCTTCCTGACTCAGATTGAGAATAGCATGAACCAGCTCTAATATCAAACAACCTGAGACAGAGAACAGCGAGTAGACATTTAAGCAAATAAAATGAGAGAAATCTAGATTTTAAGACTATAATGTTGTGGGAGTTTCTCACCAATTCTCTCTCGCACTCCATAGGTGTTGTAGCGCCATTTATGATACGTAGGCAGCATTTCTTTCAGAACTAGCAGCACACATGGGATAAGTCCTCTGCTCTGAGTACTGCCCAACTGACCCTGAAAACACACACATCACAATTATTTAATATCCAACAATGCAGTAAGGCTGCATATTCTGGGAAAAAGAAAAACAGATTTGCAATTAAAAAAAAAACAAAAAACAGGTTTGCTGTGCTGATCTGTAGTGCTGCATAATTTGTAAAATAAATAAAAATGCATGTTATTATTTTTATTATAATTATTATAAATAAATTAAATTACAATTGTAATATTTCATTGTAAAACAAAAGAGAATTTAAGGAAATATTAAAAATAATACTTATAACATAAAATATTATTATAATTATTATATATGTAAATTGTTTAAGTAATAACATTAATTAAATAACAGTAACAATATTAAGTACAAATAAATTTATATTAATTACAATACTTATTTAAAGCAGACCTAAATTATTTTCATACAAAGCATCAAGGAAAATGGACAAATTTAGCTGGAAAAAACAGAACCATTAATATTAATATATTAATAATAAATAAAATATAAAGATTACAACTGTACTATTTTGCTGTAAAATAGAAAATACAGAATTTAAGAAAAACGGTTAGTAATACATGTATACATTTGTTATATTAAATATTAATATATAGTTTTTTATATTTTACATATTTATATTTTTCGCAGTGAATTTAGCCATTAAAATTATATAGTATACAGTGTGTAATGTCAGGGAATTTGGCAAAGTTCTGATAAATAATTAAAAAGTTACATTTGTGTACGTTTCATGATTTCAAATGATTATACATACAATTTTTGACTAGTAAAATGTAATTTAAAATAGAAAAAATAAAATAAAACAGAAAACAAGGATTTTAAAATTTAATTATAAATACATTTGTTTTTTAATTTGTTAAAGTTTCATTATTTCAAATAATTAGGCATGCTTTTTGATTAATACAAGTTACTTTAAAATATATGTATACATTTATTATATTAAATATTCATTTTTATATTTTATTTTTTACATATTTATGTAATAAAATTATTCAATAATAATTATTATTATTATTCTTTTTATTATTGTTATTATTTTTTTAAGAGTATACATTTAACTTAATTGCAATACTAATATTTATGGCTTATGTCTTAATGTTTATGTCTTAATTATTTTTAAAAAATTAAACTATCAAGTTTTTAATTTGCAGGGGAAAATTTGGGCCCTTCTCTTTTGATGACAATAGCTGTTTATTAGACTTGGGATGATGGTTGGTGCATGTTGAGTTTTCAAATGCATATTATGAGTGACCCAAAATTTTGATTGGCCATAATGGATGATAAATGCATTACCTTGACGAGTGTGGTCACCAGTCTTAAAAAGGCAATGGTCACACTGTACTCTCCTCTAGGCTGTTCGATTAACACCAGCAGGTTGCCATAATTACCTGCCTTCATGCCCTCTGCACTGAAACACACACACACACCAAACATGTTACTCTTCAGGTTCCATGGATATGATGCTGTTCATGTTCAGTAGCTCTGCACATGTGTGTATATCACCTGATGGTCTGTGCCATGTTAGTCAGAGGAGTAGCGGCGAACGGAAGAAAGCCAGTGTGATGCAGACTGGACCAAACCTGCATCAGGAGGAAAGGCTGTTTCAGTCTTAGTTCATCACTTTATATTACCCAGACTTCTTATAACTGTGAACATTACCTTTGCAGGCTGCCGAGCAGCCAGAGCAATAAGACAGTTGACGCAGGAAGTGATCACATCTACTGGAGGGTTAATAACGGAGGTCAACCTGTCACACAAACCACACACTGTCATTTTCATTGCTAATGCATTGTTTATTGTTTGGTCTTCATGTTTGTGTGTACATCTCACCTCTGTAGAAGCATGTAGATCCGAGATGTGAGTGGAAGCAGACAGTCAGACACCGTCCAATCGGTGCTGATGATCTTATGAACCAGATCCAAGATGGGCTTCACTCGTTCACAGTGTGCCAACACATCTATTCGCCCAAGACAGATGTCAATACCAGGTGAAAATGCAGCAATATTTCAACAAAATGTAAACATTTTTAAATACATGGCACATTGTTTCTGTGATGAATCAGTCATAAAAATTTACAGTATACAGTATTTCATTTCAGGGAATTAGCAAATTTTGGATGAATAAATCAAAAGAAGGGCTGTACACAGAATATGAAAGTAATTGTTACATTTTAAAATATAAATTAAATTGTTACCGTTTTACATTATTAAAACAAAAATCCAGAAAAAAATAAAACAGATTTTTTGGGGGAAAAAAAGAAACATTTCATAAGGGCCTATTACTAAATGTATTAAAAAATAAATAAATAATTGTTAAAGTTATATTAATTCAATTAATTAGACATGCTTTCAGATTACTAAAATGCAGTTAAACATTTAAAATCATTCAGAAAACTAAAACAGAAAAAAAAACTAAATCTTTAGAAAAATACACAGAATTTGGGGAAAAAAATAAATTAATTATAAATAAACTGTTGGTAAATTTGAGCAAGTTTCATAATTTCAATAAGAATAAATACATACAAATAATATTTATATTATATATTTATCTATTATATTAATTACACTAATTTACAGCTGATTTTATATTTTCAAAAATGTAACCAGTATGCTGGGAAAATTAATATGATTATTATTTTAAACAAATCCAGAAAAAAAAAAAAAAAAACATAACACAGATTGGCAGAAAGAATACAAAAAAATGTCATGGCCCTATTACTGAATTAAAAATTAAATGAATTATTACATTGTTAAAGTTATATTAATTAAATGAAATAGACAGCTTTCTGATTATTAAATGCAGTTAAACAATTAAAATAGTTCAGAAAACAAAAAAAAAAATTTTTTTTTAGAAAAATACAATGAATTTGGGAAAAAAAAAAAAAAAAAAAAAACTTATATAGGGCTCTAAAAATTTAATTTTAAATAAACTGTTGTTAAATTTGTGCAATTAATTAGACATGCTTTTTGATTAGTAAAATTTAATTTAACCATTAAAATTGAATCCAGAACTATTTAAACAAAAATATTTATTCAAATAAAAATAAGATGTTTTTTTTTTTTTTTTTTAACTAAACGTTTCATTATTTAAAAATATTTAGACATGCTCTTTAGTTAATACAACTAAAACAGAATCCAAAAAATGTAAACGGAAAAAAAATAAAATAAAATTGGAATTTGGGGAAAAAACTAATTTCATAGAACCCTAAACACATGTAAGACTTGAGTGTGCGTACCTGCAGTAGAGACGACGTGCAGCAGCATCTCAATCTCACAGGTGAAGAGAGTCCATGAGCTGTAGGAATATTCCCAGCGCACCAGGAAGCCCTGTTCACCCACAGACAGCTGCTTTCCTTCACACACCTGTCCGAAACACCCCTGAGGCATCCGCAGGTTGGTCTGTCCTGAACCTGAACATACAGAAAGCATGAGCGAAATTGTCACAAATACGTATTTTCATACAAAGATGCAGTCAGGCAAAGAGACAACAAAAACACAGAAATGCATATTGCATATGACTTTCTGTTCTCAGCACTGACCCAGAGGATAGAGGAGTTTGGGTGTCTGTCTCCTCCACAAAATGCCGTCATCTCTGGAGATCACATCGTTGGGTTTGTGCTTATAGGCCTCAGTGTAGAACGACATCTTATCTAAGAAGGTGTACACCTAGGAGACAGACGATTAAATGTCTGTGAACCTAAAATATTGTGTGCAATATTAGGAAATGTTAAGAGGCATTTTTAAACTTTGTTTTACCTTCTTAGCTGTAGATTTGTCAGACAGCAGTGCTGTGAGCAGCTGTAGTAAAGGTCCAGTTTTATATGGAAACACACCCACTGCACTGTCTAAAATCACACCCAGACCCATGTTCGGCTTCTGTAGGGCACAACCAGTGGTCAACGGTCAAACCACAGAGGCTTTTTAGAGAATCTACGAATTTAATGTGCATTGAGTGTTTTGCTCACCGACTCCCAGAAAAGCTCAGCCAGACTCGGAGCAGCAAGAACTTCACATGCTGCATTGATCAGATGCTACAGACAGAATAATCATCACAGTTATCCAAGATGAATGAATGACGCATTGCACAAAAGCACAATATGAAGTTTTGATCTCTTTCTGAAGAATTTTGTATTTTTGTACCTGTTGGCTGCCGAGTGTATCTTCTTCAAAAGAGGTGATGACAAAAGACAGGAGACCGTAAATACACATCCGCGCAGTGCTCGCTGTACACTAATATGAGACAGAGACATGCAACGGTATGCATAAAGGTTCAGGTCGCCACTGGAGGAAGATGTTTTTAAGATAAGCTGTTTGATAGAATGCTGTTCTTACATTATTTCCAGTGCTGCCGAGTGCCTGCAGCATGTTGGTGAGGTATTGAAAGACTCCAAGCTGCAGCGTCGTGTGTCCTAGACGTCTGATTACAGAGCTTACTTCCTCTGGACGCAGCGTGTGTCGCAGCAGAACCCAGGCCAAAAGAACCGGCCCGTGGTGAGAGATGTCACCAAATGTCAACAGCATCTGATCCACCTCCTGCATAGAAAAAACAGTTGATAAACAAAAAAAGCAAATTCTCTACATACAAGTAAAACTAAATTGCTTATCCAGAGCTGGAATTTTTAATTTGCAGCAAATCAGCATTTCTGAAGGATCATGTGACACTGAAGTCTGAAGTAATGATGCTGAAAATTCAGCTTTGATCACTGAAATAAAATACATTTTTATATACATTCAGATATAAAATTATTATTTTAAATTGCAACAATGTTTCACAGTATTACTGTATTTCCTATTAAATAAATGTAACCTTGGTGAGTATAAGTGAGCTCATCAACATCAGAATTTTAGTGCAAGTAAGATACCTTGCAAATATCCTGTTGGTCATAAAACTGATGCTGTTCGGTTCGGTCCTCCAGAGCACATTTATGAAGAAAGTCGATATCCATCCCCTCCACAAGAATCAAAGAACTAAAATACCTGTTGAGAGGACAATTCATATATTATAAAACTCTGTTTGTGAGCATATGAGAGGAAAAGGTTCAGGTGACAGGTGAGTGTTCAGGTGACTGAGTGTTCTGACCCAATGCGTTCAACCAGCGCATCCATGCTTTTATCCACAAGGTGTCGATTGGTCTGTCGCTGTCCAAATCCCTGCTCCTTAAACAGCCGTGTGAAGGTGGAAAGGTCATTGGGTGGCATCTCGAAGTATGCATAATACAGGAATAAGATCTCCAGCAGCAGGGCCTGTTCCTTCAGACACTGCACAAACCAGTGGGACACCTGCCTCTCCGTCTACAAAGAGATAAATAGTTCCTGAGTCAAATTCTACAGGTGATGCTGCTCTAAACAATCATATTATCTTCTCACCATCAGGTTTCCATGTGTCTCCCAAGTTGGAGCTTCTGATTTGGATAGCGACTCAAATTGCTGCCTGTAGTTGGACACTAGATCTTTCTCCAGTTTACTAACACAGTTGGAGTACTCCGCCTAAAGAGAAAAAGACAAAGTATGTATTAAATTCATTTGCATTTCAGACTGTCTAATACAGCGGTGTCCAAACTACGGCCCGCGGGCCATCTGCGGCCCGCTATCAGTCCTGTGGCGGCCCGCAAGGGATTTTTAAAAAAAAATTATACGAATCTGCAAATATGGGAGAAGTACGGGCATTTTCATCCAGGATAAATACGGGCAGTTTCATACTGGATAATTTGATGCAATATCAGTAGAATCTAATAGATGGTGCTGTGGCCTGTAGTGCAATATAGAAATACGGTTCAGTTCTATATTTATGAATGGGAGAAACTGCAACGCGCAATATGGCGGAATAGTCACGCTTTCTAAATGAAAGAGCTAATCGCTGAGTAGGAGAACAAATGCCAGTGTTATCCTTCTGCTGTAATTTCGTGGGGAAAACATGGAAATAATTTGTCGTTGTATCTTGCATACTTTCTTCTTCTTCACATTTGTTTATGAAAATGGATACAGTTCTGTACTTTCTGCATTTTAAATTGCGTTTTTTATCATCTGTTGTTTACGGGCTGCGATTTCCAAGGCGACTTAAAGCAAAATGCAAATTGCGCATATTAGGATTGGTGACGAATGAGAAAAGGCAAGTGAATATTGTGGATTTTCCTGCAATCACGCCACTAGTTTCAGTTTCGATTTAAATATTTAGGCTGGTCATTTATAATAAATGTTTGCAGTGAATGCCACTATAATTTGTTTGTTTTTTTACTTATATTTTCGTTCCCTTTTATGTTCTGAATACTGCTAAATGTACGCTATTTTTTTCGTAGAGTGAGGGGAATTAAATACTGGTTTCTAATGTTTGTAAACATTTTGGTTATTTTACATAATTTCTGAATGAAATTATAAAATGTGTCTTATACATAAATCTACAATAATGCAACTTATCTGTGTGTCATAAAGTGCTCTTAAAAAAAAGGTACAAGAATAGAACTGCTATGTATGTAGTATACGTACATACTGTACAGTTGTGAGTGTTAATTTAGAGAGGAAAAAAAAAAAAAAAAAAAATCAAAGCTTCATTTGTCATAAGCATACTATATGGCCCCTCTCTTAATGTGGAAAACTTGATGTGGCCCTCGAGTCAAAAAGTTTGCCCACCCCTGGTCTAATAGAATAACGGATCTCTTTTATTTACCCTGTATGGATGTCTTTCATCCTGGAAGTACGTGAGGAGGTGGAGAACGCAGCGCAGAATGCACAGTCGCTCTTCATAGTAGTAATCTGCTATCTGTACAACACAATTTCAATATTTGCATCACATTTCAATGTATGTTTTAGAATTGATTTGCATGTTGCAGCAACTATATATTTTTTCAAACCTTCAGCAGCAGAGCTTGACTTTGTCTTTCATCCTGCAGCACACCCTGATGGGAACAAAAGGATGATTATTTATTTATTCACACAACCTGGAAAGCTCTCACCATGTTCATGATGCATATGTGCATGCCACATGAGGCTGAGCTCACCTTGAGTGTGTTTCTTGTGCCTCTGTAGTCCTCCTGAAGGTAACACTGAAGAATCTGCACACTTTGCTGTTCATTCAAACCCTGACATAATAAACACACACACAAATTAGATATTTGTCCAATCCTGAACTCTTAAGTGAAGTCTCATATGCACTGTGTTTCAAAAACTAATGAGACATGATCCTGGAAAGCTTTTTGTGCAAAAACATGCATATAATAACCAAAAACTCTTTATGTAGTGGTCAAAACAAGCAGCTCACAAGGTTTTTAAAATACAGCCAATGTGCCCACACACTCACCAGCAGTTTGCTGATCCTGAGTCCGAAGTCTTTGAGAGCTTGTGGTGTGTCTTTATCTGCTTTCAGCTTGTCTGCGGCCGATGTGCTGTGCAAAACATTTCATTTCTTGTTATATATTCAACAACAGAAATAAGACAAATTTCATGAGGGATGTTTACATGCACTCATTTCAATGTTATTTTACTATAACCGATATAGTTTTTGTCCATTTTGAATTAAAAATCATTTTAATTGCAGTTTAGTTTAGTACTTCAACTTAAATGAAAAATGCCTTGGCAAGCATCTGAGAGAGATATATACACTACTAGTCAAAAGTTTTTTTTTATTATTATTTTTTTTTAATTAGCTTCTTCTGCTAACCAAGCCTGCATTTATTTGATACAAAACACAGCAAAAGCAGTAATACTGTGAAATATTGTTACTATTTATAAATAACTGCTTTCTATTTGAATATATTTTAAAAAGTAATTTCCTGTGATAAAAGCTAAATTTTCAGCATAACTGCTCCACACTTCATGTCATATGGTCCTTCAGAAATTATTCTAATATGCTGATTTGCTGTTCAAGGACATTTTTTATTATCTTTATTATCAATATTTAAAACAGTTGAGTATTTTTTTGATCCAAAGGTCAGCATTTATCTGAAATAAAAAGCTTTTGTAACATTATGCACTATACCATTCAAAAGCCTGGAGTCAGTATAATTTGTTTTTGGATGGGAATAAGAAATTATAAGAATTAATAATTTTCTTTAGCAAGAATTCTTTAAATTGATCAAAAGTGACGATCAACACATCTATAATATTACAAAATATTACAATTTCTATTTCAGATAAAGTTCTTCTGAACTTTCTATTCCAAGAAACCTAAAACAAAAATGCTACTCAGCTCTTTTCAACATCATAATAATAATAATAATAATAATAATAATAATAATAATAATACAAAATGTTTTTTTGAGCAGCAAATCAGCATATTAGAATGATTTCTGAAGGATCATGTGACACTGAAGACTGGAGTAATGATGCTAAAAATTCTGCTTTGAAATCACAGGACTAAATTACATTTTACAATGTATTCAAAATAGAAAGCAGTTATTTTAAATAGTAAAAATATTACTTTATAATTTAATTTTATGTTTTTGCTGTAGTTTGTATCAAATAAATGCAGGCTTGGTGACAAGAAAACACTTCTTTAAAAACATTAAAAATCTTACCGTTCAAAAGCTTTTGTCTGGTAGTTTGTATATTTTTTTTTATGTTTTGCAATGAAAATGTTTTAGTTAACGACAAAACCCTGACTAATTTTCATCAATTCAAAATAATCCAATCGGATTTCAGATGCTGAAAGGTCTGTTTATATAAACCTAAAATTTGCATATTAGTTTACATGCGCATTGTATATGTATTCAGAACAAAACTGGATGTGCTCAACAGGTATCACTGAGTACATACATTATCAAACAATACCTCACTAACTTGATATAGCCAATCTCTTTGTTTGTTGAGGTTATTTATTTTTACATCTTATGTGCTTTTACATTTTTTAATGTTGTGTTACCTTGGTGCTTTGTAGAAGGACAGACCCTGCAGAAGTCTCTCCCAGTTCCGATCCAATTCAGCCTCGATTTGAGCCTGTCGGATCAAAGAGGAAAATCACTGGTCACAAATGATGTCAAGTCAAGAGCTTACTGAGATACATTATACCTCAACAAAAGTCATCAGACCAGCCCAGTTTAAGAAAAACTTAAGCTTTATTGACAGTGTTTCCTCATAGAATTCTCTCAAATGAACATTTTAGTACATACACTGCTGTTCAATTATTAAAAACATCAGAAATTATTAGTTTGAGTACGAACCGGTTCTCGAAGTGCAGATCTGCCAAGCAAGATAGTCCATAACTCTCGGCTGCTCCTGAAGATACGTTTTTAAAAGGTAAGTTGTCATTAGTATTAATTAACCTTTTTGCTTAGATACTGGAAGCAGATATGCTTCCATAACTGATTATATAAAGCCAGTGTGTTGCTTATAAGTCCATACACCATTTACTTTTTTTCTTTATTCAACATCAAATAATTTGTTTTTAATTTACATATTCATGTAATAAAGCAACGTAACCAGTCAGTTTTATGTTTAACTAAAAAAAAGTTTTAGAACAAATATAACTCGGGACAGCTTAACTACTTATTTTTGTACATTTTATAAACTGTATGTATACATACCATACATACCCCATGTTAATAAGTACACTGTATAGATGTCTATAAGATTGTACACACACAATGAAACTCATTCATCACTTCAAACTCCTATAATTCATTCTCACCAAGACAGTCAAAACAAGAGAGACATTTTCACAATTAATTAAGGTTAATATGCATATTTTATATGACGTTTAAGAAACTGACGGTTGCTTAAAAGCGGTTTATAAACTGCAAGTTAACATTTGAATTTAAGCCGCGCGGTCTGTCAGCCAACACACGCGACCGACTCGTGCGGCCGTTAAATGGCAAATAAACAACACGTCCGAGACACATTTCCCTCACGTATTACGGCTAAATACGAGGTATAAAATATCCACACATTATTCAGTTACAAATCTCGGTGTAGCCCTTTGAAAACAACTAAAATAAGTTTCTCTTTCTTCCATTTTACCTGACACACATCTCCGAGTCCGCCATCTTCACCCGGATCACGTGACTAACACAAACGAAACGAGCGCTCTCCTATCACGTGACTTGATAAACTCATAAAATGTATTTATATCGACAAAACACTTATTTGAATACAATTTTACAGTTAAATTCGCAATGTTAAAATCTTACAACTAAAAAAATCTTAATTAACATATGTTTGTTTTGTTATTAACCACGTGATTATTCTGACACCACGTGACCCGGTTGTCCTACATGGCCGCTCCCACCGTCAGTCAGTGAACACAGCAGCTGATCGTACGAAGCAAGAGTCACAGCAAAACATTAGGAATATTCTTTTGTTCGAGAACCAAGCGTTAAATCGCTGAAAAGAGGGTAAGATGAAACATTATTTGGTGTAATGTGATATGTCTGCGTTTATTTACTGTGCAGGGTGTTTGAGGAACAGCTGGTGTTGCAGTGAATGAACTGTCATTTCTGCTGAAGAGCCCATCACCCTCTCTAACAGTAATTAAACGCTATAAAATAACATTAAACTTCAGCATTACGCTTTGAATTTGTATTTTAATATTAAGATTGAGCGTTGTTTTTTTTTCAAATATATGTATAACATGTATGCAATTGCATAATATCCATGTATTAGTAAGCTAATGTGCTTGTAATAGACATAAAGACTGTCAAACAGTCCTTTGTATTATAATATTTTACGTCTAATAATACATTTATTTTGCACAAATATACAATTTGTGTTAAAATAAGTACTAAAGTTGTATTTTCTAATATAGTACTGTTTACATTTTAATTTCATTTACAGATTTATATGATTAATCATTTCTTTCATTAGCTTATTTTTATATATTATTCTGGGTGCTTATAAAACCCTAATATTTTAAACACATATATTATATTATATTATATTATAGTGATACAGGCCAGGTTTTCTTTATTTGTATATATTATTAAACACTGTAATGCCAGAGCATCCAGCCATTAAAAGCAGATCGTTTTACTTTCGCTGACAAAATGACACTGTCTTTTCATAATTTACCGTGTTTAGAAATCGCTGGTGTTGAGCGTTCAACAGTGCCAAAGTTCACAGTGTCTAGAGTTCAAATGGCGTTGAGAAATTTGACATCCTTCTTTAGTTTCACAGTGAGAGAATATAAGCTCTGGAGACTACGGATGTGTCTCAAAACCTAGTTAACTCCCTGTCTAGCATTTTTAAGGACATCTGTTGTGCCCAAAAATGCTTTATAGACACAGCTTGTCTTTAGGTGGCATCACCTTGAACAATTCATTTCTTTCCTTCAGATTTTTTACCATGATATTGAGTGATGATGATTTGAGAAAAAATTAAGTTGTATTAAGAGGCTGTACCATGGTATAGTTTAATATCAGTTGCTAAAAGCTAAAATTTAGAGAAAATATCGTATTACATTTTGTTTATAAAAGTGAGATAAAATATTTTATTACTATTAAATATGTTTATTTTAGTTTATTATGTGTTTTTGTTTGGGAAAAAAAATGCTAAAATTGAGAGAAAATGTTTATTCCAGTTTCTTATATGTTTTAGTTTGAAAAAAAGCTAAACAAATTTAAGAAAATATAGTATTAAATTTTGTTTGTTTTGATTTAATATGTTTTTTCTGAGAAAAATTATAAAAGTGACAGAAAATATTTTATTACTAATAAATGTTTATTTTAGCTTATTATGTGTTTTTGTTAGGAAAAATGCTAAAAAAAAAAAGAGAAATTGCTTTATTATAATTAGTGTTTATTTTAGTTGATTGTTTGTTTTTGTTTTTTTAAAAAACAATGTTAAAAATGAAAGAAATATAGTATTACATTTTATTTTAGTTTTTTATAAAAAATTATAAAAATGACACAAAATATTTTATTACTATTATTTTAGTTTATTATATGTTTTTGTTTGGAAAAAAATGCTAAAAAAATAAAATAAGAGAAAATGTTTTATTATTAAATAGTGTTTATTTTAGTTGATTATGTTTTTTTAATCCTAAAAATTAGAGAAAATATATTACATTAAGTTTTTTTGGAGAACATGCTAAAAGTGACAAATATTTTATTACTATTAAAAATGTTTATTTTAGTTTATTATATGTTTTTGTTTGGAAAAAATGCTAAAAATAAGAAAATGTTTTATTATTAAATAGTGTTTCTTTTAGTTGATAGTTTTTTTTATCCTAAAAATTTGAGAAATATAATATTACATTGTTTTTTGGGAGAAAATTATAAAAGTGACAGAAAATATTTTATTACTATTAAATATGTTTATTATGTGCTTTTGTTTGGATAAGATAAAATGTTTTATTATTAAATGGTGGGGGTTTTTTTAATGCTAAAAATTAGACAAAATATAGTATTACATTTTATTTTAATGTATTATGTTTTTTTCTGTGAAAAATGATAAAAGTAACAGAAAATATTTTATTATTATTAAATGTTTATTTTAGTTTATTATATGTTTTTGTGTGGAGAAAAAGGCAAAAAAAGTAAAAGAAATAATTTTTTAATTAATGAAAATTAAACATTACATTTTTTAAGTTTTGAGGTTTGTGTCTAATATTTTGATGTGTCTTTCCCCAGGTCTTTTCCCGCGTGCAGGAGTTCGAGAAGCGCACAATGTTTGTGTGTTCACCAGGAACTTTCTGACAGACTACCAACTGACAGTCCCTCATTCCTGAAAACCTTTATCACACATACACCCCGCAATCATGCAGCTGGATCCCGTACTGATTGAATCCTCCGTGGTGTTCTCCGTTGTGATCTGCGTTCACTGTGCCGTGTGGAACCAGCTCTCCTGGTGTTGCATCGCCCTAGCCGTCCAGGCTTTTTACGTACAGCACAAATGGGATCGCCTCATTCGGACAGGCGCCGCCGTATTCCAATTCCGGCCTTCGTCCAACAGCGGCGTGTTACCAGCCAGCATGGTGCTGCCCCTGCTGGGACTGGCTTTGAGAGGACGCTGCATCGCGGTGGGCAACGTCTACATGGAGCGATTCGCAATGGTCATAACAGTGATTGGCATGATGCTGGCGCTGTTTCTATCTCTCATCGCGTTGGGAATCACACGGCCGGTGCCCACAAACACCTGTGTTATAGCCGGCATCGCTGGTAGTGCCATTCTGTACACGGTCAAGCAAACGCTAACAGTGTCCGAGGTGATAGAAGTCTTGGAGGTGTTGCTAATTTTTGTGTATTTAAGTCTAATCCTCTTGTATCTCCTCCCACGCTGCTTCACTCCCGGCGAGGCTCTACTGATCCTCGGCGGGATCAGTTTCATCATCAACCAGCTCATCAAGCGCTCTTTAGCCTCGTCTGGGAATGCAAACGCAGACCCGCTTCTGTATTTCCTCCCAGTTGCTGTATTAGGCCTAGTGTTGCTGGGAATCTTTTTCGCAGTGCTTTTCGTATTCATGGAATCGGAAACCTGGTCAGCGTCGCTTTTCTTCCACACCATGACGGCCGTTTTGGGATTGGGCCTGTTGGTTCCTTGGCTCTCCCTGCTCACGCAGCATCACCCCATCACCTGGTTAATCCATTTCATCACCGAAACCAACACTCGCCTTTGGCTGATCGGATTCTGGGCAGCTTTGCTGCTTCTGGCGGTCGGCGTTGTGATGCATCAAAACTGTCATCGCTCAGCCGGAAGCAAGAAGCACCAAGCATCAACAACTGTGCGAAAGTATTTCCACCTCCTCGTCGTATTAACCTTCGCTCCAGGACTCGCTCTAGACCGTCCTCTGTTACATCTAGCCGCGGTCGTATGCCTCTCAGCGTTTTTGTTCCTCGAATTCGTCCGCTATTTCCGTATCCGGCCACTTGGGGCGCCCTTGCGTGGCCTTCTTACTTTATTCCTGGATGAGAGAGACTCCGGACCGCTTATTCTCACTCACATCTACCTTCTCCTCGGCGTCGCCCTTCCTATCTGGCTCACGCCTGCGACCTGCACCCCTAAAGGAGGCCTAGGGGGTGCTGGTGGCTTAGTGCCCTACGCTGGCGTACTTGCCGTAGGGGTCGGCGATACGGTGGCGTCTATTTTCGGCAGCACTGTTGGTGAGATCCGATGGCCTGGCACTAAGAAGACCTTCGAAGGCACTGCGACCTCCGTGTTCGCTCAGATCATCGCCGTTGTGGTTTTTCTCATCGCCGACAGCAGTATAAACCTGAACGCTAGCTACTCGTGGGTCGTGGGTTCGATCACAATGGTGGCCATGTTGGAAGCATACACGTCGCAGATAGACAACCTGCTGCTTCCTTTGTACCTCTACATCCTCCTGCTGCTGTGATACAAGACCCGTCCAGATATTAACAGCGTTACATTCATACGGTACAGCCCTAGTATTGAGTTTGGAAAGCAAAATGCAATAACGAAACTTCATTAGAGTGTTTATGACCCTCGTACAGTGAATAGAAACGCACTGAAATGTATTCAAGAATAAACTGTTTGTTATAGTATTAGAGTGAAACGAACTAGAAAACTACTTGATATTGTAATCGACATACAAATGGCACAAAAACAAATGTTTGAAGGTGAAACGTGTATTTTTTAAACATTTTTTGCTTGACACATGACAGATTGATGCAGCTTTAAAAGAGAAGTTCACTTCCAGAACAAAAATGTACAGATAATTGGTACCACTTGTCATCCAAGATGTTAATGTCTTTCTTCCTTCAGTCGATAAGAAATTGTTTTTTGGAGGAAAACATTTCAGGATTTCCCTCCATATAGTGGACTTCTATGGTGCCCATGAGTTTGAACTTCCGAAATGCAGTTTAAATGCAGCTTCAAAGGGCTCTAAATGATCCCAGCCGAGGAATAAGGGTCTTATCTAGTGAAACGATCAGACATTTTCTGAACAAATTTACAATTTATATACTTTTTAAGTTAGAGTATGTCGAAAAACTCCCATATCATTTTCTCCTTCAACTTTAAACTCATCCTACATTGCTGTTTTACCTTTTTTTTTTTTTGTAAAGGGCATTTGATCTTTGCATGTTCATTTTGTAAACACTGGGTCAATACTTCTGCAAAGAAGAAAGTAGGATGATTTTGAAGTTGGAGGAGAAAATTAGTTTACGCAGAGCTAGACAAGATGAGTATTTGAGGTTAAAAGTATATAAATTGTAATTTTTGCCAGATTGTTTTGCTAGATAAGACCCATCTTCCTTGTTTAGAACCCTTAGAAGCTGCATTTAAACTGCATTTTGGAAGTTCAAACTCATGGGCACCATAGAAGTCCACTACAGAGAGAGAAACACTGTAATGTTTTCCTCAAAAAAAAACACAATTTCAACTACAAGAAAAATTACAACTGAAGAAAAAAAACATTAACATTTTTAATGACAAGGCGGTGAGTACATTACCTGTAAATTTTTGTTCTGGAAGTAAACTTCTACTTTAAAGGTATAGTCTACCTAAAAATGATTAATGTTGTTTCAATCCCTTATGCATTTCTTTCTTCTCTCAAACACACTGACTATGAAAGTCAATGGGAGCCAAAACAGTCTTGTCATTTTTTCATTTCTTCCACAGAAGACAAACATTTCTAACAGCCTGAGGGTGTAAATGACTGTGAATTTTTTTTTTAGGTGAAATATTGCTTTAAGGAGTCTATATTTCGATTTTTTTTTCAATGTGATCACTATGCTGTTTTGAGCATTTATTTCTTTTTTGTTACACACAGAAAGCTCTGATGTCTTGAGACGCTGTTAATATTTCATTCGCTCAAATCCTGCGTCTGTCACTCTGGTATAAATGACACGGATTGAGTTGCACATTATTAAAAAAAGAAATGGAAAATGTAATGCCCTTTAACCATGTCTGCATTTGCTGGTAAACACACACATCTTGGATGCAAACAATGAATGAAGGGCACTGTGTCTAGGGTTTGTGTATTTTATTTGGATGAATCTCATGAAAACAATTTGAAATGTTATACACACACAACCAGTCAAAAGGTTTTTAATGTTTTTTTTTTAAGAAACAGTACAATTTTGAAATATTTTTACTATTTAAAGTAACTGTTTTTTTATTTGAATATATTTAAAAATTGTATTTATTCCTGTGATTTCAACAGCATCATTACTTGTCACATGATCCTTCAGAAGTCATTTTTAATATTCTGATTTGCTGCTCAAAAAGCACTTTTATTATTATTATTATTATGTTGAAAACAGCGTAGAACTTTTTCAGTTTTTTATTTTTTTGAGGAATAGAAAGTTCAGAATAATAGCATTTATCTGAAATAGAAATCTTTTGTTATATAATAAATGTCTTTATCATCACTTTTGATCAATTGAAAGCATATTCTTGCTAAATAGAGGTATTCATTTGTATAATTTCTTTCCTCCAAAATCTTACAAATAAAAATTACACTCACTCCAAGCTTTTGAATAGTATAGTGTATAATGTTACAAAAGCTTTTTATTTGAGATAAATGCTGATTTTTCTATTCAAAGAATCTTGAAAAAATGTACTCAAATGTTTTAAATAGATAATAATAAAACATGTTTCTTGAACAGCAGATCAGCATTAGAATGATTTCTCAAGAATCATGTGACTCGAGTAAGAAATAAATTACATTTTAAAATATATTCAAATAGAAAAGTTATTTTAAATAGTTAAAGTATTTCAAAATGTTGCTATTTTTGCTGTAATTTGGATCAAATAAATGCAGGCTTGGTGAGCAGAAGAGACTTCTTTAAAACATTAAAAATCTGTTCAAACACACACGTGTGAAAAGCACATTTCTACAATTTTAAAATGTAAAAAAACAATTACTGTAATGTGCATATTTTATAGTTTAACAAACTGCCATTATCTATATATACTTGGTCATTTTAATCATATTTAATTATAATATCTATTTAAACATTTAATAATATTTAAAACTATTCATTTTTTTGCATTACAATAATTAGAATTACGTTTTTACATGATAAAGTTATGGAAATGTGCATAATTATGTCAAATTGCAAAAAAATATATATAGTTTCTCATGGCATTCTTTTGATCTAAAATATGACCCTTGCTATGTTTTATCAGATTCACCTGTTTTATCAAAATAAAATGTACACTTTCAGTCCTTTATAACAGCATATATGCATCACTTGAGCCATTGAAGAACACCAAAAACACTCAAATATAACTTTGATGCTATGAATAGGATTTGCCTTTATGTCCGTTGCAGTACGAAGGACTGGTAGCATAGCTTGTCGCCTTAAAAAGTGTTTTGTATCCTAAATAGGTCAATGCTATCAGTGGTTTGTCTGCATGGGTCTGTATGTAGGAGGCAGTAGATATTAATGTACAGATCACTATCTTCTAAACGCATGTATGCAATTCAGCTGTTGTGTCTTTACTCTGATAAAGATGGCATAATACGTAAATGATTATTATTTGACTGAGGCCTTTTTTGTTGCTGTTGGCATTTTGTGTTGAGTGTTGAGAACTTGAAGCGTCAATCACCTGTTGCATTCTGGGACGTTTGCATGACACTCTGGTTAAAGTGTAAACTTGTTTTTAAACTACCTGGGAATTGTAATAAAATGTGTTACTTTATGGTCCATATTTTGACTTTTAGGATATGACTAAGATTGTTGAATTTTTATTTTGTAAATTATCATTTTAATGGTTTGTTCTAAATCTTTTTTAACTTTTTGTTCAAATAATTACTTTTGTGTCAAAAGACCAGTTTTTACAGCAAAAGTGACCCAGCATGAAACACTATAAGTAGTAACTTTCAGACTATTGTGAAAAAAATCTCTTTTTATGTTGAATATCATGTTTTGTTTTTTTTTTAATATCTTTATTGAAGTTGTTTTTCAGATTTTCCTGTCAGTGATCGGTTGACATGAGAACTGCAGTTTGGTCATTTATTTCCAGATTATTCTTATCAAATGTTCATATCTTTTCTATATTGTATTGATTTTGTTGGGTACTCAGAGAATGTTGCGTTAAAGGAAATAAAGTGATTTTCTAATAAAATTCAGTTTTTCTTGCTTTTTAATATTAACATCAGAAGTCCGATTACAAAAAATATACACTCTTTGGTTTACAAAAAACTAGCCTTTTATTAACACTGTTGTGATTGTAGATAAAATATACAGATGATTCACATTTTTTGGTCCATTTACAAAACTTCATATTTAAAGGGATGATTGTTGGTTCAAACATTAAAAAAGGCTCATTATAGTCACATGACTGTTCTGATATCTCTTCGGCATCACTGGTAACGTGTTATCAGGCCTGTTTTAGTGTTATTTCTGTGTTTAGGTGTAGAGGGGCGGGAAGGGTAGTTCTTCTGTTGGTTGTAGCCTGAGAGACAAAAACAGATTCACTTTACAAACTAGGCTGATGCATATCATGCATTACCAAGCAAGAACTGTTCTTACCAGTTCTCAGGACTCCAAACGGTGTTTTGAGAGTCCATGATGTGAAAGGTGTAAACGTGGCGTGAGGCGTCCGATGTGTTTGCAGCGCTCCGATGGACAACTTCACCGTGAATCAGAACCGCTCCACCTACAGTACCAAAAACATTTGACAAAAGTGGCCAAAAAAAGAGAAATTAATACTTTTATTCATCAAGGATGCAAGGATGTTTGTTTTTTACCAAATTTTCAATTGGTGCCATTGGTGTTTGGTGATGAGTTTTTGGCTCATGGTCTGCATTTAAAGTCACACCAGAGGTGCTCAGCTGGGATTAGGACTTGACTTAATGCAGACCAGTCAAGTTCTTCCACACTGACTGAATCAAACATTTTTCTATAAATCTTGCTTTATACACAGAGGCATTGTCATGTTAGAACAAAAAAAGTGTCCTGTCCGAACTTTTGCTGTAAAATTGGAAGAACACAGTTCCCTAGAATATCATTATATGCTTAAACATTAAGATTAGTATTTATGGAAATTACTAAAGTAGTCAAACCTGTTCATTAGAAGGGGGTGACCCAATACTTCTGGCAATATAGTGTAGCTCTATAAATAGGATTCATTTTTTTTTTATTACAGTTATAGTTTTAGTATTAATATTTTTAATTATGTGTGTCTGTATGTATCACACACAAACACACACACACACACACACACACACATATATACACACATACATAGAAAAAATGTTGGAAATGGAAATTAATATTATTAATTTTAGTCTATTTTCCGTTTGTTATGTGCTTGTTATATAGCCATATAGCTTTAATTAATTTTTTTATTTCAGTTATACTTTTATAGTGCTCACCAAGTTTGCATTTATTTGATCCAAAGTACAGCAAAAACAGTAAAATGGTGGAATATTTTTACTATTTAAAAGAACTGTTTTTTTTTATATATTTTAAAATGCAATTTATTCCTGTGATTTCAAAGCTGAATTTTTAGCATCATTACTCCAGTCACATGATCCTTTAGAAATCATTCTAATATTCTGATTTGCTGCTCAATAAACATCTTTTAATGTGAAAACACTGAAGAAATGACACTTTGCTACAATGTAAAGTAGTGTGTGTACAGCTTGTATAACAGTGTAAAATTAAAAATCAAAATAACTGAGCACACAATTAGGCCACAATTAGCCATTTTCTCTCCAGTGTCATGTGACTTGTTAGTGTTACAAGGTCTCAGGTGTGAATGGGGTGTTATCGCTGTCACTCTCTCATACTGGTTACTGGAAGTTCAACATGGCACCTCATGGCAAAGAACTCTCTGAGGATCTGAAAAAAAAGAATTGTTGCTCTACATAAAGATGGCGTAGGCTATAAGAAGATTGCCAAGACCCTGAAACTGAGCTGCAGCAAGGTGGCCAAGACCATACAGCGGTTTAACAGGACAGGTTCCACTTAGAACAGGCCTCGTCATGGTCGACAAAAGAGTTGAGTGCACATACTCAGAATCATATCCAGAGGTTGTGTTTGGGAAATAGACATATGAGTGCTGATAGCATTGCTGCAGAGGTTGAAGGGGTGGGGGGTCAGCCTGTCAGTGCTCAGACCATACGCCGCACACTGCATCAAATTGGTCTGATAAAGATGATGCACAAGAAAGCCCGCAAACAGTTTGCTGACGACAAGCAGACTAAGGACATGGATTACTGGAACCATGTCATGTGGTCTGATGAGACCAAGATAAACGTATTTGGTTCAGATGGTATCAAACATGTGTGGTGGCAACCAGGTGAGGAGTATAAAAAGTGCTGGAAAATAATGGTGGCCACATAAAATATTGACACTTTGGTCACAATTTGTACATTTTCAGTTAGGGGTGTACTCACTTTTGTGGCCAGCGGTTTAGACATTAATGGCTGTGTGTTGAGTTATTTTGAGGGGACAGCAAATTTACACTGTTATACAAGCTGTACACTCACTACTTTACATTGTAGCAAAGTGTCATTTCTTCAGTGTTGTCACATCAAAAGATATAACTTCCCTGACAGCAAATTTCATCTGGCCTGATTCTGGCCCACACTCCTGCAAATCGGACTTGGGCCAGTGTCTTTTGGCACAACGGGCCAATACCGGCACGCATCTGGTTTTCCGCTCATCTGGGCCAGCACTGGGCCAGCTCCGTACCAGACTCGGCCCGGATCCGCTCTGCGATAGTAGACCGTGCCCACTGAAACCAGACACGGGCCGGATCCGCTCTGCGATAGTAGACCGTGCCCACTGAAACCAGACACGGGCCGGATCCGTCTAGGACTGTGATACGGCACTGAAACGGATGTGACTGTAACGCGGATTTGCCGGTTGAAAACGAATCTGGCACAGAGTCAGATGCTGTCTGGGATATGTTCAAAAATTTGAGGGGTTGTCGGCGCCGATAGCCTTGTGGGCAGTGCGCCGACATATAGTGCTGTAGCGCTACGGGCGTCCCGAGTTCGAATCCCGGCTCGAGGACCTTTCCCGACCCTACCCCCTTCTCTCTCTCCCACTTCACTTCCTGTCAGTATTGATCTATCCTGTCATAATTAAAGCCAAAAAAGGCCAAAAATAAATCTTTAAAAAAAAATAAAAAAAAAAAAAAAATTTGAGGGGTGTACTCACTTCTGTGAGATACTGTGTGTGTATATATATATATATATATATATATATATATATATACATACACAGACACACACATATACTAAATACACATATACATTATATTAAAACATTAATACTACATACACACACACACACACACACACACACACACATACATATATATATATATATATATAATAAAATAATAAAATACATTTTAGACAGCTAATTCTACTTTTGGTATGAGTAGTTTCAGAAACTAAAAAAAACAAAAACAAAAACAAAGCAAAAAAAAAAACAAATACAAAGAGACTTGCACAAATCAATAACTATTTCCTATTAAATAACCTTTTTATTAACTCAACTGTTATTGACTCACCTTTTTTAACAGGAGCAGGAATAAAGAGCTTGACATCATAATTCTTCTCTCGGCCAATGAAATCAGTCAAAGGAAAAGTGCCTTTAGGGGTCCGCACCATTCGCCTGGAAATCCCATCTAAAACACATGAAAAGAGCCACACAAATGCATTTTAAATGCAAAACACAGCTTCACTCAAACAGCATGCATGCACAAGTGCCAGTAAAGGCCATGAGTGTGTGAAATTACCATTGTGTGATCCCGGTATGAACCACAGACAGCCGTTCTCCAGCGTAGCCTCCTCCAGAGCGATCCATACACCCATCACTCTTCCCAGAGGCTGCGTGTAAAGGAAGGTGGCGTCCTGGTGAGGGGTAACTGAAGACGAAGATCAAAGATCAATCAAGTGCTTTTATACTGCATTCCTATTGGTTAAAAAAGGGCAAGCTCTTACCTTCTCCACCAATCCCTGGTTGCTTTTGACAGAAAGACACAGAAGAGATGAGTAATTTGATAATTACCCTTATAATGTGCTTAAATATCATCATATGCAGGACATAACTGTACCTTAAAGATGTACATACTCTGGAGAATCACTGGATTTATCAGGCCGATTTTCTTAATCACATTCTGCAGATAGGAAACACACATTATGACAAACCAAAGTGTCTTAAAACTGATATAATGAAAAGAGTGAAGTATATTTGGCATGATTTTTTTCTTTCTGAGATGAAGATGGTTTTCAATCCAACCCTTGAGGACAACTGAGGGACTCATATGCAACTATTACAGAAGGGTCAAACACTCACTGATGCTCCAAAAAGAAACACAATGCATTAAGAGCTGATTAGAGCAAATACAGTATTAAGAATCAAGTGTATGTAAACTTTTGAATGGGATAATTTTGATCAATTCAACTAGTATTTTCTCTTCTGGACTATATGGAAACAGCTTTTATGTGAAATATCTTATTCAGGTCAGTACTACCTAAAAAAATAACATGCATTTTGTATGATCCCTCTTATTGTAGTAAAATAATTAACATTTTGCAGATTCTGCAAGGTGTATGTAAATTTTTAGCCTCAACTTTATATACTATTATAATATTTACTAATATTTTGAATAATTTAAATTTTCATTCATTTGGTATATACTTTGTCATTATTATTTTCTTTTATATTTCTATATAGCTTCTATTTCAGGTATTGGTTTAACATTCATATTTTTTTTTAGTATTTTTATTTTTAGATTTTCAGTTTTCATTTTAGTTTTAGTAATTTTGTCATGTGCCATTTAAAAAAAATCAATATAGTTAAATTTTTTATTTCAGGTATTGTTTTAGTATTCATATTTTTTATTAGTGTTTATTTTTATATTTTCAGTTTTCATTTTAGTTTTAGTAATCTTGTCATGTGCTTTTGCCATTAAAAAAAAATCAATATAGTTTTATTTTTTTATTTCAGGTATTGTTTTAGTATTGATATTTTGAATTTATTTTTATATTTTCGGTTTTCATTTTAGTTTACAATTTAGCAATTTTGTTATTTGCTTTTGTCTTTTATTAGTGTATTTCTATATACATGTAATTCGTTTTTATTTCAGCTACAATTTTAGTAGTAGTATTTTGCAAGCTTTAAGCATTTTTGTAATGTACTTTAGATTTTTAGACTTTTTATCTAAAATCTAAAAAATATATATATTTATATTTTTTCAGCTTTATTTCAAATACTTAAATTATTTGTCATAGTTTTAGTTTACAACAACAACGCTGGTCTCTGTGTTGTTTGGTTTAAACAGATCTCTCAGTAGGTTTCTCATAAATCAAATGAGGTTTTGACATGAGTGTTTACAAGAAGACCACAGTTTATATTTGTTCACATGGAGGTTTGGTCATTACTTGAACTTTGGGTGAGTGGGTGACTGCTTTAAACAACGGCTCATAAGCGTGGAGAGCTGTGGGAAAGATGAAAAATGATATATGGTAAATGATAGATGATAGGTTATGTTCAAATATGATTGAATTATATGAAGTAGTATTTTCTTAAATGCCTACCATGTCCGATTTTATTCAAGGAATGTTCTTTTGGAACAATGAACTCTCCTGAAAACACAACAGTCTCATTATGAGCTGAATTTTCTGTCTTTTTCTACATCTCAACACAATAAACAAAGCAACTAAACAACAGACCTTTATCATCAAACACTCCTTTCTCAAAGAAGAAACGAATCTTGTCTCCACTTGTGATGAAATAGTCTGCATTCCCCTGGATAAACACAAAATATGATCATGATTTGACTGTCCTAGCCAGGGAGATTTTTTTCAGTTACGACAGGGTTTGTCACTAAATTTACCTGCATCTTTACCCAGAAACATTTGGTTGCATGTAGAAAGTAAAGCATAGAAGAATGTTCATAATGATGCTTCTAAATGCTTGCTGATGATGCATTCTGGGTATTCATCTGGAAGAGTTTACCTGTGTTTTAAGCTGCTCGTCGTGATCAGTAGAGAACTGTGTCCTGCAGTGTTCAGGAACATCCATCCGCTCAATGATCTCACTCATACGGTCCCGTAAAGCATCACACTCCTCTGGGGACAGAAGGCCGTCCAGCACCAAATAGCCCTCATCCCGGAACTGCACAACAAAAACATCACATTATTGAATCAACATCATTTGTGACCCTGGACCACAAAACCAGTCGTAAGTAGCATGGTATATTTGTAGCAACAGCCAAAAATACACTGTATGGGTCAAAACTATTACATTTTCTTTTATGAAATTTTATGAGATGTTTCTTTTATGAAATTTTATGAGATGTTTTTGCACTTTCAAATTCCAGATTTTCAAATAGTTCATCATCTCAGCCAAATATTGTCCTATCCTAATGACTGGTTTTGTGGTCCAGGGTCACTTTTGCTCCTCTTGACCAGTGTTGGGGAAAGTTACTTTTAAAAGTATTTGTTTTTACTATAAAAGTTCTATAAAAAGTTATATTTTTGGAAAATGTAAGAGCCTTTCACATCAAAAGCCTCAGGCTTAGAAAAAGTTAATTCACGTCTGTACAGTAGACCACAGAAGAAAAAAAAACTCTCCAGAAATAAAAAAAAAAACAAATGTTGGATTATCTAGAGTAATTTTTGCTTATTAGCATGGATGAAATGGATCATCAAAGGTCTACAGGAAAGACACTGGTTAATAAAATGGGATTAGATACATAAAGGAAATTTTTATTATTTAACCTATTTAATTATTGCAGGTTTGTGTCATATTCTGAGTTGATTTTCACTGTTTTTATTTATTTTGACAAATACTGAATCAGTTTTTTTAACTAAAGTAACATCTTTACATGGGGACAGGAGAGCTTTTAATAAATAAATACGGGGACTTATTTGGAAAAGTAACTCGTTACTTTTAGTAATGCGTTACTTCATTAGTTACTTGAAAAAAGTAATATTATTACGTAACACGCGTTACTTGTAATGCGTTACCCCCAACACTGTACCTGACATCACAAAAAGTACCATTTTTGCACATGTAGCATGGTATTCTTTGAAATACTATGTAAATTACGAGTATGGCAATCACTCAGTGTCAATAAATGTTTACTAAACTGCGAATAGGCTGGAGCAAAACACAGATTTAGACTACTAACTTCTGTTTTGCGGTCACATAAACGCGACACAGTGCTTCATTCAAACCTAGGCAGTTTTTTTTTTTGACATCGGTACAATAATTCCTGATATAAACATTTTAAACCCGCCCCATTAATTACAAATTGTACAAAAATAAAAAAATAATTAAAAACATATGTATCCAGGTAATCAAAAACGACTGTGATTGGTCCATCCTCAATGGCGTGTCACATGACAGTCTTACCCGTCTGGACGAAATAAATAAAAAGTAATAATAAATAAATAAATAGTATAATGCCGCTGTTAGTAGTTCTACTGCTACTACTCCTACTAATATTTTGCCGTGACGAGTTAAACCATGAAATTATTTCTTCAACCTTGGTCCTAAGCCAATAGGAGACCATTTCAATGCCTGCGGGCCCCGCCCATTTTTACGCCCCTCAGTTCATTCCACATTCCATTCTACCAGCTTGTCCTGTATATAGTGTATTACGCAACACACTTTTAGCCACAAATTTGCACAAAAGTAATTCCACACATGCTTTCACCTTTTTTTTTTTTTTTTTTTTTTTAAATGTGCATTTCTTATATGCATGCACGAAGGGAATAAAACCATTTATTAACCTATAAAGAAGCAAAACATCGATCTACAGAACTGTACTCATAAATCTTTCATCAGCGTTTCTGAGGAACGTGCATAAAACAATATGTGTCGTATTCAAGAGTTGCGATTTCAATTTTGATGCAGTTACTTACCTTTTGCACGTCTTGGTCTGTTAAGACATCCATGCTGATGTAGACAATCTGAGAAGGCGGCTAAAAGGAAGGCTGTCCCAAATCTCTCTCTCTCTCTAAGCAACCACGTGGTTGCCCCATGTCAAATACGATTAAACTGTAACCATGGTGATGCAATAATTGGATTTTGAACAGTAACTCTTTCATTGCATTGCAAGAAACTCAAATGTGCAGTCATAACTTAGGTTCAGGTGAACCGAAAAGGTAAACACGTGCCTCCAGTGAACTTAATTCCAGGTAAAGAGTGAGCACTGGTCATGGATCAGGATTCCAAATCTATTTGTTTACTGAGCATTACGTGCAAGATTGCATGTAATAAAGACAACTTAATAAAACAAATCCCTTTGAACAATGTGGTTGGATTTAGTCAGTGTCTTAATTCACTCCTATAAAGCTGGAATTTATCATCTGGGTGAATGATCTAATCATTAATACAGTGCTTAACATCTTGTTTTTTTCTAAGATTCACACCCTAAATGAATAGTATGACAGATTTAGTCATTTTCAGTGCATTATAAAAAATAATTGCATTATTAATCAACTAATACAACTCAATTTCTGAATCAATCTATGTTTTGATCTTCACACAAAGATGTGAGAAAGATATGTGTTTCTTTCCTTCTTCTGTAGAACACATTAAAGCACCTTAAAGGACATAAAATCATACATAAATCTTTGGAACAAACTAAAAACAAAAAAATGCACTGAAAACAAGTAATATTTAAAAGCACTAAAATTGTGTAACATTCTGTTCTGGCAGCTATTCTTGTTAATAATGTGACTGTAATACATCTCGTTCTTTCGATTTAAAAGTAATATTCGCCTATAAAACATAAAATCTGTTATAAAATCTCATTATCTAACCACTATCCTTTTTGAATGAAAGTTCTTAAAGCTCCATAAAGTTACTTACAACAATTTATAGTGACCACAAATGTATTCACATTCATATTCATATATAAACATATTCCAAGCCTACTGAAGGTTGCCCTATAGGTTTGCAAAGAAATTTCAAACCAAAATTTAGTCAGACGCCTTCAGCATTTCTCACGTTCTCAGTTTATTTGCTATAGTTAAGAAAACGTCAATAAATATGACAAGAGCAAATTAATCTTGATAAAGTCAGATAAGTTTGAAATGAATTAAAGTCAACTAAAAATGTAGAAAACTGTTAGCATGACAATATTTACACAACTATCAATACTTTGCTGACCAATTACCAAGCAATGCTTAATTTTGTTCAGTTTGTGGTGTAAAAAGGTTAACACTTAAGCAAAACACGGTCAGGTCAAAGTGTCTGAATAATTTTTGATCCCTCATTTTTTATCAGTTTTACTGGTAGTTCAATGTATGACGAATTTTTGTGTATAATATGTCACAGTTTACTTCATTTTGCTATCCTCACTTACATAAGTGAACTATAGTGTCCTGCACCCGCTAGTAAAAAAAATATATCAAAAATGGTATATGATGTCTGAATAATTTTTGGTTTGACTGTATATGTTTGGTTTTGTATGGTGTATTTTGTCTCTTCGCCTGCAGAGGGCGCCTGCGTCATACAAAAATGTCAACAAAGCCCTGAACGGATGCTTCTGTTTGTTCTCAGCGCTCTTGTTTTGATACCGTCTGCTTTACCACAAAGGATACAGAGGAAGCGAAAGCTAGTAGAGATGGTATCCTAGCACAGGGGTTTTCAACCTTTTAGGACATGCGCCCCCCCCAAGTTTGTCTAATTTCATTCGCCCCCCCCCCCCAAATGTTTTTAATATTTAAATTTTACTTTATTCACTCAATATCCAAATAAAAGTCTCAAAGTAATCTCACAAGAAAATGTAAGTATTTTACATGTCTACAAATGTGAAGGTGAATGAATTTTTATAAAGATGGGACGTGTTTTCTCTAGCAATCAGACTGCCCCCTAGTGGATGCCTAAAACATTGATAGCTGGTGAACGCCTCGCGCCCCCCTTAACAGGTGATGGCGCCCCCCTGGGGGGGCGCGCCCCACAGGTTGAAAACCCCTGTCCTAGCAGTCTGGGTGTTTGCATCAATTAACAAACACAATTCTGCTCTCAAATCAGCTTGGGAGAAAGAAATCACGACACAGCCAAACAGTAACAGTCCCTGCTCCTTATATTCGACGAATACTAAACAATCACTTTATTTTAATCCAGATTTGAGACAGAAATTAGAATTCCAATTAACGGGATAGTGGCTTTCCATTAACAGGCTGTGTAACATGACACGCTGCCTTTTATGTATGCACTGGTTGAAGAAATTTCAAGTGCATACTAACTTAAAAGAATTTGTATGTTGGTTTAACTTGCTGCCACCTGGTTGGAAATTACCATTACTTCACTGACAGAGAACCAGAGAGAGAGGGAGTGAATGGGAGCTTTTATGTGGCGTGGAGCTTTTACTCACCTACAGGAAAACGGAAAAAAGAAAGGCCCAGTGTTCACTGACACAAGGTGTATGTTGAGACTTAAGTGTTATGGGCCATGGTCTTTTTCAGAAAACAATGCCACATGTGGCTATGACTTAATATTATGAAAATGATTTTGAACTTGGTCACATTCATTGATAAACTTGATAGTGTTTACTGCATAATGAATTATGAATTTTATTACTGAAGCTAGTTTAAAAGGTTTTTTCCCCAGAATCAGCCAATTTGCATATAGTGTTTTCGCCAAGCGTCATTAATCCGCCATATTGGCGGCACTAAATGTAAAACAATGCCACTGAACCGAACGAAACTCGGATATTTAGCTGATTATTGCTGCTGAAAATGGTCAATTACGTAGGTGGATTTTGATGTGAGAGGACAATGGGAGGAGATTTACTCAACTATCAACTTTTTTTACTCAAGGAAGCATTATTATGGTTATTTTAGCCAAAAAGTGACAGACTAGATAGTCAGTCTCTTTTTTTGTGGGTGAACCATTTCTTTAAATGGGTTGTCATTTTTGGACCAAACAATTTTGAAGTTTTTATATTGTTTAATTTTTTTATTGGCACCATCGTCACAGTTTCATGAGAATAACCCATGTGTGTGATTCATAAATCATATGAGAACACATCTGAAAGTTTATCAGAAGTCTTTACTTGGTTTTGTTTTGGCCTGTACTAAATGGTCAGACCAGGAAAAACATTTGGAGTTTTATAGACTAGAATTTATAACAAATAAAGGAGACAAGTGCAAAAAACTGTCTGCGGAACAAAAGGCGTTTGAGGTTGAACCAGGATTTCCAGGACAACATTCATGTTTGTTCTCATTTCCAGTCAGGTAGGTGAAATATTAGTCTAATATCTTATTTAATACTGCTTGTATGTATCTTTACCTCCTATTAACTTAGTTTGTCAAAATATTGCACCCTTTCCTGCTTACTAAGTCCTCTACATGATTTAGCAGCTTCCACACATTTTTTCCTGTGGTTTTTAAATTAGGTTAAATTGGTTCATAAATTAGCAGAACAACATATTCAGTAGTACATTAACTGTGCAACCCATGCTATCGTTTACATCCAAGTATCACCAATATGGCTATGCATCCGGGTAACTGACCAAATTGTGGCGTATACAAACCAGTCACCATTACGTTTCAAGTATTAATTCACCCAAAATGAAAAACTGCTAAACATTTACTCACGTTCAGGCCATTTAGATGTAGTTTGATTCTTCATCAGAACAAATTTGGAGAAATTTAGCATCACTTTCTCACCAATGGAGCTTCTGCAGTGAATGGATGCCGTCAGAATGAGTCTCCAAACAGCTGATAAAAACATCACAATAATCCACAAGTACTCCAAACCACTCCAGTCCATCATTTAACATTGTGTGAAGCCAAAACGTGTTTGTAAGAAACAAATCCATCATTAAGATGTTTTAACTTCAAAATGTTGTTTCTGGGTAAAATACAAGTTCTTAATGTTGCTTTCTACAGTGAATCAGGAGAGAAAAATACACAAATCAAGCACCATTTATAAGCAAAACCAGTCCAAAATAGCTCTAAACAAATACATAGGTGGATTTTGATGTGAGAGGATAATGGGAGGAAATTAACTTTTTTTACTCAAGGAAGCATTATTATGGATATTTTAGCCAAAAAGTGACAGACTAGACAGTCAGTCTCTTTTTTTGTGGGTGAACCATTTCTTTAAATGGGTTGTCATTTTTGGACCAAATGATTTTGAAGGTTTTTTTTTTTTTTTTTTTTTTTTTACTTTTTATATTGTTTAATTTTTTTATTGGCATCTTAAAGCCCAATAATTTCTGAATTAACCTATGCAAAACCAATTGTAGCAAATGCTTATAAATAAAACAAATAAAATGTCCAGGCACCATCGGCACAGTTTCATGAGAATAACCCATGTGTGTGATTCATAAAACATATGAGAACACATCTGAATGTTTATCAGAAGTCTTTACTTGGTTTAGTTTAAAGCCATACTGTGTACATGAGGCAATCTTCTGAACAAAAAGAGAAGTTCAAATAAAAATCATATGAACACATACATATAAAAAAAAGATACATTAACACATAGGATTGTTTTTTCTCGCAAACATGAACAGCTTGCATGAGTCCGTGCTTTCTTTTTGTTCTTTCTCTTATTTTTTTGTGTAAAATTATAAAACTTACAAACGCAAAATGTACACTTTATATCTTTGAGACGAGCTCCAGCATACAGCTCAGAAAGAGCTAAGGCCATGATAGCGTGGGAACGTTGCTACGATTAGAGTCATTACGACGTCATCACTCCCTCGACCAATGGGATGCGACGTGCAGGTCACCTGATCCAAATGCGAGTTAGTCCAAAGTAGCAAAAGTTTGTTTGTTCGGGTGTTTGAGTTCGTAGTTTCTAAATCGTTGAGTCTGTGGAGTGTAAGATTTCAGCAAGACATTTTGTGGCATCATATTCAGTCTTTAAAAGCATATATATGTAGTAGATTTTGTATATAACCTTTTTGGCATTTGTGGGTATTGGCTCTAAAATGTACATTTTACATATTCGATAACTCAGGTGGCACATTCATAAACGGTCGACTCTTCCCTGATCGGACGCAGCCGCTAAATAATAATGCACAAACCACATATTGCTTGTTATATCTATTCATTCCCATAATGCCGCTGCTTTAACATAGGCACTCGCATCCACGTGTTCACCATGTAGTTGTCGTTTATATGCACGCCCCTCCGTGCCTGTAGGGGGCACTACATCAATGACTTGACCTTGCAAAAAGTGTTTGTTATTGAGAACGTGTGAGTGTGAGTGTATCAGTGTATGTTTACAAGCACAGATGGCACTGTACTATCCACAACTTCCCTTCTTACAGAGAAGAAACGTTATCGTCCAAATAAAAATAATTAAAAATGATTAAAAAAAAAAGAATTGAAAGCAGAGCGACCACTTAGTTTACTCAAAAATGAAAATTTGCTGAGCTCACCCTCATGGCATCCAAGATGTAGATGCGTTTGTTTCTTTATCAGATTTGGAGAAATGTAGCATTAGGTCACTTGCTCACCAACGGATTCTCTGTAGTGAATGGGTGCCGTCAGATCGAGAGTACAAACAACGGATAAAAACATCCACAAGTAATGCTTTTGGCTAAAATCAATCTGAATCAGGAGAGAAATACGCACAGATCAAACGGTTTACGGTTTGCAATTACTTGTGGATAACAGTGATGGTTTTATCAGCCGTTTGGACTTTCATTCTGATGGTACCCATTCGCTACAAAGGATCCATTGGGTGAGCAAGTGATGCTACATTTCTCCAAATCTGATGCTGAAACAAACATATCTATATCTTGGATGCCCTTTAGGGCGACACATTTTAAGCAAATTGTAATTTTTGGGGTGAACTGTTCCTTTAAGAGTTCCTCCGTCTCACTCAGGCTTGTTCTTTATCGGCTCTCCACAGCTGCTCCTTGACCTCCGGCGGCAGGGTGTTGAAGAGATCCTCTTCTACAATCAGCCCGGAGCGCTTTAGAAGGCGACATTCGGAGAGCTCCACTGGTAATCCCTCCAGCCGGTTTCCACGCAGCTCCAGCTGCATGAGGCCTGTTAGCTCTCCGAAACGTGATGGCAGCACCGTAAGGCAGTTATTTCCCAGATTCAGCGTCCGCAGCTTCTTGCACTGAAACAACTCGGGTGGCAGCGCCTCGATCTGAAACGGAGAAAAATACGGTCAATGCCAAGCTCTGCCATGTGATTCTCTTTAATTAGCGTGTAAAATGTAATCTAAAGACAGAAAATGAGAAACAAACACTTTATTGTACATAACATTTATTAAAACTATAAAATAACAGGGCTGCAAAACCATTAATCGTGATTACTCGCATTCAAAATAAAAGTGTGTTTACATACTATATGTGTGTATACTGTGTATATTTATTATGTATATAAATACACACACATGCATGTATATATTAATAAAAAATATGTTAGATTTATACATAAAATATTTATATTTAGATATAATATAATATAATATAATATATATATATATATATATATATATATATATATATTACACACACACAGAGTATATAAGCAAACTTTTATTATAAATGAGATTAATTGTTTTGCCGCCCTAAAAATTTATAAATTAATAAAAAAATCAGCTTATTATGTTTAATGCACAGATCTCTGAGTGTATCTGAAGAACACCAGTTTTCTGCAATAAAAGGTATTACATACATTACTTTTTTTTTTGTTTTCACAAGAAAATGTTAGTTATTTTAGTAATTTTAGTTTTAGTTATTTATTTTATAAAAATTCAAATGATTAATCGCATCCAAAAATATAAAAAAAAAAAAAATTGTTTACATAATATGTGTGGGTGTACTGTGTATATTTATTATGTATATGTGTGTATATATATATATATATATATATATATATATATATATACACACACACACACACACACACACACACACATAGAATAAATATACACAGTACAGACACATTATTTAAACAAACTTGAAAACTTAAAAAAAAAACAGAAAATATTTCTATTTATTTTTATATAAATAATATAAATTCTATAATATAAATTACAGGGACTTAAATTTATTCATATAAATATTGTCAAAATATATACTGTGTGTATTTATATATAAATAAATATACACAGCACACACACAGCATATATATGTAGATATTTACAAATATTTGTGTATATATGTTTATACTTGTATAAAATTTATATATATATAACTATTTTAATATATAAATTAACATTTTCCTTGATATATACATGTATATATACATGTATGTGTGAATTTAATATATACATAATAAATATACACAGTATATTTTTAGTATTAGTATTTTAAAGGCGATTATTCACGATTAATCGTTTTGGAGCCCTATTTGTCGCAGTGCAACTTTAGCATAATTTAAACAAGTTTTTATTTTTTTAATTGTTTAATTAATTAATTATTATTTTTTAAGATTTTGTTATTTTTACTTTTTTTATTTGTTGCCGAAACAAAATAAGTACGTTTTTGTATGGATTTTATTTGTATTTGAAGTAAAAAAATGTTTTTACGGTCTTTAAACAAGTTTTTTTTTTTTTTTTTTTGATGTATGGTTTATTAGGATAGGGCAAAATTTGGCTGAGAAACAATTAATTGAAAATCTGGAATCTGATGGTGCAAAAAAACAAAACAAAATCGCCTTTAAAGTTGACCAAATGAAGTTCTTAGCAATGCATATTACTAATCAAAAAATACGTTTTAATATATTTATGGTAGAAAATGTACAAAATATCTTCATGGAACATGATCTTTACTTAATATCCTAATGATTTTTGGCATAAAATCAATAATTTTGACCAAGACAATGTATTTTTGACCACTGCTTCAAATATACTCATGCTACTTAATACTGTTTTTGTGGTCCAGGGTCACAAACTGCAATTTTGGTTTTATTTCAGTAGCTAATAAACTTGTATTGTTGTTCATGGAGTAAATTTTGTAAAATAAGTGTTCATTTGATTTCAATTCATTCAGTTGTTCAATCTG
>CM065138.1:4242500-4417500 GCA_033026305.1 Cirrhinus molitorella | reverse complement strand
ATGGAGAGTTTCTGCAAGTGAACGCCAACGTCCGTCACCACCTGCAGGGGGAAAAAGATGTACTGGAACCATTATTTTGTCCTAAAGGAGTTTCAAAAGTTTGGGATCAGTTAAATTTTTTTTACGTTTTTAAAGAGGTTACTTATTCTCATCAAGGCTCCATTTATATGATCAGAAATACAGAAAAAAACTGTAATATTGTGAAATATTATTGCAATTTAAAACACCGGTTTTCTGTTTTAATATACTTTAAAATATAATTTACTCCTGTGATGCAAAGCTAAATTGTCAGCATCATTACTCCAGTCTTCAGTGTCACATGATTCTTCAGAAATCATTGCTGAAACATGCTGATTTATTATCAATGTTCTAAATAGTTGTATTTATATGTAATTTTATGTTCATTTTAATTTAATAATATTTAATTTATATGAATATACAAAGTTATATAAATAATTATATAAATAACAAATTACCCCCCCCCCAAAAAAGTTATAAATAATTATTATAATCATACATTTTGTATTCAATATTTTATTATAAAAAATACTCAAATACTTTATAATATAACAATTAAATTATTATAATATGTTAAAACATTTTGTATATAATATTTCTTTAAAGAAATCCAAAATACTATATATAATATTATATTGTCGTTAAATTATTGAAATACATTAATTTATAATATTTAATTTTTATGAATATTAAGTTATATAAATAATTATATTAACTATAATGTTTTGTATTCAATATTTTATCATAAAAATACTGAAATACTTTACATATATTATGACAATTAAATTATTGTAATATGTTTATTTTAATTGTATAATATTAAATTATCAATATATAGTTCTATAAATAATTAAATAAAGATACATATTGTATAATATATGTCGTAATTAAATTATTATGGTAATTAAAATTTTACAATAATTTATATAAATATTTCAAGCTATATAAATATTATATAAATGATACATTTTGTATACAATATTTTATTACAAAAACTACAAAAATACTGTATATATATATATATTTATATAGTAATTAAATTATTAAAATATTGTCATTTAATTTCTATATTTTAAGTAACAATTATATAAGTTAGATATTTTGTATAAAGTATTTTATTATACATTTTATTTTATTATAAATAAATTACTAAAATACTTTATGCATAATCTTATATCGTTATTAAATTATTCAAATTTATATCACTTAAATGAATAAATAAATTATATTATATTATATTATATTATATTATATATATTAAGAAAGCAGATAGGGTCATTTGTACATTGTGCACACATTAAGAATGTCATCCATGCCTTTCTGGGTGCACTGATCAATTTCAGTGAGTACCATCACATTACCTGAGGCAGTTTAGTGAGGTTGCTCTTCAGCCGCAGGACCTTGAGCCTCTTGAGCTCCCGCAGGCCGTCGATGACGATGAATCGGTTGTTATCCGCGCTGAGGTTTCCGGTCAGATGAAGCTCGCTGAGGTTCTTGAGGCTGTAGATCCACAGTGGGATCTCCTTAATGTCTGTGAACTTTATGTGTAGTGATTTGAGGTTCTCGCGGAGGAAGGCCAGAGCCGGAGCCTCGATTTTGGCCGGCGTGTGGTAAAGCCACATCTCCCTCAGGTTAGACAGCTGTGCAATTATCGGTGGGATCGTAACATCAGGAATCAGCTCCAATTTCAGCACCTGAGGGAAACACAGCGAATACATTTAGCTGAAGTTAAAGCAACAACTGGTTTGCGACTGGGGTGAGGCTTCTTTTTTTTTTTTTACCAATAGCATAGAGGATATTATTCCTGAGACCTCATTATTTTGCAATTCCGTTTGGTGACTTCCTGCTACGAAGAAAAACAAAACATACAAAGAGGCGTCTTATTGCATGCGAGCGGTTACTTAAGAGGAAGCTAAATTGGTATAGGGCTGCATGATTTGGGGGGTAAAAAAATTGGCCAAACATTGTGTGACTATAAAATAATAATTTAAATCAAATAAAAAAAATAAATAAATATCAATAATTAGTAATAATTATATAATAAAAACATAATTTTCACTATAAAATAAAAAAAGGTAAATAATTCAAATATTTAAAAAATATATAAAAAAAATATTATATATATATATATATATAGCATTATTATAATTATTTTATTATTTAATTTATTTACATAAAGTGTTTTTAAGGGCTACACAATTTGGCTAAGCATTTGGCAATTACATTAATCTGACTATAAAATAATAATAATTTAAATAAATAAAAAAAAATATTTTTTTTTTATTATTTCCATTTTTTGAATGAACTGTTTTAAGGGCTACATAATTTGGCCAAACATTTTTTGATTACATTCATTTGACTATAAAAAGATCATTGAAATAAATCAAATAATTAAAAAATATGAAACAAATATTAGTAGTATTATAACATATGATTTAAAATTATTTAATTTATTTAAATACATTGCTTTTAGAACTGCATAATTTGTATCTCTACATCAATTTGACTAAAAAAGATAATAATTTAAATAAATCAAATAATTAAAAATGATTAAAAAAAATATTAGTAGTATTACTTTTTTTATTATTAATAAAAAAAAAATTATGAATTGTTTGGCCAAATCTTATTAGTGTTCAATTAATTAGTGTTCAATTCAAAGTTCAATTAAATTTTCATAAAAATATTAGCAGTGTTATTATAACTTTTTTAATTTATTTAAATAACCTGTTTTTAGGGCTGCATAATTTGGCCAAACATTTTGTGATGATGTGAATAATAATTTTAAAAATAATGATTTTAACTAAATCCGAAATTAACACACACATATATGCAGAATTTTGCCAAACATTTTGTGAATACATCACTTTGACTAAAATAATAATAATTTAAATAAATAAAATAATAAAAAAAATTATAAAACAAAAATGTGTATTATTATATATTTCTTTCATTATTTATTTTATAAATTGTTTATAAATTTGGCCAAATTTTTTTAAATTACATTCATTTGACTATAAAATAAAAATGCATGTAAGTATTTATAATTTATAGGTCACATTTAAAGCAAACAGGAAATCCGTAACTTATGTAGTTTTAAGCTTTATCTTTATTTGATTTAGAATTTAGTGTTTGATAACTTTATTAAATTAGGCTGTATTTTCTTGCAGAAGGGCACAGGTATATATATGACATTTATTATAATGAGTTTATGTGAAGATTGTTTTTAAGCTCCCTTAAATTAAAAGTAATTTTTTCTAGTCTAATAGCTGTAAAATTGATAGCTCTCAATTATACCGTCGTGTTAAATGGTTATAGTCAATGGTTAAATATTAGGAAAAAAAATTCACAGAGACATCAGTTGGTATCAGTGATACTTGCCTTCAGTCATTAAAAAAGGGCATTAAACAAATATTAAAAAATATACTTTATGTTCTTTCTACATTAATTTGAAGATTGAATGTGAAATTATTGCAATATAAAAGTATAATAAACTTTAAATGTCAGGTGGAATTAATTTTTTTCACAGCACTAAATTTCATACATCACTGTTTTAGTTTAATTTTGATTAACTGTGCAGCGCTGCTCATGTGGAAGTTTAGTAGGGAATAGGTCTGGATGAGGCCTATAAGCACCTGATCTGAAATGTCAGACTTGAACTTTAAATACGCAAACCCACACACCTCCAGCTCGACCAAGTCGAACACTGTGTCTGGGATCCCGCTCAACATGAAGAGGTGCAGCTCCAGCTTCTCTTGTGAGTTTTTGGTAATCCTCTGTCGGAGCTTCTCCAGAGTCCATTCGTTATTCAGGTTCAGCTGTCGTAGTTTGTTTTCGCTGACCTCCGACAGGAAGACGGCGAAGCGCTTGGAGTACAGTGGGTCGTACTGATCGATCATGTGCAGCATGAAGGCGAAGTCGTTCTTGACGTCCGGGATGTCGCTGTAGCTGCTCTCCTCGCGGATGGACTCGAAGGAGTAGCGCTTTAGCGAGCGGCTGATGATCCAGTAGAGCGTGTACATGCATATGAGGCCGTAAACCACCACCAGGCTGATGTAGAAGCAGGCCAGGATCTTAAAGAGCGTGGCCAGAGGATGTGCGCAGTGGTACGTGCGATAACCGGTGAGCTGCTCGATGTCAACGGTGCATGCCACGCTGAACGTGATGTGTTGAACGTAGTACATGGTGTAGCAGATGATGATGATGAACTGCATGACTTTGATGATGATTTGGCGGATGTAAAGACGGTGAACGATGTCGCCCTCCTCCACGTGGATACGGAACTTCTTCACCTGCAAAAAGAGAAGGATGAGATGAGAGGATATATTCAGAACTCTTGGGCTCTGTTCCAAAACCTAGTGAACTACTTTGCTGTCTACAACCTACACAGGCAGCGTCCTTCAAAGGCATTCTAACTGAAATGGAACTGCATCAATGATTTGCTAGGTAACAATGTAACACAGATGAAATAAAATAAAATAAAATTTAAAATAAATATTAATTTATTTTATTTCTCAATACTTATGTAATAATACTTACATTAATACTTATATTGCTAGGTAAAAATGTGATACACATAAAATAAAATAAAACTTTAAATAAATATTAATCTTATAATTTTCTAGGTAACAATGTAACAAAAAAATAAAATTAAAATAAATATTAATTTAATATTTCTCAATACTTATATCAATACTTGTATTGCTAGGTGACAATATGAAACAAATAAAATAAAATTAGCAATAAATATTTCAATACTTATACTGCTAGGTAACAATGTGACAAATAAAATAAAATTAAATATAAAATAAAAGTTTATTTAATATTTCTCAATAATTTTTTATTTATACTTGTATCAATATTTATACTGCCACTAGATAACAATGTGACATAAAATAAAATTTTAAAAACAGTAATTTTATATTTCTCAATACTTATGTATTAATACTTGTATCAATATTTGTATCGCTAGGTAACAATGTGACACAAATAAAATAAAATAAAATAACATTGTAAATAAATATTGTCTTTGTATTTCTCAATACGTATGCATTAATACTTATATTGCTATGTAACAATGTAACAAGTACAATAAAATAAAATAGAAATAAATGTATATATTATTTATTTATTAATTTATATATAACTTATATCAATACTTATATTGCTAGGTGATAATATGACACAAATAAAGTAAACTAAATAAAATTTTAAATAAATATAAATTAAATATTTCTCAATACTTATATATTAATACTTATATCAGTACTTATATTGCTTGGTAACAATGTGACAAATAAAATACATTTAAATTAAATTTCAAATAAAATTTGAATAAATATTAATTTAATATTAATCATCAATACTTGTATATTGCTAGGTAACAATGTGACACAAATAAAATATCAAATACATTTTTAAATAAATATAAATGTAATATTTCTCAATACTTATATCAATACTTATGTGACAAATAAAATATAAAACAAATACAATTTTAAATTATTTAAAATAAATATTAATTTAATATTTCTCAATATGTAATGTATTAATATTTATATCAATACTTATATTGCTAGATAACAATATGACAAATAAAAAAAACAGTTAAATTAAATTTAAAATAAAATGTAAATAAATATTAATTTAATATTTATCAATACTTATCAATAACTATTTTTTTATTTAGAAGTATATGGAATAATTATACATTTGATAAATATAAATAAATATTAATATATACATTTAATATATATATATATATATATATATATATATATATGACATTTATTAAATGTATATTAATATATATAAACATTTAGGTAACAATATTTCTCACTACTTTTCAGCATTGGTTATAATAACTATTTTATATAGTATTATATTTAGTAAGTATAACTATAAATTAGCATATGAAATTCTACATATATTTATTAAATATATATATATTATATAAATATAAATGCATATAAATATTTATGTACTATTTATCAATATTTTTAGCACTTGCTGAAATAACCATTTTATGTATTAGTGTATGAAGTAAATATCTAATATGTAATTCAAAAAAAAATTATTAAATTGGTGTATTATGTAAACATTTACATAATTGTACTTAATATTATATTTTAGAAGAAATAGGTAAATTTTATTTATTAGCACATGAAAAATAAATGTACAAATTATATATAGATTTATATTTAAGCATATTTATCACAACACAAATCTGTGACTGCACTCTACACTAATTCAGCCTTATAATTTAGCCAAAAGAAGGTATTTTTTTTAGGAGTAAATTGAAAAAGTGACCCTGTGATGCCTGATGCTGACTACTGAAGCAGTTCACTAGGTATTGGAACGTAGCGCTGTTAACTAGACGTCCTGCTTGTGACTTGAGACCAGCTCTTCAATAAAACATAAGCACACACCTTCTCAAACAGCGCTTTGGCCTGCTCTCCTTCCTTCTTATCCAGGACGCCCGTCTCCGAACGGTCCACGATGCCCTGCTCGATCCTGGACTTGGTCCTCTGCAGCATGGGGACGCTTGCTTCCACGTCCTGGTCGCTGACGCTGGAGGTTTTCTTATCCATCAAGCCGTTCATCTTCCCCGCCGGCTTCGGGTCGCTCTCCTCCACCACGGTCTCAGAAAGCGCACGCGTCGTCCACGGAGAGTCGAAACACTTCAACAGGATGGACACGAAATGCTCCAGCTTGGAACTGGTCCGGGGAAACTTAAACCAGAAGTTACTGCATGCTAGAAAGATCAGCGTGTGCAGCAGCACCAGATACGGGAAGTATTTTGCGAACCAGTGCAGCTTTTTTTCGTAACATACGGCGTCCACGTAGTTGTACTGGTGTCTGTCGAGGTCGTACTGGATGCCCTTGGGTTCGGGGTTGAGCGGCACGCTGACGTTGAGTTGTTTGCAGGTTTGGTTGACCACCCATTTGCATGGCAGGCAAATCATTTTGTCCTGCGTGACCTGCAGCGTGCCACCGAACACCGCGATCATCAGCATCACGATGGAGATGTAGTCTGTGAACACGTCCCACCATGGTTTCAGAATCCGATATGCCGGCTGTGTATCAGCAAAGTATCGCAATTCAGTGATGGGAATCATGACAGTTTACCTGAGGAACAGAGAGAATGAGAGTGAAAAATTACACACTCAATCTTTTGGAAATGGTCATTTTTACCAATATAAATATAAATATAAATAAAAATACATGCATGCATAATTAAAAAACTAAATATTTTGCAAAGTCAGGGTCATTTCTATGCCTTTCTTATCATTTTTAACTTTTTGCAAAGCCTTCATATAATTCTTAATCTTTTGCAAAAGGTAATTTCTACCTAAAAATAAAAATTAAATAAAAAATAAATATACACAACGTTTTGCAAAGTGTCTACCTAAAAATAAAATAAAATAAAATAAGAAAAAAAAAAAAAAAAAATTATAATAATAATAATAAACTAAAATATTTCACATAAAGTAATTTAAGCCTTCATATAATTCTTAATCTTTTGCAAAAGGCAATTTCTATCTTAAAATAAAATGAAATGAAATAAAATAAATATAGCATAGGCAGGGTAATTTCTATGCCTATTGCATAATTAACAACATTTTGCAAAGGGTCTACCTAAAAATAAAATAAAATAAATATAGCATAGGCAGGATCATTTCTATGCATTTCACATGATTCACAACATTTTGCAAAGGGTCTACCTAAAAATAAACTAAAATCAAATCAAATCAAATATTTCACATTAAGTAAATTTAAGCCTTCATATAATTCTTAATCTTTTGCAAAAGGCTATTTCTACCAAAAAATAAAATAAATATAGCATAGGCATGGTACTTTCTATGCCTTTTGCATAATTCTTAATATTTTGCAAAGGGTCTATTTAAAACTAAACTAAACTAAACTAAAATAAAATAAAAATTCACATTGTTCTTGATCTTTTGCAAAAGGTTATTTCTACCTAAAACTAAACTAAACTAAACTAAACTAATAAATATTTAGCATTAAGTAATTTCTAAGCCTTCATAAAATTCTTAATCCATTGCAAAAGGACATTTCTACCTAAAAATTAAATTAAATTAAATAAATATAGCATAGACAGGGTCATTTCTATGCATTTTATATCATTCCCAATATATTGCAACGGGTCTACCTAAAATTAAAATAAAATGTAAAAAATAAAATATTTAGCATTAAATAATTTCTAAGCATTCATATTATTCAAAATTTTATGCAAAAGATAATTTCTACCTAAATAAATAAATACACACATAAATACATACAAACATATTTTGCATAAGGTAATTTATAAGTGTTCGTATGATTCTCAACCTTTTGCACAAAATAAAAAATTGAAAAAAAAAAATACACAAATACATGAATAAATTATATAAATAATTAAATGAATACATTTATTTCTTTCTAAGCCTTTCATATACTTGTTAAACTTTTGCTAAAGGTAGTTTCTGCCTAAAAATAAAAACATAAATAAATGACTAAATAAATAATTAACTAAAAATAATTAATAAAAATCAAATACAATATTTAAATATTTCGTATTTCACTCTTTTGCAAAAGGTCATTTCTACCTAAAAATCACTCAATCCATCAATCAGTCATAGGCAGGGTCATTTCTATGCCTTTTACATCATTCTCAGCATGAAGATAAAGTCAAAAGCAAAAGTCCACCTAAAAGTTTAATTAAAATAAACATTTAGCATTAAGTCATTTCCTTGCTTTTATATGATTCTCAATCTTAAATAAAATAAAATTAAATTACATATTTAGCATTAAGTAATTTCTAAGCCTTCATGTGCTTCTCAAATAAAATAATAAAACAATTAATTAAAAAAAAATGAAACCTTTTTTTTTGTATTGTGAGTGTCACATTATTTAAGCACATTTAACTACCTGGAACACAAACATTTTCCCTTAAGAACAACGTTGACTGTTAAATTGTAAACAGTACACTGAACAAACCTTTGACTTTGGTTTTATGTCAAAAAAATCTGCTGAAATCTTTCTAAACTGCATGAGAACGCACACATTGTCTAATGACCTTTGACCTTGTTCTGTCTGCTGCTTCTTTCACTTCAAACACAGTGTTTCCCTTAATTGAGTCTCCTGTCTTTCTCTTACAGTAGCTGTGCAGAGCTTAGATCACGGATACAGGAAGTGGCTGGGATGAGTCAGCAAAACATCCTCAGCTGTGCGTGTTTGCGGGAGTACAGTTACAGAGGACAAGAAAACGCCATTAAATCACACACGCACACACGTCCCATAAATTCAAAGCTGTGCCTAATTTTAGCAGCCATTTCAAGGTACATACAATGCATGTACACACACACGGTTATGTTGTTAAATCCAGCAGAGCGCTTGACTTTATAAAGGCAGTTTATGCCTAGACGTTTGGAGACTGATGTTTTGGGGCCACAACATCATTAGGGTTGCCAGATTGGAGCTCAGAATTAACAACAGCTGCTCTGTCTGCAATAAGCCAAACAAAAAGTGTGTCTCAAATCATAGCTGGCTAAAAACAGGATGTAATGAAATACTGTTTCAGATGGAAGCGTGCATCTGTTCATGCTTTGAACATTACTGCTCAAAAAGCAGAGCATGGTGCTAACAGAACTAAGAAAATGAAAAAGATAATATGAAGCATTTATTTGAAAAAAAATAAATAAAAAAAATAAAAAAATAAAAAATAACTAAAAAATAAAATAATAATAATAATACATATACGTATACGCTGGGTCATTTTTATGCCTTTCGCATCATTCTCAACATTTCGCAAAGGATCTGCCTAAAAATAAAATAAAATAAAATGCAAAAACAAACAAACAAATACATTTATTAATTAATAAATGAGTAAATTATTAACAGCATGTATAGGCAGAGAGATTTCTATGCCTTTTACATCATTGTCAACATTTTGCTAAAAATAAAATTAAATATTTAGCATTAAGTCATTTCTAAGCATTCATACGATTCTCAATCTTTTGCCAAATGTAATTTCTAGTTTATTAAATTGAATTAAATTAAAACAAAACAAAACTTAGCTTGCAAAAACAAACAGATAAATTAATAAATACATAAATTAATAATTTAATAAATGAGTTAATGAATAAAAGCACGCACAGGCAGGGAGATTTCTATGCCTTTCACATCATTCACAATGCTTTGCTAAAAAATAAAGCCTTCATACGATTCTTAATCTTTTGCTAAATGTAATTTCTACCTTATTAAATTAAATTAAATTAAAAATGAAAACAAAACTTAGCATGCAAAAACAAATAAATTAATAAATGAATAAATGAGTGAATGAATAAAAGCACGCATAGGCAGGGAGATTTCTATGCCTTTCACATCATTCTCAACATTTTGCTAATAAAAAAAAAATAAATAAATAAATAAAATAAAATAAAATAGTTAAATTAAATATTTAGCATTAAATAATTTCTAAGCTTTCATACAATTCTCAATCTTTTGCAAAATGTAATTTCTACCTTATTAAATTGAATTAAATTAAAACAACTTAGCATGCAAAAACAAATAAATAAATTAATTAATAAATGAGTGAATGAATAAAAGCATGCATAGGCAGGGATATTTCTATGCCTTTTACATAAACGTTTCGCTAAAAATAAAATAAATAAAAAATGAAAATATTTAGCCTTCATACGATTCTCAATCTTTTGCAAAATGTAATTTCTACCTAAAATTAAATTAAATAAATAATGCCTTTCACATCATTCTCAACATTTTGCAAAGGGTCTACCTAAAAATAAAAAATATAAAATAAAAGTATTGTTTTGGGGCCACAACTTCATTAGGGTTGCCAGACTGGAGCTCAGAAATAACAAAAGCTGCTCCGTCTGCAATTACAAACAAAACGTGTGTCTCAAATCATAGTTTGCTGAAAACAGGATGTAATGAAATACTGTTTTGGATGGAAGTGTGCATCTGTTCATGCTTTGAACATTATTCCTCAAAAAGCAAAGCAGTATGCTAACTGCAACAAGTTTATGGATTTGATTTCAAGAAAAGTATTAAAAAAAAATAAGAAAGTTTAATAAGTGCCTGCCAAATGTGTAAATGCACAGCTAATATTGCCCAATTCCTTCCTGTTTTCAAAAGTTTGGGTGGCTGGCAAGAGTTTTTTTCTTCTGCTTACCAAGGCTGTATTTATTTATACAAAAATACAGTAAAAATGTATTTTCTATGTGAATATATTGTAAAACGTAATTTATTTCTGTTATCAACCCTGAATTTTCAGCATCATTGCTGTGGTCAGAAATCAGCTGTAAACAGTTGAGGTGCTTGAAAAATTATTTTAAAATTCTTTGATGAATAGAAAATTCAGAAGAACACAAAAGAATATTTTTAATAAAAGTAAAGGTATTTATTTAACCCTTTAACTGTCACTCCCTATTGTAAACATAGACATGAAAATGCACTATCCAAATGTAATTTTTTATAATTCAAAAACATTTTGTAATACGATTTTCATGTACAATTTCCATGATAATGCAATGTCTGATTTTAAAATGGTTTCCAAAGGATGAATTTTGAAATTTTAGGTCTTCAAGTGATATATAATTTCTTATGATTTCTAAAGCGTGATAGAAAAAAAGGCAACAAAGAAAGTCTTTTTGTGAAAAAGGTCAGAACTCCTGTTATGAAGTACATTTTTTGAGGTGCACTCTTGTCATAAATTAATTTATTACTTTTCCTACATAATTTGTAACACAAAACAGTGGTAAATTAGGATTAGATTAGGATTTATTTGAAATATGGTGAAGTAAACGTAGGCGAAGTAAACGTAGGCGTCCCGGTGACAGTTAAAGGGTTAAAACAAAACACTTACTGACTCCACTTTTGAACGGTAGTGTATAAACCTAAAAAGAGTATAATAATGATTTCTATATAATATTTATTATTTAAAAAGTAATAAGCAACTCGCAACGATGGTCATTTTAGCAACATTTTTACTTACTATGTGTTGCAAAGGGGATATCATTTTCAAAACACCAATGAAATCCACAATTTTAGTGCACACGCATGTGACCTAGAACACAAACCCATGACTACATGAGTATGCAAACCTTTCTGGATGATTGCATTAACAGAATGAAAGCTAAAAAATGAATCATTCTCCAAAAAAGAGGTGAAGCACCATAAAATAAGTCTTTGTGTACGGAACAGAACAAAATGTAAGCTGTAACTTCAAATATTCCTTTAAATAACAGTATACAAGAGGTTTGAATAGCAGACACAAGCATTAGGAGACCAATAAAAAGGGGAGGTGGGATGGGAAAAGGAGAAAGAGCTTGCGAGTTTATTAGCTGGGGAAAAGAGCTAATAGAACACAAGTGAAGAGATAAAGAATGAAACAGCAATATAATGAGGCGTCCAGACAGATAATTCATTTCCTACCCTCCATCAATCATTCCAGCATTTAGTCGACCTCAGAAACCAAACAAACGCCGCTGTGGATGAAGAGTCCGGAATCAGTGACTCAGTGCGGATCGAGAAGCACTCCGGCTAACATCTATACTTAGAATCGGAAAGGCTGGGAATTTTCCATTTGGGATTCAGGAGCTGGAGTGAAAATGCAGAAAAGGCCCCTGCAATTGTTTATTGAGAGACCTTGTAAAAATTCCACGTTGGGCTGAAATGACTCCAAGTTACTAGAGCACCTCCGTTTCAAAACATCCTCAAATGAAGTACACGGCATGGCCAAAGAGTAGATGCTTTAAAGGATTTTGTTTTGCTAATTTAGGTAAACTAGTTAAGATATTGCCATCTGGCTGTATTAACTGAAATGTACAGTATATATACACCTTTTTGTATCCGTAAAAGCCCCTCTGTGTATGTGGGGCCCGTTTAAGGGGTTATGAGCCAATTAAAATCTGGTTAGAGGTGTGCAGTTATTTTACTAAAAGAGCAAAAACCTCTCATAAACTCAAGTCATTTCTAGACTAGAATATCACTTGAGGGTGAAAACTTTTGACTTGGGATAGTAAGAGTGTTAGAGTATATACTACTACATAATTTCTTAATATTTTAAATAATTTTTACATTTTAGTTTAAGTTTAGTAATTTTGTATGCTTTTGTCATTTTTATTATTTTAATATTTCGGTTAAAATGGATAAGCTTATAAGGTAAAGTTATAGGTTTCATTTTAATTTTAGTCTTGTTTTTCTTCATATCTGTTGTTACAGTGGATGTTTTTAAGTTAAAACTGTACGTTTTCATGTTAATCTTAGTTTAAGTTTAGTAACTGTTTACATGCTTTTGTCTTTTACTATGATTATTATTATTATTATTTTAATATTTCTGTTTTGATGGATAAGTTTGTAGATTAAAACAAATATATATATATTGTTTAGTTTAGATACTTTTTTTTATTAAAACTATACGTTTTCATTTATGATTTAAATATTTTTGTTTATCTTTATTTTGAATACTTAACTAACTACAATTAGTGGTCAAGGCAACATTTCTTATTTTTACTTCAGGTTAGGGGTGGCAAAAATATAATATCACAATTTTTTTTTTTTTTTTCCAGAAATATCACGATTCACAATTTTATCATGATTCTTTGTCATGTTGGTTTTACTATTTTGCAAGTTGTCTGAGCAGTACAGCCAAACTAATTTCCCCATTTAAAACCAAAGCCTTACAAGGTAACAAAATAGTAAATAAAAAGAATGGCAGATGTTTAGGCCAAAGTAGGTGAAGATAAAAATCATTCATTATTTTATCTTTGTTAATAATAAAATAAGAACAAAGACAGGCTACATGTTACACATACACATAATATACAAATAAAACAAACGGTACTTTAGTTTTCAGGTACAGTAAGTGTACAGTATTTAGCAGTAGAATTCAAGAAATTAAGAAAAATAAAACACTATATACAAAAATTATACACTGACTCTGATTAAAGACACTGTTTTAAAGTTCTTCAGTCAAGAGAAGTGAGTGATTTTTCTTAGTTTTGTTTTATTAGCCTGCCATCTCCCAAAAACTCTCTCGAGTCCCTCTCTCGAAAGTTTTTATTTTATTTTATTTTATTTTTTTAATAACATAAAACATTTTGAAGAATGTGGGTAACCAAACAGTTGCTGACCAGTTACTTCCATAGTATTTTATTTATTTTTTCCCCAATATCAAAGTTAGTGGGGACCACCTACTGTTCTTGGGTCTGTATCTTCGATTGTGTTCAGGACATGAAAAAACAAAACAAAAAAACAATAGAGGTTTGGGACAACATGTGAATGACTCAATTTTTGGGTAAACTGTCCCTTTAATGACAATCAGCAGCATGTTTAGTTCTGTCGCTTTAAGAGCTGCATGCATATAATATACAGGCGCACATCCGTTTTTCTCTCAACAGTTTACTTTCACTTTAGACATTAGCAACTGGGTTTATATGTAAATCCTTGTGCGTTTTTGACAGTATTAGCGAATCAGATGCGAGATAACTTAGTCCAGTAATCAGGCGCTGTATGACAGGCTTTTAGCATGAACGTGCTTCAGGTGTACTTGCTCGTGAAGCGCATGCCAGAACAGCGTGTGGAAGAAACAGAGTTATTTAACCAGCAAGGCTTTAAAGCACATGGAAATAATGTACTTTTGTGATTGCAAATAAGTGCAGTGTCCTGTGAGTGAATGTATGTTGTGTAATACAGTATATTACGACGAAGGCATGCTGTAGCACAATACTACGAATCGATATTTTTTCAAAAGCTGATAGTGGAGACATTTTAATCATCCACGGTCATATTGCACACCCCTACTTCAGGTTAAGTCTTTCATCTAATTGAAAAAAAGACTGGTGGTGAAAAAAAAAAATTCCATTTAGTAAATTTCACAACAAAATACTAGGAAACAAGTTAAAATTTGAATTGAATGTAATTTTTTTAAGTAAACCGTATTCTGTTGCATGTAAACATACTTTAATAAATTATAATATATAATAACAATATTTTAAGCTTTATTTAAAACTATTTAAAAAAAATGACTGTGTAATTACAGCTTTATTTTAATTAACAATTATGGTTTTTAATAGTTCTCATTTTAGTTAATATTAACACTGTTACACCAATTATGCAAAAAACACTTAGAAAACTTTAAAAACCCTATAGAAAACACCCACAGCACCCCATTTACATGAACCCCTCCTTATCTCCCAAACACACACTCTCTATATGGAATATTCAAACATTATTCACACAAAGATAAAAACATGCTTCACAACTGTTCATTTACACTAAAATTCAGATGATCCATAGATAAATAACCCACAATCACCATACAGCTGCTACAGTTCCTTGGAAAAAGAAAGGCAAACAAAACGCTGAAGAATATAGTTCATAATAGCTAAATAACATGGAAAAACAACTTAAAAGGACTTATCCCAAATTGACAGTTCTGACTCTTTTGGCTTTCACTTGACCATATTATCATTTTGATTCCTCATCTATAATGAAGAAAAGCCGTCAAGCTCCTAAAACAGCAATAGTCTTCACTTGTGCACAATATTTAAGGAATTTATACTCATTTATATCCACTGTAGCTCAAACCTCATTCATGACTGTTCATGTTGAATTTGGTGCCTCAATCCATTTTGTCTTTAAGAGTATATCATTAAAGATAAAGGTAAGTAAATGATGACCGAATTTAATGTATGACTAAACTATTCCTTTACAAAAACAAAAAAAACACTGAGATCTGAATGTGCTTCTTGAGTCCACGGGTCTTAGCTGAGAGTCTATTAACAATTAACAAACGCCAACCTTTGTACACACAGACTTCACGTATACACACAAACTGCCTCCTTCACAAAGCTGGAAGCACTTTAATAAACTTCAAGTATTTCAAAAGCATCTTCTAAACAGACAATTTCCTCATATCCTGCATACAGTAAACACAAGACGCCGTGTGTGTGTGTGTGTGTGTGTGTGTGTGCATGTGTGTTGAGGATCAGCTTCTATCCTTTAGGAGCAATTGGAGACTTCTTGTTTTAACACAAGGCCCACTGAGAGTGTTAGTCTCTGTCCGGCTCCTCGCACTGTCTGCTGATCCAGTCTAGACCAGTGCTGGCCGTCCATGAGACGTCTGTTCCATCACAATAACCTTTAGCAACACACACAAACACACACATTGCCCACATTTACCGTGTTTGCTTGAGATAAAAGCCTCTTTCTTTGAATGTAATTACGCTTGACATTTTCCTCAGCGCTCTGGATTCCACACTAAACAAACCATTCCTCATCACAGTAATGAGGATAATACTTCATTCAGCAAAACAGCTCAGTTATTTCCCTTATAATGTATGTTAAAGTTATAAATACTTTCATAAAGTAAGCAATATTGACTTCTCTCATAACCTCTAGAAAGCAACGTCATCGCACCAAATAAAGCACATCAGCAGGAAAGCTGGAACAAGCTGAGAGTGAAACTGTATTCTCTGTGTACGTTCCCATTTCTCTGAATCTGATCACTGCCGTAATAACAGGCGGTTAGATTTATGTGCATTACAGCCTGCGCTCCCTTGAGTTGGCAGAATATCCTATAGTTGAACTGCCAAATTGCTATATGGCAAAAAAAAAAAAAAAAAAAAGCTGTAATGGAATATCTTAATCGTTACATGGCAAAAACTCTTCTATAATCAACCATCTTAGTCACTATATATGACAAAGAACATTCTACTGTGTAATTTATGGAATGTTCTTTGTCATATATAGTGACTAAGATGGTTCATTATAGAAGAGTTTTGCCATGTAACGATTAAGATTACAGCATTTTTATAATAATGAAACATTTTGATGACTTCAAAGCAAAAATCTAAAACAAATGATTCTTTTGAACATTTTGATCACTACATGGCAAATAACCTTTTATAATGCAAGCACTATATTGAGCACTATATAGCAAAGAACTTTAAATAGCGGAACATTTAGATCACTATATAGCAAATAACTTTCTATAGCGGAACATCCCTATGACAAAAAACCTTCCATAATGGAACAGCTTTATGCCTATATACCAAAGAAGCTTCTAAAATGGATCATCTTGATCACCATATGGCAAACACCTCCTATAATGTAACATATTGATCACTATATAGCAAAGAACTTTCTATTATGGATCATCTTGATCCCTATGACAAAGAACCTTCTATAATGGAACATCTTTATCCCTATATAGCAAAGAAGCCTCTATAATGGATCATCTTGATCACTATATGGCAAAGAACCTTTTATAGTGAAATAGTGGAACATCTTGATCACTATTTAGCAAAAACCTTCTATAATGGAAAATCTTGATAACTACATGGCAAAGAACTTTCTATAATGGAACATCTTAATCACTATATAACAAAGAAGCTTCTATAATGGATCATCTTAAATCACTATATAGCAAAGAACCTACTATAGTGGAATAGTGGAACATCTTGATCATTATAATGTAAAAAAACTATAAAGGATCATCTCTTGACCACTATATGGCAAAGAACCTATTGATCACTATATAGCAAATAACTTTCTCTAGTGGAACATCTGGATCACTATATGGCAAAAACCCTCCTAATGTAACATACTGATCACTATATATAGCAAAGAACATTCTATAATGGATCATCTTGAACACTATATGGCAAAGAACCTTCTATAGTGGAATAGTTGAACATCTTGATCACTATATAGCAGAAAAACCTTCTATAATGGATCATCTTAATCACTATATAGCAAAGAAGCTTCTATAATGAAACATCTTAATCACTATATAGCAAAAAACCTTTAAAAAACATCTTAATCACTATATAGCAAAGAAGCTTCTATAATGGATCATCTTGATCACTATATAGCAAATAAGCTTCTATAATGGATCATCTTAATCACTATATGGCAAAGAACCTACTATAGTGGAATAGTGGATCATCTTGACCACTATATAGCAAAGAACATTCTATAATGTAACATCTTAAATCACATATAGCAAAGAAGCTTCTATAATGAAACATCTTAATCACTATATAGCAAAGAAGCTTCTATAATGGATCATCTTAATCACTATATAGCAAAGAAGCTTCTATAATGAAACATCTGGATCACTATATAGCAAAAAACCTTCTATAAAAAACATCTTAATCACTATATAGCAAAGAAGCTTCTATAATGGATCATCTTGATTACTATATGGCAAAGAACCTATTAATCACTATATAGCAAATAACTTTCTATAGTGGAAGATCTGGACCACTATATGGCAAAAACCCTCCTATAATGTAACATATTGATCACTATATATAGCAAAGAACTTTCTATAATGGATCATCTTAATCACTATATAGCAAAGAAGCTTCTATAATGAAACATCTGGATCACTATATAGCAAAAAAACCTTCTATAAAAAACATCTTAATCACTATATAGCAAAGAAGCTTCTATAATGGATCATCTTAATTACTATATAGCAAAGAAGCTTCTATAATGAAACATCTTAATCACTATATAGAAAAGAAGCTTCTATAATGAAACATCTGGATCACTATATAGCAAAAAACCTTCTATAAAAAACATCTTAATCACTATATAGCAAAGAAGCTTCTATAATGGATCATCTTGATTACTATATGGCAAAGAACCTATTAATCACTATATATAGCAAAGAACTTTCTATAATGGATCATCTTGATCACTATATGGCAAAGAACCTATTAATCACTATATAGCAAATAACTTTCTATAGTGGAACATCTGGATCACTATATGGCAAAAACCCTCCTATAATGGAACATCTTAAATCACTATATAGCAAAGAAGCTTCTATAATGGATCATCTTAATCACTATATAGCAAAGAAGCTTCTATAACGAAACATCTGGATCACTATATAGCAAAAAACCTTCTATAAAAAACATCTTAATCACTATATAGCAAAGAAGCTTCTATAATGGATCATCTTAATCACTATATGGCAAAGAAGCTTCTATAATGGATCATCTTGATTACTATATGGCAAAGAACCTATTAATCACTATATATAGCAAAGAACTTTCTATAATGGATCATCTTGATCACTATATGGCAAAGAACATATTAATCACTATATAGCAAATAACTTTCTATAGTGGAACATCTGGATCACTATATGGCAAAGAACCTATTAATCACTATATATAGCAAAGAACTTTCTATAATGGATCATCTTGATCACTATATGGCAAAGAACCTATTAATCACTATATAGCAAATAACTTTCTATAGTGGAACATCTGGATCACTATATGGCAAAAACCCTCCTATAATGGAACATCTTAAATCACTATATAGCAAAGAAGCTTCTATAATGGATCATCTTAATCACTATATAGCAAAGAAGCTTCTATAATGAAACATCTGGATCACTATATAGCAAAAAAACCTTCTATAAAAAACATCTTAATCACTATATAGCAAAGAAGCTTCTATAATGGATCATCTTAATCACTATATAGCAAAGAAGCTTCTATAATGAAACATCTGGATCACTATATAGCAAAAAAACCTTCTATAAAAAACATCTTAATCACTATATAGCAAAGAAGCTTCTATAATGGATCATCTTAATCACTATATAGCAAAGAAGCTTCTATAATGAAACATCTTAATCACTATATAGCAAAAAAACCTTCTATAAAAAACATCTTAATCACTATATAGCAAAGAAGCTTCTATAATGGATCATCTTAATCACTATATAGCAAAGAAGCTTCTATAATGGATCATCTTAATCACTATATAGCAAAGAAGCTTCTATAATGGATCATCTTGATTACTATATGGCAAAGAACCCATTGATCACTATATAGCAAATAACTTCCTCTAGTGGAACATCTGGATCACTATATGGCAAAAACCCTCCTATAATGTAACATATTGATCACTATATATAGCAAAGAACTTTCTATAATGGATCATCTTGAACACTATATGGCAAAGAACCTTCTATAGTGAAATAGTGGAACATCTTGATCACTGGATAGCAAAACCCTTCTATAATGGAACATCTTAATCACTATATAGCAAAGAAGCTTCTACAATGGATCATCTTGATCACTATATGGCAAAGAACCTACTATAGCGGAATAGTGGAACATCTTGATGGCTATAATGTAAAAAAAACTATAATGGATCATCTTGACCACTATATAGCAAAGAACCTTCTATAAAGGATAATCTTGACCACTATATAGCAAAGACCTGTCATTTTGGATCAGATCTAGAAAAACTGAAGGCTGATAGAAATAGTTTTGTTTTTGTGGACAGCAGTATAAAGGTACAATAAAAAAAACAATCACAATGATCCCCATGCTGCTTTGCTATATATAAAATCAGAAATAAATTGTAAATTATCTGTGCTCACATCAATGTATATTTGTTACTGGAAAAATGGTACAGCATATTACAGATCAGCAATACATCGAGTTCAACAACAACTGACAGAAGAACACACCATGTTATTGACAATATCTCATGACTGTATCTGACCCGTTTTAACTTACTGGCACAGTTTTAAAGTCCGTGAATGAACACACATGAAATTAACTCTTCTTCCGTACAACATTTTGTCCCAAGTCCCATGAACTCCAGGTGCATCTCACAAATGCACACAAAGGGTCTGTTGTTTAACTTGCTCTCTGTTTAGTTTCCCCAAGGGCATGCTGTCCCCATCTGCTGCTAACGGCTGGTATTAAAGATGGAAGCAACCCAAACACACACCATCGTGCTTCATCCCTAAAACCATCACACTCCGTCCTGTCAGCAAAAGAGCAGAACAGCACTGAGATGCAGAGACAAATGAGGTTTTAACAGGTTGAAGTCTTCGCAGGCCCATGAGAGAAATAGATTGGACAAAACAATCACAAAAACGTGACAGTGAAATTTATAGAAATCCCATGGCTCCTTTCTGGAAACACTGAAATAAACGCTGGCCATTTCTCACCACTAATTCAAACTACCTAAATGCCAGCAAGACTGACTCTAAAGTACACAGATGAAGTTAAACCACTCAAAGCAATTAAACATGTGCATTTGTGTATCAAAAAAACACTTTCAGCAGAGAAAAGTGAACTAAAAAGCTGTGTAACATGTTATCATATACCACAGAGAACAATTTGCATGTTTGTAATGAAAGTCTATGGGACAAAATGAGACATTTGCACTGAGAACTTAGGAACCAGATCAATCTCATTTGTAAATGAATCATTTGTGGTTTTGAGAAATGGAACAAACCAATTCACCGATCCGAACGAAAGAATGATTTAGCCACAAATCTACTTTTCCTACAAGTATGCCAACGAGAGCTAGGGCAGATATCATGATTTTTTCTTTTAGTAAACAATGACTTAAACTGTATTACTTCTTACAAAAAGCACAGCAAATGTCTGATTTTCACATTTTTAAATATCTTAGATGACACTTTTGTAAATTGTATTAATAAATTTATATAAATTATTACAAAATTCTAGATATTTTACTATTTTTATTTTATTTTATTTAAAATAATTAATACATTTTATTACATACTGTGTATAGTAGTATTTTATTTATTGTACATTTTATTTTATTTATCTTTGATACTGACATTATATCTCATTAAATATGGAGTTTTATATAATTTTACATATAATAAAATTTTATATATTATTTATATTTCATATAATTTCTACATTTTACATTTAAAATGTATTTTATATAATATTTATATTTTATATAAAATGCATAAAGGCTGATCCATTGAGATCTCAAAAACTGGATCAACCCAATTAGTGAATGAATCATTTTGAGAACTGGTATAAACCAATTCACTCAAAAGAATGATTCATTCACAAATCAGAAATAACTAGCTTAAATTACGGTGTGTTTCTCTCAAAAATCTAGCATATGACTTCAGACGACTTGGAATACAGTGCACAAGAACTACTTTTATTGATTTCTTCCATGCAAGAAAGAAGTTTGTGCACTCGTTCTGATGCATTTAGTGAGTTAATGGGGTCAGAGGTGTGTGTGGCGTCCCACAGACATACTGGCTTTTGGGTTTTACACACCACACTACAGCCATACAGTCAATTACGGGTGTGTCCTGCTCAGATCAAGCATGCTTCCTGCAACACATGCTGCCTGCTCCAGCTAAACAAAGACAACTTCACACGTGTGGAGAAAAAACATCAGGCCCGCACTTGTTCAAAACACACATATCTGTCGCCTCAGGGTCAAACTTTAACCCTCATCTAAAGCAAACATCTTGTTCTAAGACAAAACACACTAAATTATAATGAAATGATTGAAAAGGAACGATAAAAACAGTCTGTGCTGTTTTTTGTTTTTTTTTAAAGACATACGACAGCTTTGGCAAAAAACAGATCCAAATTTATGTAAAGTGTTCAGCTACATAATGGTGGCACACTTTTCATACTTCTGAGGTTTAAACCTACAACCAACACATTACCAGCCAAGATAGTTAGCCACTAAGCCACAACACACCCAGCAGGGAGTGTCACGAAATCACTTTATTTCTACATTATGTAGAGAAAAACACTTGCATTTGTATTTCTGTAGTGACTGATTAATCAATGTCAGGCTGTATTCTGGGGTTTGTTTTTTATATATATATTTTAGATGCTATGGTGCCTCAAAAAAGGACCCTTACCCACTTTATACTGCGAAAATTCTAAAATACACTGCGAAACAAACTGAAAATGACTAATACAAATAAATAACAACGTTATTTATTTGTATTAGTCATTTTCAATTTGTTTTAATAACATTTCTTTGTTAAATTTTTTTAATTGTTTACACTGCTTTTTTTCTGAACTTTTACACCTAGTGCTCCCCCTGTGGGTCTCCGGTCCCTTGATCTAAGGGGCCCTATAATACAAATACATGAGATGATACATTATTCAGATTCAGAGCTCTACACACACACACACACACACACACACACACACACACACACACACACACACACACACACACACACACACACACAAACAAACACAAACACAAACACAAACACAGGTAACACAACACACAACAATAATTCATTCATTCACAGACTAACTCAAGACACACAAAGTTAAGAGGACACACACACACACACAGTTCTAGGCCTGAAGTCTAATGGGTTTCCGTGGGTGGAAAATTAAAGCTTGTCTCTTTGGTCTCTTAAAAGCGTCTTGTGTTGTCGAACACACCCTAAACACACTCAAAGACCTGGAAAAAACACACACATCAGGCTCAACTCACCGGCCTCGTTACTGAGTGGATCTCTGGCTCTTGTGGCGCATAACTGATACATGTCTTTCCTCCGGTCCACGATTCACAGCAGCAGCCTTACACACTCCAGCAGCCCGAGGAAAGAGTTGAGGAACGCGGATAAACCACGCCCAGGAACTCGCGTCAGTAGAACCGCCCCAGGGCCACTCGTATGTTCCGAATTCTACTACGGCGAAGGCTCGGCACATTAATATGAATGACGTAACTTTACGTTGGAACGGTAGGACGCACCTGATTGGCGGAAAGACACCTGCAGGGTTACAGTTTATTTATTTTGATATATATTTAAAGATATTTTGTTATTTGTGTGATATTTCCGTTATTATTATTACTTTATTTATTTTATAAACAAATATTTTATTTTATAATATACATTATATAGCACAATATTTTTAAATATAACTTTTTTTTTATTTAATGATCTGTTTAAAATGTTATTAACCTCTCTTTTTAAGATATTTTCCTTTTTTGTAGGGACTTAAACAAAATCAATATCCAACATACATATCTGCATTCCCTTTTGAGGGTTGTTGAATATTTAATTAGGTTATGTGACGGACGCTGCGACAACGTTACTAAGTGACGTCAGCGTGGGCCACTTAATATTCATGAGTCAGATCTTCGCCATAGTAGGATTTGTACTGCGGCGTGTTGACTGGAGCTGCGCTGATACAGCACCAGCGGGCGTGACTGTGACGCAGAGTGGAGCGGACAATGCAGACTATCCTTGTGTAATGAAGGTCGTTTACTGTAACTGAAGAAACTGTCGCAAGACACAGACGCAAGGGAAGTCAAGAAGAGACACAACTGTTGAATAACAGAAAGTTACTATGACATCATGATGTGTGTGTGTGTGTGTGTGTGTGTGTGTACATATATATTTAAAAAATTGAAAAACAGAAATTAACAGAACTAAACACAGATTATAGATTATAAAATAAAATAATATATAAAATAAAAATATTTGTATATATTGTGTATTATAGAATAAAATCTTTTTGTTTTTTATGAAAAAATATTCTAATCATTGATAAATATACACACACATAAAAATTGTTCTCTGATTAAAAAAGTTTATAGATTATAAAATAATATATCAAATAAAAATATTTTTTCTATGCTGTATATTATAAAATATATTTTTAATATAATAAATATTCTAATAAATACACAAACACACACACACACACACACATATATATAAAACAGATTATAGATTATAAATAATAAAATTAAATAATATATAAAATAAAACTTTTTATATATTGTATATTAAGAAATAAAATGTTTATTTGTAATAAATAATATATAATATTTCAATAATATAATAATATTGTTTTATAATAATAATATTTAAATTATATATATATATATATATATATATATAAAAGATTATAACAGATTATAACTAATTTAAAAACAGATTACAGATTATAAATAAATATATTATTATATATTGTATATTAGAAAATTATATATTTTTTAATAAACATATTCTAATAATTTATATATATATATATATTTAAAAAATATAACATATAATTAACATTCAATAAACAAATACAATAAACATAAATACATTTTAAGGAATGTTACAGTCACAGTAACACCCACAACAACTTAATCATATAATAATTATTGCATGTATATGATGATAAATTAATAATCATTAGATGATTAAGTTTATGTGTATGATTCTTTTTGTTGTTCTCTGGAATGATTTCTTTTTGTCCTTATATAATATAATTATATTAAATATAAATAACTAAAGACAAAACACTGTGATCTGCCTCTAAAGACACGAGATTTTCAGCATGTATTACATTTTTAATTGTAATAATAATATTTTGTCTCTCTTTTTTCTCTTTTCTCTTCTCTTTATAATCTTTTAAGTAATTTATTACAATCCTTAAAATCATCATGCAATTAACGTGGGAAAACCATACTTTTGCATTTTTCATCTCAAACTGATGTAATCCACATGTCACTGGAGGACAAATATTGTGGGCGGGGCTTCGATGCGTCTTTGTCGTCATCGGCAAGCGACAAGTGATTCAACGCGGGTATGAGAAACAAGACGTTTCAGCCCCAGTAGAGATATTGCGTGTGTTAAAAAAAATAGCTAAACCGGTAACGTTTAATAATGACCTCTCGATTATGTTACTTTTTATTCAGACCGAGAATACCCAAATCACGTGGTGCGGGAAGTCTGTCGGTAACGTTACCCGAAACATGTACAGTTAGAGGCAACCATGAGGAGGCACAGAAAAGAAGTCCGAACACCTCTTTATATTTTACCAACTCATTACTGGGATCTGCTGAATCAACGAACAGAAGCAGATTGAGTTTCTGCAGGAGCTTCACAACTTCTGCATGCAGGACTGAAGCCATTGGACAGCTGCAGTCAACACACTATCACCTGGTTTACACCTGCAAAGTAAGATTATACTGCTGTCAATGTTTGACTTCTTGTTTAGGTAATGTTCAGTCATTTGTTTGTATATTTTGTCTCTAGGTGTGCTCCACTCGCTCTATGAAGAAAATCTCCAAGATAGCCTATCACAAGGGTGTTGTCATTGTAACTTGTCCTGGATGTAAAAACCACCACGTGATTGCTGATAATTTGAAGTGGTTTTCTGACCTGGAAGGGAAAAGGTGTGTATGTTCTAATTCAAGAACAGTTCATCAGTACATGTTATTTCAATTTTTAAAAACCAAAAGAATTATCTGCGAAAAGGGTTTCCAGTTTTTGAGATATAATTTTGGGAAATATGATGTGAGGGACCCCCATCCTAAAAATTAAAGAGTATTGTATTATAATCAATGTATTTTCATTTATAAAGACCCCATTTATACTGTGAAAAATAATTATAAATGTGTGTAAATATTTATTTATTTATTTTGCAAGATGCTGCTTAGATGCATGATATATGTGTGTGTATTTATTATTTAAATATATATTTTTAAATACATTACCAGTCAAAAGTTTTTGGACAGTAAGATTTTTTTATGTTTCTTAAAGAACTCTTTTCTGTTCACCAAGCCTGCATTTATTTGATCCCAAAAAACAGTAAAATATTGTGAAATATTGGTACTATTTAAAATAACTGCTTTCTATTTTAATAGATTTAAAAATGTAATTTAATCAGCATTATTTCAGCATCATTACTCTAGTCTTTAGTGTCACATGATCCTTCAGAAATCATTCTCATCTGCCGATTTACTGTTCAAGAAACATTTTTTATTATTATCATCAATATTTGAAACCGTTTTTTAGGATGCTTTGATGAATAGAAAGATCCAAAGATGAAATAAAAATCTTTTATAACATTATACACTATAACAGTCTGTGTAATTTATTTATTTATTTTTTGGGAAAGAAATGATAAATGATTTACTTTTTTCAACATAATAATAAATCTTTTTTGAGTGGCAAATCAGAATATTAGAATGATTTCTGAAGGATCATGTGTCTGGAGTAATGGTGCTAAAACCACAAAGAATAAATGACATTTTAAAATATATTTAAATAGAAAACCGTTATTTCAAATAGTAAAAATATTTCACAATTTGACTGTTTTTGCTGTACTTTGGATCAAATAAATGCAGGCTTGTTGAGCAGAAGAGACTTCTTTGAAAAAAACATTAAAAATCTTACTGGTTTTGATAAAAATAAAAAGTTTTGACTGGTAGTGTATTTGTATTATTTTAATATTTTAATTGATTTATTTACTTGTAATTAATTACTATTTATTTTAATACTTTTTATGTGTGTATTTAGTTTAATCTTAATTTATTTTTTTAAATATTGTTTCTCTCAACATTTCCACTGACCCCATATCAGCCCTCGGGTGAACCCCAGTTTGAAAATTATTAAAAATATTATTATTATTTATATTAATTATACATGTGTAAAATATTATTTGAAAATGTTTTTATTATATTACAGCATCATTTCTACTAACTATAGTACTGTACTTTGGATTTATTATTTATTTAAATCAAATTTGTATTATTTATTTTAATCAAAGCATTATAACAAAAACCTTACTGTGAAGTTGACTGCTGTATGATCTGTTTTGCCATAGAAACATAGAGGAAATCTTGGCTGCTAAAGGAGAATCGGTCCAAAGAATTCAAGGGGACGAGGCCCTGGAAATTGTTGCTGAGGAATCAATAAAGGAGGTGTCCAGAAATAATCCGGATGAACCGAAACCACCACATCTGAGTGATGGTTCAGACAAAACATGATTGACATTTGTCAACTGCATCACTGGACATTTATTATTGTTATATTTTTAATATTCTTCTTAATAAAGCATTAATAACAACCATCTAATCACTTTGGAGAAGCTATTTTAAGTGTTTAGCTCCCCCTTGTGGTCACTGCAACATTTTCACTTAAATGTCCTTTGATATTTTCCAACACATCACATATTATCAGCGACCTTCGACTGGTAAACATGAATACAACTAAATCAATACAGTTTTTCGCTTTTTAGTTACATACATATATATTAATATTTTTGTTTTTATATATATTTTAATATTTATTTTTAAATGTATGTTCATTGTTGAAAAAAGATTTGAAAATGAACAAAAAAAACAAGCAAAAACAAAATATTTAATACATAAGTTAATATGCTACAGTTAATAGTATATGTCATTAATGTTCCTATAAAAACCATTACTAGCCTTTCTTAAAAATAAAAATGTATTTTTTTTTTTTTTTTTTTACAAAATTAGAAAAGTCAAAACTCTTTAAAATTATAACTTTGTACATAAGTTTTGTGGAGTTTGCTTAGCGTGCTGTGACGCAGTCACGTTCTGAAACGAAAGCATATAAATAGAAAAAACAAATAGAATGGCAATCAACAGAAACAGGAGAGATCGACGATGGGCTAGGCTTCGCGGCTTGCTCTTATTGGTCAGGATGAAAAATAGTTTTCGTATTCCATTCTATACACTCTGTTCTCAGCTCAACATATATTAAAATCTCTCAGTATCATTACTCAATTTTGAAATATTACCTAGGCCGCTTAAGAAGCGTCGCATAGACAGGATGGTCACATGACATCTGTTACATTTCTCACCGCTGCAATAAACGGACCAATCACAGTTATAAACACGGTTGTTGTAAAACAACATTCTACTGAGGAGGTTTCCACTTATGTGTCAGGAATCAATCTAGAGCGTTTGTAGACGTAAAAGATGATACTTTCTAATCTACAAATGTCTCCGGTAAGCCAAAAAACGTCTTTATATTTGCAATGAGCCTCAATGGGGTTTCTTCTTTCCGAGCCACGGAGCGCTCCCTGCAGGAACAAAAATGTCCCATGAACATTTACTAACTAATACAGGAACAACATTAGAGACTCCATCGGCCGTAGCTGATTGTGAAACCAGGTGGTAATCGATCACACACCGCCCAGACAGCCTCCAACCGATGACAGATCATCTCCAGAACGAGTTTATGCACTCAGCCGGATTCCATACTTGAAGAATACGCTTTTTTTTGTTACTGTACCAGCATGAATTCAGCCGGACTGTTGTGTGAAACCGAGCGGCCGCGGCACCGTCCTTTCCTGATCGGGGTGAGCGGAGGAACGGCCAGTGGAAAGGTAGGAAACATCACATGAACGGTGGAAACTGATGCTTACTGCTGTTATTGGTGTTTTAATACAAAGTCACAGGCAGCATATCTCCTTTGTGCCTTAAAAACATACAGTAGTGCATGTTTGTATTTAAGTGGAATGCATGCAAGTTAAATAAAAATGTATACAATGCACAAAAGATAAGCATGCAAAATGTAATTCCGGGAAAGAAAATTTAACTAATTCACTCCAACTAAAGTAATAGCAACAGGCCCTTAAAATCTAATGTGTCTGTAATGATATTCAGGGTGATGCAATTACAAATGAACACTAGACTGTCAGTCCAGGTCTTAAACTGCTGTATTTCCCCTTGTCAGTCCACGGTGTGCGCAAAAATCATGGAGCTTTTGGGTCAGAATAAGGTGGATCATCACCAGAGGAAGGTCACTATTGTCAGCCAGGACAGTTTCTACCGGGTTCTCACTCCAGAACAGAAAGCCAAAGCTTTGAAAGGCCAGTACAACTTTGACCATCCAGGTAAAAACAGCTGGAAATTAATTCACTTATGAATAAAAATGCAATCATTTATTTGCCCTGCAAAACTGGGTCATTAAATGGCATTTTTCAATGTTATGTTTTCTCTCTCAGATGCGTTTGATACAGAGTTCATGTGTCAGACGCTGAAGGACATCATTGAAGGGAAGGTGGTGGAAGTTCCTACATATGACTTTGTCACCCATTCCAGGCAATAAGACACTTTTCCCTTATAATGACACGTCAAGCACTGACACACCGTCTCTTCACGTGTACTTTGACAGCATGTGGTTGTCTGATAAGAGACTGTCAATTGTGTTTGTGTAGGCTGCCAGAGAAGATATGTGTGTATCCCGCTGATGTGGTGCTCTTTGAGGGGATTCTGGTGTTTTACACACAGGAAGTCAGAGACATGTTCCACATGAAACTGTTCGTCGACACAGACTCGGACGTACGCCTGTCTCGCAGAGGTACATATTGTTAAATCAAACGGTTCACCAAGCCATTTCAGTGCAGTAGAGACAGTATTTTTATATATAAAATGCGACCCTGGACCACAAAACCAGTCTTAAGCAGAACAGGTAATTTGTAGCAATAGCCATATATTGTATGGGTGAAAATTATTAGAGATTTTTCTTTAATGCTAAACATCATTAGGATGTTAAGTAAAGATTATGTTCCATGAAGATATTTAGTACATATCATACCGTAATTATATTAAAACATCATTTTTGATAAGTAATATGCATTGCTAAGAGCTTCATTAGGAGCTTTAAAGGTAATTTTCTCAATTTATTTTGCACCTTCAAATTCCAGATTTTCAAATAGTTGTATCTCAGTCAAATATGCCTTATTATTTGAAATATTTCAGAAAAATTTACCCTTATGACTGGTTTTGTGGCCTAGTGTCACAATAAATATATGTTTTCATCTAGTTTTCTTTGCAAAATAAATAAATAAATAAAATAAATGAAAAAATATTATATTCATAAAATAGTTAATTTTAAGAGTTTTACATTTTAAATGTAACTTAATAAAAGGAACTTATAAATAAATGACAGAATGATTATGTACACTAGATTTTTCTTTACTTACCAAGGTTGCAATTAATTTGATCAAAAATACAGAGAAATATTATATAGTAATAATATGAAATATTATTACATTTTAAAATAACTGTTTTATATTGTAATATATTTTCAAATGCATTTTATTCCTGTGATCGAAGCAAAATTTTTAAGATCATTTCTTTTTTTAGGATTCTTTGATAAATAGAAAGTTTAAATGTTTAAGCATTTATTAAAAATGTACATCTTGGCAACATTAAAAATGTCTTCACTGACAGTTTATCAATTTAAATGTTCCCTTGCTGAAAAAAAGTATTAATTTCTTTAATTATCTTATCTTAAAAATGACCTTAACAATGTGCATATCATGTGTTTAGTTCTGCGTGACATGAAAAGAGGTCGAGATCTGGAACAGATCCTCACGCAGTACACCACGTTTGTTAAACCAGCTTTTGAAGAGTTCTGCCTTCCGGTGAGAAAACACACATAACAAAAGACGTTTGCTAGATGTGTTATATAGTAGTCCACATTTGATGTGGATCAAAACTTTTCATCAAAGTTGTCCTAAAACCAAAACAATACCCATTCTTGTCTTAGGACAGCTTTGATGAACTTTTATAATCCACTTCAAATGTTGACTACTGTAGTTAAAGGACACATTCATGACATCTGAAATCTCTCTGTAACCTCTCAGACCAAGAAATATGCAGATGTCATAATACCTCGTGGAGTTGATAACATGGGTAAATATAATTAAAGAGCAATAAATATTCAAAAATAAGCCTTGCTTTTAAAACCTGTTGTTTCTCTCATGTCTTTTAAATCTTATTTAGTGGCAATAAACCTGATTGTGCAGCATATCCAGGATATACTCAACGGTGACATCTGCAAATGGCAGAGGGGCTCTGTCAATGGGCACGCCCATGGGCGGAGTCTAAAAAGGGGCGTGGTCGAACACAGTGAGAAGTCTAACGCAGGCGGGAACGTCCCGCCGAAACGCCCCCTACTGGAGCCCAGCACACGACCACATTAACACATTATCACACAAACACACAGAAGAGAGTAATATGATCACAAAACCTGAAAGCTTGAAATTTTCTGCATGCTTCCAACAAACAATCTCGGTCAGGCTCATTTTTCACAGAATTTAAAGTAGTAGTAGTTCTCACAAAAATCTAAATTAGCTGAAAATGTACTTACCCTGAGGCCATCCAAGATGTAGATGAGTTTGTTTCTTCATCAGAACAAATGGATCCTCTGCAGTGAATGGGTGCCGTCAGAATGAGACGTGAAGCTTTCGGCTTCTCAAGATGTTAACTGATGGACTGGAGTGGTGTAGATTATTGTGTTGTTTTTATCAGCTGGTTGGACTCTCATTATGACGGCACCTATTCACTGCAAATGATCCATTGGTGAGCAAGTGATGGAATGCTACATTTATCCAAATCTGATAAAAAAACAAACTCGTTTACTTACTCGTTAAACTTGGATGGCCTGAGGGTAAGGAAATTTTCATTTTTGGTTGACTATTCCTTTAAGAATGCCTTCTGCTGAGTCACCTGGCCTTCAGTGGGACCTTTAACCTGTAGTAACATCTGTCTCAAAGAGGAACTGTTCTGTATATATAAAAAGTGAATGTCCTATATGTCACATTCTAATCACATTAGTCTCTACTCATATGTTTAGAATAACCGTCAGTACCTGCAACAAGGTAGACTCAACATACATCAGCACAAACAGCCCAGTCTGCATTTAACTGCCTGATCTCATAAAGTTGCAACTTCACCACTCTAAATCACGAGATTGTTAACTGCACCTGTAGAATATAAAAGTCAACTTGTTTTGTTACTATTATCAAGTATAATGGTATTTTAAACACCTGAAATGAAGTTTCAGTGCTGCCTTGTCTAGTATAAGCTCCTGTTTGGTCAGGATAAGACATGAAATGGATGAAGTAAAATACTTCTAGTGAATTATAGGAATAGTTTAGTATTTAAAATATTAATCACTGATGCGTTTATTTTGAAGGTTCTGTATAATTTATATTGTTCGCTGCACTCTGTCATTTGTTCCTAAATGTGAATATTTTAAAATAGTTCTTCATTTGTAAACAGATTTTGCATTTTACTTGTACAAACCTTTTTTTTAATATTAAAGAGAACAAGCGTATCTGACTTAATGTCTAATTTTTTACATTTTACATGGTTTGATAAAATAATGTAAAAATGTGTCAGAATAATACAAATCAGAACAATGTTTAAATGTAATTTATTATTGTGATCAAAGCTGAATTTTCAGCATCATTACTACAGTCTTCAGTGTAGGGTTTGTACAAGGTGCTTAAAGTGTTTGAAGTACTTGAATTTGACTTTTTGGAAATTTAAGGCATGGAAAACGTGTGCATCTATTAATTGTTTATTTTTCTCAACAAGCACATATCTTTTCAAGCCAAAAAAAAAATATATATACATTTTTTATATTTTAGTGAATGTCATAAAACTAGCGAGCTTAAGCCAGTAATAATATTGACAGTGTCGTGTAAACATGGCTGCAGACGCAGAAAAGGGAACAGATGAACCAAATTAATTGTGTGAGTCATTTATGCTGGAACCGCTCAGATTTATTCAAATTCCTGACTTCGATCATTAATTTCAAGTGATTCACTAGCAAAAACCAGATCCAATTAAAAGAGCCATGAATTTTTGAATTTCACCATCGCTTGTAATGATTTTTGTGATGAAGCACTTATATGGGAAAAACTGAGCTTTTCGAAATGTCAAATTAGTTAAACTATGCATTGCAAAATGATTTACTGTTTCTAAGCATTCCAGCTGAATTGCAAAGAGTGAATCATTCAAGTATCACAAATCATTTGATTTAGCGAATTTGAGTTTGCGAATAATTTGATTTAGATCAGGACTCTGATGCGGATTCGCAAATCAACTGACTCAGAATGGGACTTCAAATTGCAAATCATTCGGTTTAGATCGGGACTTCGGAGCGAGTTCGCGAAACATTTGATTTAGATCAGGACTTTGCGAATCATGAAATTTAAATTGGGAATTCAAATTGCGTATGCAGAATCATTTGATTTAGATCAAGTATTCGAAGCAGGTATGCAAATCATTTGATTTAGATCAGAACTTCATGAATCATTTGATTCAGATCGGGATTTCGCATTGCGTTTCCTGAATCATTTGATTTGGATCAGGTATTCAAAGCAGGTATTCAAATCATTTGATTTAGATTGGAACTTTGAAAATCATTTGATTCAGACTGGGACTTCGAATCGGGTTCACAAATCATTTAATTTAGATCGGGAATTTAAATTGCGTATCGCAAATCATTTGATTTAGATCATGACTTCAAAGCGGGTTCGCGAATCATTTGATTTAGATCAGGAATTCGAAGCAGGTTCATGAATCATTTGGTTTAGATCAGGACTTCGGATTGAGTTTGCAAATTATTTGATTTAGATCAGTACTCCGATGTGGGTTTGCAAATCATTTGATTTAGAACAGGACTTCAAATCGTGCATCATTTGGTTTAGTTCGGGACTTCTGAGCGAGTTTGCAAATCATTTGATTTAGATCAGGACTTTGCAAATTATTTGATTTAAAATCGGGAATTCAAATTGCATATCCAGAATCATTTGATTTAGATCAGGTCTTTAGAACAGATTTGCTAATCATTTGATTTAGATCAGGTATTCTCAGCAGGTATGCAAATTATTTGATTTAGATCAGAACTTAATGAATCATTTGATTCAGATCGGGATTTCAAATTGTGTTTCCCAAATCATCTAAATGATCCGGACTTTGGAACAGATTCGCTAATCATTGATTCAGGTATTCGAAGTGTGTATGCAAATCATTTGATTTAGATCGGAACTTTGAAAATCATTTGATTCAGACTGGGACTTCGAATCAGGAATTTAAATTGCATATTGCAAATCATTTGATTTAGATCATGACTTCAAAGCGGGTTTGTAAATCATTTGATTTACATCAGGAATTCGAAGCAGGTTCATGTATCATTTTGATTTAGATTGGAACTTCGCGAATCATTTGATTCAGATCGGAAATTTAAATTGTGTATGCTGAATCATTTGATTTAGATCAGAACCCAGGTCCCGATCTGAAATGATGGTTCGTGAATCATTTGTTTCAGATCAGGATTTAAAAGTAGGTTCGCAAATCTTTTTTCTGATTTTTTTTTTAATAAACAGTAAAAAAAACAAACAAAACAAACCATTAAGGGCAGTACAGTTTAAAAAAAAATGTACATACAATATATTTGTATACACAAATACAAATGCCTTAATAAAATTACCCATGGTTTTATGAGAGTAAAAGTGTAGTAACCATGTTTTTTTTGTATAACCTTAGTTTGACTACAAATACCATGGTTAAACTTTGGTTAGTGTAGGAAAACCATGGTTAATTTGTCTTTTTTTGGTAAAGGCACTAATACGGCCCTTTTTGTAGGTGTAAATGTGCAAATGTTCATTAGTGTTGGAAAAATACAAACACGATACAAAGAGAGCAGTTTTATTGGTGGTTGAATATACAGGATGTTATAGGTATAACAGGAAAAAAATTCCCACAAGTCGGTAAACATTACAAACGCCACACGCGCGCACTGAAGAAAGCAGCTTCAGCTTTCCTTCTCCCATATGTGAATAACGACATTCTGTAGAAAAACCACATTCACACACACACACTCACACACACACACACACACTCTGATGCCCAGAGATCACAGCATATTCAGTCCTCGTGTTTTTTTGCCTCATAATGTTAGTTATTTTAGTGCATGACTCGTTTGGTTTGAAAATATATTTCCTCGTAACTGCCCTCTCTACATGACGGGAGATTATACATCACGACTGTACATGTACATTTATACAGAACATATCATACACATCCCGAAAGAAACAAAAACATCCTGCTCTTCGTCAGGCAACACTGAGCTCCACCCCTCTCTGTGACATCATAGTCCACTTCGATAAATGTTAAGCTAACTTTTTTTGCAATAATCAAAAGATAGAAAATTATAAATTAAGTTTGGATAAAGAAAAAATATATATATTTTTTGTTGCATTATGACAGTATATTCATGACAATTAAGCCAACACATATACATATGTATTGAATGTGCATGAAAAGAAATGGTCATGAAAATAATGTAACAAAGCAAATTTTTCTTATTATATTAAAGTAAAAAAATGCACGTTCTTGACGGTTTTCATGGGATTCGAGGGGTAAACAGCTAAAATGAGGGATGCAACATGGTCACACACAAAACAACATATCAAGACGATGTGAAAAACGAGTCCAAACGTCCAGTTCATTCTTTAATTTTCAAAGTAATATATTCCATATAGTCCATTACTCACCGCATCTGTCAAAACATACTAATTTCAACAGATCAGTGAATATTCCTTATAAAACGCTTATAAGATTGCACACGTCCGCCCATTTCCCAATCGACCCAGTTGCACAGTTCCAAACGGGCAAATCGTAGGTTGAATCAGACCTTTGGAAGGTCAAACGGTACGTCCGAGCGGGACAAACAAACATGAACTCACTCCATTAGGCACAGTGTATTAATATCAAATGAACCAAGCCCTCTCAGAGTGTGTCTTTCTGTACAGCCACACATAAACACACGCAAACCTAGAAAGTTGTGAAGATTTAGCTTTATATCACAGCGTTCGGGTCCTCTTTAGCCCTCTGTGCGCGCACGAGTGCATATCTGTATTTATACTGAATTAGGATTCCCCTCCTAAATCAACAGTCAGGGGAAAAATACTGCCAATGTCTCAGTTTTATTGGTGCAAATTGGAGCTTGCGTGTCTCGGTTCAGCCCATTTCAGTTCCAGAACTGGATTAAGAACTCTAGCATGGGTGAAACAGCCTAGCGTGGGTTCCCAAGGTTCTGCAGGAGGTTTAGGTCTCACCGTAAATTGTCTCTGAGGTTCTAGATTTCAGGTTCTAGGTCTTCTCCTCACGCTCCGTTCTGCGCCGCGAGATGTTTCGTGGTTTGATCTTGAGCGAGAGCTCCCATAACGCCTCCTCCGCCAGGTGATCGCTAAAGTCGTTGAAGAACGAGACAATGTCTTCGTTCCGTTTTAGTTCGTAGTGTCTACAAAGATGATTAAAAGATAAAAATTAATAATTGAACCGATTTTTGAATGAGTTACTATTGAAAAAAGCAACCAGAGACGAACAGTAGTGAAGTATTTTTACTCTGCTGTAAAAGCATTTTTCAAGCGTCTGAACTTTATCAGACTGTTTTTCTTTAGAAAACTTTACTTCACAACATGCCAAAGTATAATATTGTACTTTTTAATGCACTATGTTTTAGATTAAATATAATTTAATAAAGTAGTTTTACTCTGCTGCAAAAGTACTTTTCAAGTGTCTGTACTTTATTAGTGTTTTTCTTTTGAAAACTTTACTTCACAACATTCCAAAGCATAATATTGTACTTTTTAACTGCACTGTGTTTCATATTAAATATCATTTAATACTTAATAACATTAGAAATCTATTACTTCCTTACTTCAAAAATTCACTTGAGTAGAAGAAAGTACTACATTTTTGTTGTTCTTAAGTATTAAAGGTAAAACAAACAACTTTTATTCATAAAATGAAACGCAGTAAAAAGTATAAACTGATAAACTACATATTGAGTAAAGTAAAAATACTTCACTACTGTCCACCTTTGAAAGCAACTGATATATGAAAAGTATACAACATTAAATATTAATAGAATACAATTTGCAATAAAATAATTCATATTAATATGCATAAATAAAAATATTACACATAATAGTTCAGTTTTTCCATAATTGTTCATAATTCAGATACTTTATTTCACAGTAACTATCTCAATTTAAATTTTTGTCAAAATTATCACTAAATGTCATCATTTTTGTGACTTTTATATCAATTATTACTTTGTCATAATGGCTTTTAGTCATAATTGCAACATTTTACCCCATGATTCAGTATCTCATAATTTGGACTTATGTCATAATTATTACTTTTTGTCATAATCATGACTGTCATAATAAATGTCCCCCTGGACTACAAAAAAAGTCATATGGGTAAATTTTTAAAAAGCTTTCCATTGATGTATGGTTTGTTAGGACAGGACAGTATTTGGCCGAGATACAACTATTTAAATATCTAGAATCGGAGGGTGTCAAATTATTGAGAAAAACGCTTTTAAAATTGTCCAAATGAAGTTCTTAGCAAGGCATATTACTAATTCAAAGTTAGGTTTTGATATATTTTAGGTAGGAAATTTACAAAATATCTTCATGGAATATGATCTTTACTTAATATTCTAATGATTTTTGGCATAATAAAAAATAATAATTTTGACCCATGCAATGTATTTTTGTCTATTGCTACTGGTTTTGTGGTCCAGGGTCACAAATATGATTCATAATTCGTAATTGTTTTTGTCATAATTTTGACTTTTTTTCTCGCTCATAATGACTTAGTATCTCATAAATGCCATACTTTTTACCGTTTATGCGACAACAGCAGGTTTTTTAGGTCATTAGTTTGACTGTTTTTTGTCATAAGTTAATAATGATTTTATAACTCAATATGTTTATGACTATTATGCCATATTAATGATGAACGTAAATTTTTCTTATGCGACGGAAATAAGACATGTTTTAATAAGAGAGTTGACCACAGCCTTTAATGCCTCATTGCTTCATTTTACAAATCTGTTTGAGCAAAGTCTACAGCAGACATTTGAACTGCAGCTTGAATCACGTGTAATCTAATCTCATGCTTCTCAAACATGGGGTTTGAGGCCAGAAGATTACTCACACTTGCTGGAAGCGTCTCATGCTGTCCAGAATGTTGAACTGCTGCCAGCGCTTGGAGAAATTCACTTTACCGTCGATAAAATCTGGATTTCCGAGATGAACGAACGTCAAGTCCTGTAGGATCAAACCCCTGTCAGGGAAAAAAAAGCACATTAGCAAAACTAAAACATGGAACATTAAACAATCTTTAATAACTCAGATATATGCAGTTTTGCATGTTAATTTTTATTAATATGTTTTTAATCAGCTTGAAATATCCTTATATCTTAGTTATATTCAGCAATGAAATGTTACCGTTTAGTTTTACTTAGACATTTTTTGTTGAAATTCAGCAGAGGTGTAGAAAACAGATGTTTGTTATTGCTAAAAATTATTTTCAGTAAATAAAATCAAGCTGAAAAAAAAGTTGAAAAAAAGAAAACTTTAATAAAAATTAGAAATGTTATTAGAATATAAATTCAGAAACAAACTTTAGTAGAAGAAATAAATGACCAAAACTGAATAAAAAATTAAGCTAAATAAAAACATTTAAAAAAAACTAATAAAAATGTCAAAAGCACAAAACTAAAAATCACTAAAATGTAACCTAAAATTACAATAAAACTGACTATTTAAAATTGAAATGGTAATTGAAAATAGTAATAAATAAATACATAATACTAAAACAACACTGTATAAAAAACAGATCACAAAACAAAATTGCTAAGGTTGAAAAATAAAAACTAAAATTAAAATATATAAATGAAAAGGTCATAAATAATACTAAAATAACACTGGCACACATGTTTTTATGCAGGTTAAAATTCAATGTCTTGAACCTCAATTTTTTTTCCAAAGGATTTTGTGCTTCTCTGGCTCTCAAATGTTGTTTTAGACCGTTTTAAGCAGGAGCTGTCAGAAAAGTTACCACATGGATAACTGTCTTGTGGTGGCCAAGCGTTCATAGCTACTTTGCTTTTTGATCCTTCAATGTCGACCTCTTCCTATCACTGTGAAGCAGAATTCACCAAGCGTATGATTGTTCACCCACTAATAAGGAACGTGAGCTGGGTTTAGACCATAGTGAGACAGGTTAGTTTTACCCTACTGATGTGTGTTGTCATTGCAACAGTAATCCTGCTCAGTACGAGAGGAACCACAGGTTCAAACATTTGGTGCGTGCGCTTGGCTGATGAGCCACTGGTGCGAGGCTACTATCTGCAGGATTATGACTGAACGACTGAATGGGATTAAGTCAGAATCCCACCTGGAAGTGACGATACCCTTGCACCGAACCCTTTGAGTGGCCTGGGATAGACGCCTCTGCCTTCAGGCGGGCCGGTGCGGAGAGCCGAACGTGACCAGACCTGGGTGCGGACAAACGAGCGCCGCCCCCTCTCCCAAAACACACCTAAACGTTGCATGAGAAACCAGTGCTAAACCAGTGACTCATAGACTACCTGATTCTGGGTTGGGTGTCGTAAGTGGCAGAGCAGCTACATCGCTGCGATCCACTGAAAGTCATCCCATGATCCAAGCTTTTGTCAGGTGACCAGTGGCACGATTCTCCAGAGGGTGCGTTTTGCTAAGTAAGTAACCCGGGCTTAAGTGTGGGATGCCTGGGTACAGCTGGTGGAAAGGGGGGGTCCTCCCTGGAGGGGCCTCTCAGGGGTAAAGCTGTCCGGAGTCGTGGTTCCCCGGAGCGACCTATGAAAGTGGCCCGGGGACCCTGGAGATGCCCGTGTTAGGGCTTTCGTGCTGGGCAAAGGCATGGCGGACGGACCCCTTGGAGGTCCATGTCCATGGGTTATAATCTTTTGGGTTAGCAACTTTCGTTCTGTTTCATGCCCATGTTAGGGCTTTCATGCTGGGCAAAGGCACGGCAGACAGGCCCCTCAGGGATCCATGTCTGTGGGTTACAATTCTTTCTGTTTCATGCCCGTGTTAGGACTTTCGTGCAAAGGCACGGCCAGACAATCATTTGGTAAGCAGTCCGAGGCTGAAAGAGCCATTTTTAATAAAAAAGCATTAAATGCTTTACTTATTTATGATTTAATTTCAGTTAATTTTCTGATTTTAGTATACTTTTGTTTTGCACAAACTCACAGGTATGGTATACATGGTGGCTCCACTTCTGCTAGCGCTGCTCTGTACGCTCGGAAAGATGATGAACTGTCAATCAAAGTGCAGTACTCCTCCAAACCCTGGGAAAAAAACAACAGAGAGGGAGGTTTAAAAAAGTGAGATTAAATATACAGTCTTTTCATATTTCATATAATCGACCACTGAATGTATACTATTGAATAATTTTCTTCAGTTATGTTAGTTTTGGCAGTGAGAAGGAAGTCAGACTGACCTCAGACGTCTGTTTCTGCCATTCCAGTCGCCTGATTGGTGCAGAGTCCAGCGCAGAGAGAATTGCCAAATAAGAGTTGAAGTTATTCAGCTTTCGCAAATGCTATGGATGAGACAAAAATATTAAATCATTTAGAAAATAGAGAAAGAGCAATTTATTGAGAATCAATCTACAGCCACAAATAAAAATTAAAATGGTTTGAAGTAATTGATAATGAATGATCGGTGAGATTTTGGTTTGATAATGTACACGTGTGTGTGTTACTCTAATTACCTTCATGATTTTGATGAACTTGAGCAGCAGTTTCTCTCTGTCCTGAGCTTTCTCCTGCTGGATGATGATGGAGCGCACCCTAGTGGACAGGAAGAATTACAGTTGAATATACACATGAATGACAAAGTGAGTATGGAGAATATGTAGGACATAAGGGTGTGGTATACAGGGTTATAGTTTAATAAACACAGAAACTGAAAGGTCTTCATGGCAACCCATGAAAATAAAACTTTTCTTTAAATTGTGACAGAAATATACTTTTATACAGTAGAAACAATAGTACTTTTCATAGTAATAATAATAAAATTATTAAAGCTTTGAGGAATATCACTCATTTTTTTGTTTTAATTTTAAGTGTAAAACTCAGCAATTAATGCAGCACTTTGTTTGCCAAATAATAAACTGAACTTAAATGTAATTGAAGTGTTAATTTATTTTATGTAAAATAAATAGTTTTATGTCTTCATTTGATTTAAAAAAAAGAATAAATAATAAATTAAGAAAAGCTGAAACAAACAATGCAGAGAGTTAGAGAGGAAAAAAAATAATGGAACCTTGATATTGAAAAATGTTCAAATGAAAAATTTAATTAAACACTTAAAACAGAATCCAGAAAATTTGAAATGGAAAACATGGAATTTTGAAAAAGCAAAATTTCATAGGACTCAAAAAATTGTTTTTTTCTTAAACCTTTAATAAATTGTTGTTAAATTGTAAAAGTTTTATGATTTCAATTAATTAGACATGCTTTTTGATCACTAACATTTCATTTAACCATTAAAATTGAATCCAGAACAAATTAAATTGGGGGAAAAAAATTGGGGAAAAAATAAAACAGAAATTGGAGGTAAAAAAAAACAAAAAAGTTTCAAGATTTCAATTAAATAGATCTGCCTTTTGATTAGTTACATATTACTAAAAATGGCACCATTCATTTAAGCAAATGGAATCGAGAAAAGAAGTTTTGGGCAAAAAAAATCCATCCACAGCTACAGTTTTATATTATGTTTACCAGCAATTACAACTAAATTTGGAACTTCAAACTTCAACAACAAAAAAACAAGACCCTAGTTGGTCCTCAGAAATGCCTGTAAACGCGTACACTTGTTGAAACTATTTGGCAAATTGTGTCTGTTCTGAGAAACTCTTTGCCTTTTTTGTATGCAATAGGAATATATAGAAACCTTATGTTGTTTTTAGGGCATAGAGGGTATTGGTAAATATGTACCAGTAGCTCATGTTGTTAAAGTGCTCTGTAAACTGTGTCAGATTTGGACTTTTCTCTTCATTCTGTTCTTTTGCCCAAAGCAGCACTTCAGGAATCTGAAGACATGAAAGTGAGAACAACAGGTATTATTTTTTACATTTTTACACTCACGAATCTCAAAACTCTTTTTTCCATTACTAAATCAAGTAAAACTCTGTGTGCATTACCTCAATCTTGTAAAACAGTTCTGCGTCCAGCAATGTCAGCTGATCGGCGATCTCATGACTGCGGAAATCATGCAGCGTGCCGGGCCTTTGGAGAAAGAGCTGATTAAACACAGACAAACCCACACAAATGAGAACCATCCTGATGACCCCTGAACTTTGACCTTTACCTGGCAGAGACGCCCCGTGCAGCGAGAGGTTTGAGCATGTGCATGTGTCGCAGGAGCCTCTTCTGTTCTACTTTATCGAGGATGTTTTTTCGCAGGACCCGCGCCAGACTCAGTTCTCCATTACAGACCAGCCGGAAAACTAGATCCATTAACTGCCGCAGGATGTCCTCGGTCAACTCCACCAGACTGACACATAGACAACATGAAGAGGTCAATCAATTACACATACACTATTGTTCAAAAGTTTTGGGTCAGTAAGATTTATTATTAGTTTTATTCAGCAAGGGTGCATTCATTTGATCAAAAGTGATGGTAAATACATTTATAATGCTACAAAAGTTTTCTATTTAAAATAATTGCTGTTCTCTTGAGCTTGATAATTACCTGTGAATCCTGAAAAATAAAACGTATCACAGTTTCCACAAAAATATGAGGCAGCAATGTTTTCAACATTGTTAATAATCAGAAATGTTTCTTGAACAGCAAATCAGTATATTAGAATGATTTCTGAAGGTTCATGTAACATGATGCTGAAAATTCAGCTTAACATCACAGGAATAAATTACATTTTAACAGATATTCACATAGAAAACAGTTATTTTTAATTGCAATAATATTTTACAATATTACTGTTTTTACTGTATTTTTTTTTTAATCAAATAAATGCAGCATTGGTGAGCAGAAAGAGACTTCTTCAGAACCATTTTTTTAAAATTGCTAAATATATTCAGTGTACATAAAGTATACCTATTCAAATAAAAATAATATGTATAGAATATCATAAATACAATTTAAAATACATTTTAAATAAAAATATATATTTTTAAAATAATTTAGCTTCAAACTAAAGACAAAGACATTATTTAAATTAATCAAGTAATTATTTGATCCATTTTTTTTAAATCTAGTACCTTGAATAAATTGTCTGAATGAAAAATTTGTTAAAATAGTTAAAATTTCTTATTATCATATGCACACACACACACACACACATTATTTTCAAAGAAAAAATGAGTCCCTAAATGCAAAAATAAACTGAAAACAGTTTGTTCTTCAACTTATTTTTCAGCTTTCACTTAGTAGTAGCCATGTAAAAAAAAAAAAAAAAAAAAAAAAAAAATTACTTACCAGAGTTCATCCACAACTCTCACCAGCACAAAGAATGTGTTTTTACTGACACGCTTCTTGAAGGTGTCTGGACTGTGACAAAATCGAGTATATGTGCAGTGGAGTTAAGAAAACACACACATGTGCAAACTGACTGCTGCTAACAGATCAAAATAAACCATACAGAAGAAAGGATATCTGTAGTGTAGTTTCTTAATGAGGTCTTCAGGCGATATGAAGGTTCTGTAGGTGGTGAGAAAAGCCTCGCAGTACAACACCAAATCTACAACACAAACAGACAAATATAATATTAATATACACTCATATATACAGGAAACCTCCATCACACAAACACTGCAGGAATACATCAGTCTAAAGCCAAATTACAAGAGAAAACACCACATGTACACTCAAATGCAGAATAATTAATACTGACCGAGCGTCATATGAAGAAAGCATGTGAATTACCTTTGCGGTCTGTTTCTGTAGCGTGAACTAACAGTATATCACCAGAGCCGGCTCTCACATCAGGACCATCATCATTCTATCAGAGAGAGAGAGAGAGAGAGAGAAATATATTACTGCAGGCAACTGAAGTCCGGCTCAGTTTGGCTCTGGCTGCCCATCGCAGCACTGCACCAGCTGACGTCTGTGTGTGTGTGTGTGTGTGTGTGTGTGTGTGTTTAGACAACAACCACTACAGAATTACTCTCTCAACACTGGAGGCAACAGACAAAAGCTCTGACCTTGTCAAAAAACTCAATACATCAAATAACACATGCAACAGATTTCCAACATAGCTCTGTTAGCCTAATTTTTCAGATTCCCCTTTCTTTACCAACAACAAAGCATATTTTTAACTCAAACCAATATTTAATGTCCATCTATTTATTTGACAAGCTGTGTAATAAGCAGAATAATAAACATGAAATGCTGAATTAATCCTACAGTGAGTTTATTTTGCAATTATGATGCTGACTGTACATTACATACATAATTATGTTATTCTGATTTTCCGTTTACTTAGAACTTATTTATTTGTGCCTCTACAGTTTTATCATCTGTAACGCAAGTACTAATTCAATGCTAAACTACTTTTCAGGACTTTTCACTTTTATCTAACCAATAAATCTCCATGACTTATCAGTTGTTTGTGGCTAAAAGAAAAGAAAATGTCACATTTTATAGATAATGCCCTCACATAAGATCAACTTAAATATATGCGTAAATGAATGCATATACAAATGCCTAAATAAACAAATGCATAAACACAAGCAAAAATGTAAAAATAAAACTGTACTTAAATTCATGCATAAATGCATAAACAAATGCTAAAATAAGTAAATGCATAAATGCAGGCAAAAATGGATGAATAAATGCATGCATAAATAAATGCATGCATTAATGCATAGATAAATGCTTAAATAAATAAATGCATAGACGCAGGCAAAAATAGACAGATACATGCATGCATAAATAAATGCATGCATAAGTTCATGCATAAATAAATGCATGCATAAATTAATGTATACATGCATAGATAAATGCTTAAATGCATGAACGCTGGCAAAAATAGATAAAAAAGAATGCATAAATGCATAAACAAATGCTTAAGTAAATGCATAAATGCAGGCAAAAATGGATAAATACATGCATGCATTAATGCATAGATAAAAGTATAAATAAATAAATGCATAAAAAAATAAAGCAAAAAAGGATAAATAAATGCATGCAGAAATTAATGCATAAATAAATGCATGCAGAAATGCAGGCAAAAATGGATAAACAAATGCTTGCAGAAATTAATGCTTAAATAAATGCATGCATAAATGCATCCATAAATGCATAAACAAACTTAAATAAGTAAATGCATAAATGCAGGTAAAAATGGATAAATAATAAATAAATAAAATAATTAATTAATCACTCCTAATATTACTAATATCCTAATATGATCATGGTCATCCTTTCTTTTGGTTTAAGCTGTTTAATAAAGGTTTAACGAACACTTTATAAGGTTTTAATAGTATTATTACCTCTGCTTTGAGTGTGATGCGGTTCATAATCTCATTATGATCAATTAGAGACAGTTCATCAACATCATTGATTTGAGCATGACTGGGTTCCTTCGGCCTGTGAGAGAGAGAAAACATCACAAATATTTACACACCTCTGACCTGTCCATAATACAGCAAAAACACACATGCACAAAGACTGGAGTCCATACCTGTCCTTAGACAAGGCTTCCTTGCTATTAGACGTGGGTATTTGAGGGGTGTGGTCTTGAAGCACATCGTCACAAGATGAGGGGTCCTGAAAAATTCAAACAAATGAATAATTGCACTCAAAACACACGCACACACAGCTTAACACAATGACACGCATACTCACAGTGTGGTGTGTGCTTTCTCCATTAGCCTGTGTGGAGGAGTACAGGTTCACATACTCTCCCTCACCGCCTTCATCAACACTTTCACTCTAGAGCAAAAACAACAGAGACAAACGCCACAGATCGGTCAGAAAGGCATTCAATATTCACCATCAAACAAATGCTTTGTGTTTCTTGTGACATATAGTCAGAATGTAAATTCTGGGCTGCACTCTGTGCAACATACCATTACATAGACCAAAAAAATTTTCTAAAGAAATTATTCCATGCAAAAGTGTTGCCACAAGTTGTTACAGATGATTGCTAGGGATTTATTGTTGTTGCTTATGATATTCTGCCATTACTGTTAACTAAAACTAAAAACTAAATCGTTATAAAAATATATAAGAACTTAAACTAATCAGAAATTATGAAACAATGAAACATTGCATTGTTAGCCAGCTGAAATAAAATAAGTACTAAAATAACTATAAATAAATAATCCAAAACTAAAAAAATAACTATACAAATAAAAAAAAGACACATTTAAATATTACACATGCTAACATGGTATACAATATTTTAAGATATCTATATTTAAGGATGCATAAATAAATGGATAGATGAAGTACTGAAATAACTAAATATAAATAATAAAAAAAAAGTAAGTCACACTGCTCAGGACTTGTCTTTTATTGTCCCATTGTCTCTTTTTTTTCAGAAAGTAATAGCACCCCTCTCTTTTTTCACAAACTGTCTACTGAACACTAGATGGCGCTCATTTACATTATTTTGCACAATATAAATTCACATTCACAGGGACCTGCACATAATCTGACAGTCCAATGTATTTTCAGTAAAATTAGAGATAAAGTTAAAGGTATTTTGCATGTGTTTCTAAGATAGCTATGCTTTTCAGACAACTTATGTGGACATATTTAGTGGAGAAAAAATGGCCATTAATGCTTTATTCTTAATTCTGGAAATGCAAAACCTACGTTTTTTACATAGTGATTATTCGATGTATTTAAAATTCAATGCAAGTCCCTATTTAGATGAATGTGTGTGAGTTTTTGAGAGTGTGTTTACCGCAGAGGTAAGAAGCGAGTCAGAAAGAGAAGATTCAGAAGGAAGACAGACGGCCAGAGAGACCAGAGAGCTGGTCAAGGACCCGTTAGAGACACCCCCACCATCAAGAGCTCTGCCAGCATTGGTCAGATCGGAACTCTGCGATCGGTCGAGATAGAAGAAAAAAAAGAAATAAGAGAGGAAAGATGGAATCAGAGGAAGCATTTGGAAAAAAATATGAAAAAGATTGGAGAGTGAAAATGGAAATATGTTCCATTTTGTATCAAATACTATGTGAGTTTACATTTGTAACTACAAAGAGAAAAGCTCCATCAGACAATACAACACTATGCTGGACAAGTCAAATCCTGGCTGAACTTCCGGATGTTGCTTAGAGGGATTACAGCACCTGCAGGGACTCGCCCGGATCACCAGCAACATTCCAGATCATCCCATTACACACACACTCACACAGCAAACATGGTCCAACATGTTTCCCTGAGAGATCAGGAAGAGCATCCCCCATTCTATTCCGTCTGTGACATTCTGGAATGTAAGCATTCCACAGAGACTCAGAGGAGGGAGTGAGGAAAAAAGATAGAATGAGAAAAAAAACATACATATGGTGCCTCACAATCTTACACACACACATACACTTACTCGCCAAAATGTTGACCTCTTTCCATAGGCAAACACACACACACACACACACACACACACACACACAAACATCATATTGCTTCTGCTCTGACCTCTAAGGTCAGGGGTCAAAAGCACAGAACATTCCAAGACAATTCCCAGATTCCGTTACCATGACAAACTAGTCCCTAAAACTCATCACCAGGGAGATGCACTCCAAATAATGATCTCAGGTCAGTAATAACCCGTGTTATGATAGCATTATTTATATGCTATTATAGCATATAAATATGTTTACATTTTCATTTTCCATTCATTACAGTTTGCTATTTTATGTGCTTTTGTCATGTTAATTAGTTTTTTTTTTTAATTATAACCATTTATATTTATAATTATATGATAATTAGAACCATTTTTAATAGTTTTAGTTAACAATAACAACACTTAATAATAGATTAGAATAGATTAAGAATATAAGTAAAATTTAGCAATTTATATATATAATTTACATATTATATATAAATAATATAATATAAATATTTAAAATGTAATTTATTCCTGTGATCAAAAATCAATTTTCTGCATCATTACTCCAGTCTTCATTGTTATTATTATTATCAATATTTAAAACAGATGAGTACATTTTTTTCAGTATTCTTTGAGAATAGAAAGTTCCAAAGATCAGCGTTTATCTGAAATAAAAACATTTTGTAACATTATACACAATACTATTCAAAAGCTTGGAGTCAGTATAATTTTTTTTTTTTCAGGAAATAAATTCAGAAATTAATCATTTTATTTAGCAAGAAGTCAAAAGTGATGAAGAAGACATTTATAATGTTACAAAAGATCTATTTCAGATAAATGTTGTTCTTCTGAACTTTCTATTCAGCTAAGAAAACCTGAAAAAAATTATACTCAGCTGTTTTCAACATAATAATATTTTTTTAGCTGAAAATCTGAATATCAGAATGATTTCTGAAGGATCATGCGACTGGAGTAATGATGCTCAAAATTCAGCTTTGAAATCACAGGAATAAATTACATTTTAAAATATATTTAACTAGAAAACAGTTATTTTAAATAGTGAAAATATTTCAAAATTGTACTGTTTTTGCTGCACTTTTTTGAGCAGAAGAGACTTCTTTAAAAAACATAAAAAATCTTAGTGTTTAAAAACTTTTGACTGGTAGTGTATGCATTCATTTTTATAATTGTTTTCAGTGATGACAGTACTTTTTTGTTCTTTTTGCTAGGTAATACTACCAACAATAGAATCTTAGATTCTAGACATAATATCACAGCTTTATAGACACAATAAGAGCCACGAGTCATGCGGGAAGAGCTGGTCATCTTACACTCACTGCTGAAAATAACTAATAAAAATCTTTATTTTTCCTTCATATAAACAACAGAACATTCCAACCGATCTCATGTCTAATTAAAAATATATATATATATTTTATAGATAAAAAGATATTGCTTAAATAATTCACCTCTTGTGCACAAAACCCAAATTTATGCCAAAAATCAAACCTTTGACTACACAAACCGCCTCTGATGCAATGAGCAGTTATTAGTGAAATGAAATGCAACCGCAGGCCAGTAAAAGTCAGTAAAATAATATATGCATGCAGGGCATCCATGAGCACAGACCCCAAATTTACTTTTAATGCTAAATGAGGATTAAATAGCATTTTGATAAGCTCTAGACTTAAACCTTAAACCCAGATAAACAGATAAATGAAGATTAGATAAGCTTTTAGACTTAAACTTTAATTCAGCTTCAGTTCTGGTTCCAAAAGTGACCCAATAAAACCCACAAGGCCAAAGTGGACACACAAACTCCATAAATAATCTTTAAGTCACATCTGAACTGCGGTTTAATAACCACCCCAGAGAGACATGTGAAAAATGATGACAAAACCATATGAAGAGCACATGTGTGTCCAAACCACACACAAAATGACCAGAACATACTAAATACAGATGACACACATAAACAAAAGTACATGAGTAGACATGAGTAGAACAAATTTCTGTGCAAATTGATTGTGATTCTTAATTTTTTTGCATTCAATTCAATATAAAAATGGCATGGAAATCTGTTCTGCTCAAGAATGAGACTAATTAATTATTTATGAATTGTTAAATGTTTTTTTTTAAATGCAGTTATTCAATTATTATTTATAAAATCTAAATAAAAAAATTAAATCTAAATAAATAATATATACAATTTTAAATATGAATTATCATGTATTATATAATTAATATAAATGATATAAAAAAAAATAAAAATACATGCAAAATTTAGGAAATAAAATTTTGAGAGAGGTAAAAATCTTTTGTAATTGTTTACATTACAATTAATAATAATTGTAATTGTGTGTTACACTCCCAGCTGCTCGACACTCACCACAGGTGTGGTCAAAGAGGTGTGGCCACTGAGGAAGGAGCTAGACACTGATAGGCTGAGACCAAGAACAGGCTCCGCCTCCTCTGGAAGCCCAGCAGAAGGAGGGAGAATTGAAAAAGAGGAAGAGGAGGTTGAAGGAGGAGAAGAAGTGTAGGAGGCCTAGAGCATAAGACAGAAACATGGAACAGGAAGAAAAGAGACACAGGAAAGAACAAAAGATGAAATCAGGTTAAAAAGAAAGAAAGGCAAAGTGAGTTAAATCAACTCAGCAGGAAAAAAAGAAGAAAATTACTTAAAAGCAACAAGAAATGTAGTGCTTTTACATATATAGATATATACGTGGTATTTATATAGTAAAATTTAATTTTTTATATTTTTCTTTTCAAATTAAAATTGAAATAAAATGTTTAAATTAAATTACAAATATTTTATTCATAAAAATATTTATTAAATGTAATATTTGTGTAATAAGCACTATAGAACTATAGAAAGAAAACTTAAAATTCAGTTATATATATGCTTATGTAAATGAAAATAAAAATGTATATAATACATTTAAATTTTATTTACATTAGGGACATACAATAAAAAATACTATGTTGCATATATAATACATTTTTTGTTATAAAATAAAAATGTAAGCTTTTTATATATAAAATAAATAAATAAACAAAATAAATACACAAAATATATATATTATTATAGAATTTTCACGGATGTAATAAAGGTATGTAATAAATTTGGATTTTCATGTTGCCTTTAAAATAGAAATTAACACAAGAGAAGAAAAGAGCACCAAAGCAGAATAAAACTATGAGCTACTATATATATACATAAATAAAATAAATAAATAAATAAATAAATATATATATATATATATATATATATATATATATATATATTTATTTATTTATTTAGTGTTTGTTTGTATTATTTATTTATTTATTTAGCTAACACCAGCAAAGAAATTAAGAGATGATGTGAAAATAGGATAAAGATGCTGCTGTGGCATAAATTTCCCACAGCATGTGAGTTCCGGCTCTGGAACCCAATCTAATCTGTAACTATTTTACAAAAAGCAAAAAAAACACAGTTAATCCGTATTTTCCAGTTGACTTTACAGTGACCCTGACATGGCCACCAAAACAGTCACGTGCTGCCTAATCTAAAGGACCTTAGTTTGACCTCTCACCTTCAGGAGCTTAACCTCTGACCTGCTGCATGCTCAGCGCCCTCAGGCACAGGTCACTGATAACACGCATTTGATGTGACGCATGCATGTGGATCATAACTCACCAGCTGTCTCTGTTTGGGAGGCAGCGCTGGCGGCGGGACGGGCTCGTGGACGGAGTCCGAGCTGCTGTAGGAATCGTTGAAGCCGTAAACCTCCTGAAAGCGCTTGTTCCTCCGCTGCTCGTAAATACTCTCGTTCTGAGGCATCTGATAGAAGACGGACGGCTGTGGTTCAGAGTAATCCTCCACAAACTGCATGTACTGGAGGACTATCGAGAAAAGAGTTACATGTGTGAAAAAGATTTTGATTTCATTTCGGTACTGAGAACTGACAGGCTTAATTCATTTATATTATTTATTTATTAATTTATGCTCTCTTGTAATGGTATTTTTTTTTCAGTTTTGTGTGCTTTATTGGCAGACAAACATTTTATTTTTTATTTCTAAAACAGCACAAATAAACCAAAATAAAAATATTCAAATGCAAATGGTAAAATAAAACTAAAATCAAAGAAAAATATATATTTTTAAATAAAACTTAAATTAGAAAAATGTTAATAATAATATTTATTAAATATAATATTGATGTAATAAATACTATAGAATTATAGAAAGAAAACGGCTGACATTCAAAAAAGGGGTATTTGGTTGTTTTCAATTTTATCACAATGAAAATAATGAAACAATGGAAAAAAATTCTATCCATCTATCTATCTATGTAAATGAAAATATATGTAAAATGAAAAATGTTAATTTTATTTTATATAACAATAACCAATAACATTTTAATTTTATTTGAAAAAAAAAAAGAAATACAATAAATAATACTATGTTGCATATATACTATACACAATTTAAATAACATTTTTTTTTCCATTTACAGTAATTATATGAGACAGTGTTTTTGCATTATGATAATAAAAACTGACAGGTTTAATCAATTTAATAGACTTAATTGAAAATTTACAAACTCAATTAAATTAAAAAAATATTCAATTAACTGATTTGGCAAAGCATAAAACCTTATAAGGCCTTTTAAAAAAATAACTCTCTTATATAAAAAATAGTTTTTTATTTGTTTGTTTTACAAAATGTGACCTGGACATGTTTCTGGGTGGTATTTCAAGAGATTTACTTAAAAGTAATTTTGTCATGACAACTCTTGGAGGATTGGTATGGTAATGTACATGACAATGTAAATGTATTTGGTCTTGGCGGGATATATATCTATAACGAGACTTGCTACTGCCAATACATCCACAACATGCTGCTGTGAGCACATAAGAAATATTGCTGCTGTACATATAACATATATGAATAATCTATACAGGTGGAGCTGGGGAAGATGGAGGGTTTCTGAAGTATGCTGCAAACTGTTACATCTAGCACTAGTCATATATTTGAATGTTGAGCAGTGAGCTCATTGGCTACTGATACAGGAGAGAACCAATCGGCTGTGCCATGTGATGATGTCATATTATCGGATTGAGTTAGACTCATTGAACTGCATTCTAGAGTTTTATGCCAGAACTCTGTATGTAAATAAAATTATTCTCTTACTCTGTTTGCCCTTCTTCTCTGGCAGAGGTGGCGGGCTGTCGGCATCCGTACACTGCAAAACGTCATCTCCTCCGTTGACCTGCGGTAGAGGCGACACCGGCGTCACCAGCGGGAACGGCGGTGTCGGCTGCTCTTCTTCTGACAGATTATCGTAGTGTGACGGGAGGCGTTCGTAAAGAGGGTATGCCGATATGATCGGCGCCGACCGCCGCTTTTTCTGTGGGAGGGCGGGGGGAAGCACGCTATTGGTTGGTCCAGGTGTAAGGGGCGGGGTCCAGTACTCCAGGGAAGCCTGATTGGTGACAGGAGCGCTGAAACGTGGGTGGGCAGGGGCCTGGGCAGGGCTTAATGACTGAGACTCCCCATGGCATTCTGGGAGAGGGCTAAGACTGCTGCCAGTGCTCGTCGGAAATGGTAAAGGCTCGGATACGGATAGATCCTGATGCAGGAAGTCGTAATCGGGATCGTATCCCTCTATAGACAAAGAAAGAGTGGATCGTATTTTGGCAAGTGCTCAAAAGTGAGTGCCCAAGTTTTTTTGTAATGGTGTTTGCATACCTAGTGTTTCGCAGCTAGTGTTGCGAGAGCATTGGCCACTGTCTCGCTCCAATGACGAGAGCTGCTCGTCGGACTTGCTGAGTTTTCCCATACTGTTGCAGGGGGAAAGACGAGGCGAATCCCCACCGTACGACTGGCTCCCACCGGAGAAACGCCTCTGGAGGAGATCCACGTCAAACTCCTGCTGCTTCAAACATAGATCATGTGACAAACTCGCAATTGCCAAAACATCATCGTTCTAGGTTTCAATACATCAAGAATTCTCTATACGCACACTGAAATGACATGCACAACTATTATGTGACTATTTTTTTTTTTTTACACAAAAATGTATTGAAGTTGAGATTTATACATCATCTGAAATCTGAATAAATAAGCTTTTCTCGAATCTGAGGGTATAAAAAAATAAAATAAAAAAAATATTAAGAAAATCTCCTTTAAGTTGTCCAAATTAAGCTTTTACGAATGCATATAATTAATCAAAAATTACGTTCTTATATATTTATGGTAGGAAATTTACAAAATCTCTTTATGGAAAATGATCTTTACTTAATATCCTAATGATTTTTTGCATAAAAGAAAAATCAATAATTTTGACACATACAATGTATTTTTTGGCTATTGCTACAAATATACCCATGCTACTTAAGTTTTGTGGCCCAGGGTCACATTCATGGCTTTGAACGAAGTAATAATTTAATAAAATTACTAGCCTGATAAGCGACAATTTAGTCAGCTATGACCAGCAAAAAAGTTTTTATTTTTTAGCAGGATAAATACAGTGAATATAATAAATATAACACACATTTTTGAAAATGTGTCCTTAGTATTTGTATTTTTATTTCTTAAATCTGCACTGTTATATATTTTGCTATTTTATTTATTAGTATTTTAATTTGTATTCATATTTAGAATTAGATTTTATTTTCATAATTTATGTTTTAAATATTTATAAATTATTTTAATTAACAAAAATTGTTTTAATAGTTTTTGGGGTGTTGTTAAAAAGTAGTAGTAAAAAGTAGTTTATTTTTATTTTTACATTTACTTAAACATACACATATATGCCAAAAATCATTAACATATTAAGTAAAGATCATAAAGATATATATAGTAAATTTCCTACTGTAAATATATCAAAGTAATTTTTGATAAGTAATATGCATTGCTAAGAACTTCATTTGGACAACTTTAAAGATGATTTTCTCAATATTTCGATTTTTTGCACCCTTAGATTTCAGATTTTCAAATAGTTGCATCTCGGACAAATATTTAAAATTTCAGATGATGTATACATCTCAAATGGTTTTGTGGTCCAGGGTGACATATTTTAGTATAGCTTTATTTTAATTAACAAAAATGTTTTTTAATAGTCTTTGTTAACGTTAATGATAAGAACACTGATTTAAACCCCATTCAATATTACACACCTCACTTTGAAGTAAAAAAAAAAAAAAAATCAGCATTATGGTTGTTGTGTTACAAAATAATCAATAATCAGGAATAGGCACGGTGGCATTTCAGAGAGGTCAAAGGTCAAGGCTCGTGCTCAGGTGCTGTACCTGTCTTAGAGCTCCGGGCGGCAGGTTGAGACCACATGGGCCCCGACTCATAGGCGCTACCACGGCAACACGTGTGGGGGAGGGGGCCGACTGTCGCTTCTTGGGAGGCAGAGCAGGCGGGCTACGACACAATATGCAGAAATATGCAAATGAGCTCACAAGTATGAAACAAACAATGTAACAAGGTCAAATGAAACAAGCAGACTGTCTACACACAGTTAGTGAGGGTCTAGCCTGGAATTTAATTGGACACACAAACACACATTTAAGTAGCACAGCGGTGGAATGTGTGGGCGCTGAGTTCAGATCTTGGGTTTCCCTGACCATTCTTTACACTTCAATGAAGCGCCAGCGGGTAACCATGGAAACATTCGAATAAACTAATCATAGAACACCCAGTGGGAGGGATTAGAGCGGGATGCAGGACTAGTCAACAATCCTGATGGAATGCGCACAGGATTTCGTTTGGAATTTTTTTGAATAATTTAGGAAAAATTCATAAAGGATACAACTGGAATTAATCAGAACCTCCTAAGGATCAAATTAATGATACAAACTCGTTATTCTGACATTCTTCCTCATTTACAAACTCATAATGGGTGATACAAACTCATAATTCCAACTTTTTCCTCAGAAATGGATGATACAAACTCGTAATTCTGACTTTTTTCCCTCAGAAATGGGTGATACAAGCTCATAATTCTGACTTTTTCCTCAGAATTGGGTGATACAAACTCATAATTCTGACCTTTTTCCTCAGCATTGGGTGATACAAGCTCATAATTCTGACTTTTTCCTCAGAATTGGGTGATACAAACTCATAATTCTGACCTTTTTCCTCAGCATTGGGTGATACAAATGCATAATTCTAACTTTTTTTCTCAGAGCTGGGTGATACAAACTCATAATTCTGAATTTTTCCTCAGAATTGGGTGATACAAACTCATAATTCTGACTTTTTTCTCAGAATTGGGTGATACAAACTCATAATTCTGACTTTTTTCCTTAGAATTGGGTGATACAAACTCATAATTCTGACTTTTTTCCTTAGAATTGGGTGATACAAACTCATAATTCTGACTTTTTCCTCAGAATTGGGTGATACAAACTCATAATTCTGAATTTTTTTCTCAGAATTGGGTGATACAAGCTCATAATTCTGACTTTTTCCTCAGAATTGGGTGATACAAACTCATAATTCTGACCTTTTTCCTCAGCATTGGGTGATACAAATTCATAATTCTAACTTTTTTTCTCAGAGCTGGGTGATACAAACTCATAATTCTGAATTTTTCCTCAGAATTGGGTGATACAAACTCATAATTCTGACTTTTTTCTCAGAATTGGGTGATACAAACTCATAATTCTGACTTTTTTCCTTAGAATTGGGTGATACAAACTCATAATTCTGACTTTTTTCCTTAGAATTGGGTGATACAAACTCATAATTCTGACTTTTTCCTCAGAATTGGGTGATACAAACTCATAATTCTGACTTTTTTCTTAGAATTGGGTGATACAAACCCAGAATTCTGACTTTTTTTCCTCAGAATTGGGTGACACAAACTCACAATTCAGACTTTTTGTCTTAGAATTAAGTGATACAAACTTGCAAAAATATATATATATTTTTATTTTCAAAATTGAAAATTATCATTTAATTACCCTCAAACCTCTGAGTTTCTTACTTCTGTTGAGCACAAAAGAAGGTATTTTGAAAAATGCTGGTAACTAAACAGTTCGTAGCAGCCATTGACTTAGATTCACAGTGTTTTTCCCCAGTACAGAAGTCAATGGCTACCGCAAACTTTTTTCAAACATTCTTTAAAATATCTTTTTTGGTGCTCAACAGAAGAAAGAAACTGATACAGGTTTAAGGGTGAGTAAATGATGACAAAATTGTTATTTTGGGGGGGAACTAACTCTTTAATTGGCTAATTTTATTAGAAAATCCTGAAAATGATCTTTTAATGTACTAAAAAAGAAATTTATCCCATTGACAATTATGATATTACCATTGGGACTAAAAATAACATAAAACACAACACATTTCAATACTCAAACTCATTAACAGAAATATAATAAAATGTATATATGAAAAAAAAAAAATCAGCCAGTTGCCAAGGCAAAATTTTCTATCTTCATTTAGTTTACTTAACTTAATGTATTAAAATAACTAAAAGTTAAATTGAAATCTATAAAAGCACATATAAAAACATCAATAATTACTAAAAATAACAAAAGCACAACAAAATTACTAAAATAAATTGTTAGTAAAACTAAAATAAAAATGGAATAAAAAAAAAAATGATTAAAAATATTAATAAAATCTATAAAACTATCAATTTTTCAAAGTCACGTTTTGTAATTTAAAATGTGATTTTTAAAACAATATATAAAAAGGTTTGTTGTCCGTGTTTGTAAGGCTGCACGATTTGGCCCAACTTTTTATAGTGTATACATTCTAAAATATTCCCATTTAGATCCTGTAAATTATTATAAAAATTCCAACTGAAATTCCATTCACATTCTTTTAGGATGTACAGACTAGTCCTCATTGGTCAGCCATGCAAATTCACTGCAATCAGGCTTTCCTCTGATTGGTCGTCACTCTGCAGCGTGTAATCCGATTGGACGCACACTGACAAACAACCACATGCAGGTAAGTGCTGCCGTCCAATCAGAGAGGAGGCCGAAGGGGTGTAACTGTGTGATGTCAAAATGCACACAGGGAACACCACTGGCTAACGTACGTTTCCATCGCCGTGGCCCGTCGCTGCCCGGCAACAGGATCGGAGCACAACTGCATCCTGTTTCTGGCCCAGGACAACCAAACGATCATAGAGTGCAGAGAAAGAGGATGAACAAACGATTTCAGAGAAATAACACACATAAATGGATGAAAATGCAGAAACACAGATGATGTTTGATTGAAAGACACAAAGAAGATTGAGAGGAAAAACACATACAGTGGTTGAAAGAATCAAACAGTATATGACAAGCTAAAAAGACAAACAGACATTAATTAATTAGAGCAGACGGTACATTTAATTTTACGGAATGAAAATAAGGCTGTGAGGGATGGAAATAAAGTTTGTTCAATTTGTTCAATGTGAGTTTAATAATGGCTGATACTGATGCAAAATGATGCAAAACTGAGTGCAGGTTGCTGATGGCCAATATAACACCATTATATATTAAAATATTAGAGAAACACTGATAATGGGTTTGACATTTTTACAGATATTTACAATTTTCCACTTAATCAGTTATTGAATATTGGGTTTTTGACTAAAATCAGAGCACATAAAAAATTCACTCACATCGGGAAAGACATTGTGAAAACAAAGAGCCTTGGATAAACACATACTGCTAATAAAATGGGTTAAATTGCTTTGTTGACTATGAATAATAGTATTATTGTAAAGCAAGCTGTTTTCCTTTAGAGATTAGTGATGAATGAATTGGTTGTTTCTTAATGCAAAAAGGTATGCATTTAAAAAAAAATGGTTATAATATAAATATTATAAAAAGTTTTTTTCCTAAATAATTATAAAAACATGTAATTTGTTTTAATAATGCATGATGAGATGTGCATTAAATGTGACCATAAAATTAATGAACATTTATTTGGCATAATATTAACTGAATTGAACTTGACATTAAACATTTTAAATTGAAAAACCATAAAATAAAAAAGTAATAATTAAATATTAGCCAATTTGCTGTTGCATTATTAATTGAAAATGTGTTTATACTTGTGTTTATTTTTTATAAAAAAAATAATGTTTACTATATAATAATAATAAATGTAATCAAATAAAAAAACATTTCATTTCAGCTAGTTGCCAAATAAAAATCTCTCTTCTTCATTTAGTAACTTGATGTACTAAAAACACTCAAATGAAAATTTAAATAAATAAATAAAAACATATATATAAAAAACAATGACAAAAACACAACAAAATTACTAAAGCTAATTTTTAGTGAAATTAACATTAAAATGGAAACTATAATAAAAACTATAATAGTTTTTTACCAAAAATTGCTAATAAATTTCACAAATAATTACAAAGAAATGGCAAGTAACATCGAATTAAACATGAAAAAAGTAGAAAGAATGAAATAGTAATAGAAATACAGCTCTGAACTATAGCATTGTTTTCGCTGAAATATGCCATGTACACTGACTTAAGTAAATAGCTAACACGATCTCATACACCCTCCACACACACCTCTTCTCTTCAGAAGGTAAAAAACAACTCACAACCATCCATATTTCCCCTTTGCAAATAGTGTGCATGATGCAATTTTTCTACTGCACATCTCTTATCACAGACAAAAACAAACTTCTGCTTCAGAAGCCAAGTGCCGCCAAGAAAAGATGCTGTTACACGAATGTTTGTGCGTGTGTATCGGATGCGTTTTCCGATTCCATATATTTGGACACTTGCATATGAAAAAAAAGGAGATTTAAGAATGAACATGACTCATCTGTGGGAAATTACCATCACTAAAGATACTACATACTGCATCTGCCTATCACATGCTTATATACTTCCTAAATGCACACTACAGCACTCTAACTACCGCACACTAAAGTACACTTGATGTTCACCTCATCAGTGCATCCTACACACACTACACAAGCATATTTACCTTAATCTGTCAGCTGTCAAGGAAACAGTGAGGTATCAAATGATTTGACCGATATTAAGGCCTGTTTGGAATGGCATACTATGCAATATTTAGTTTCTTTTTGAGTTTTCTAAACCCACAAACAACAATACTTTCAGATTTCCAAAGCCACACCCCCTCACCTGTGCTCTGCCAGTTTAACTCCTGGTAAAGGAGGTTTGGGCGGAGCAACCTCCTCCTCTGACATGTCAGTCAAGCTGTCAGTGGGCGTGACAATTGGCGTGGTCTTACTTAGGATCGCCTTCTCTCGTTCGGTGAGAGGATTTTCACACACGCTGAGATTGAGAGACAAATATTATTAACTGTCACTATGCAAAATTGATAAATTCATATTGGCCTTTACAACTATACCTCTCAGGTTTGGCCACAGGAGGCGCTGGTTTGCTGGGGGACGTCGGGGACGGTTGCTCCTGTTTCTCTATAGTGAGTTTCACCAGCTCCTGTTACAAACACACACCCTCGGGTTATAAATATGCCTGTGTTGTTTTAACCTTGTCACAAATGCACTTCTCTTCCCCTCACCTTCACACCATCCAGCACAGCTTTGATCACCGTGGTGACGGTTGTCACAGTGTCCTTGTCGTCGAGGTCGATGCCCTCCAGCATCACCTGGTCGGACCAGCGAATGAGATTCGCCAAACTCTGATAGACGCGGTTATGGCAGGAGGACACTGCCGAACTGCGGTTAGAGAGAGGGATTTTAATAAGAAAAATAGAAAGAGGGCTGCATGCAAAGGGAATGTCGAAAAACCATGTTAATATTGGTTTGTTAGCGCTGGGACACTCACCTGTGCTGTATCCGAGCCTCTACCTGCATCAGAGGCAATATAGCCTCCAATATTTTACTAGCCGATCCAGGAAGCATCTGCAAAACTTTCGTATCGACGCTCATCTTGTCCACAATAGTCTTGAAGTACCGTAGAGCACTCACCACCTCCTTCTCCTGTTCCTCCAATCGACTCACCTTCTGTTAAAAGACAGGACGGAAAGTTGATTTTTAAGGCGACAGAGCAGCAATAGGCTTAATTTAGAGTTGAAATAGAGCAGTAGAAGTGTTAATATACAGCTAAGAAGCTGTAGATTTAAACTTAACAAGCATAGAGCTGCAGTAGAGCTACTTTACAACTTAAAGCATAAAGTTATTTTATGTAGAGTTGTCTTTATACAGTTCATTTGTACTGACGCGGGGGGTAGTAGTGTTACTGTAAAGTTGTAAGGGTGTAAAGTTTACTGTCGTAGAGCAGCAGCAGATTTACTCGGGGATGGAAAGTTGATGTTTACAGTGATAGAGCAACAGTTGAGTTATTATAGAACTATGACAGAGCAGCAGCAGAGTTATTCTACAGCTAAAAAAAGTGTACATTTAATGGTCTCAGGCAGTTTAAAGGGTATACAGTTAATGTGTACTGATGTAGAGGGGTTGTAGAGAGTTACTGAGGGTGGAAATGTCATGTTTACTGTGGTAGAGCAGTAGATTTATTGCAGAATTTAAAAGAGTTAATATTTACAGACATAGAGCGACTAATAGAGTTACTGTACAGTTGAGAGAGAGTCGTGTTTAGAGGTATTGCAGAGGTAGGAGAGTGGAAAGGTCATGTTTACTGTGGTTGAGCAACAGTAGATATACTGTAGAACTGAAGGTACATTAATTAGAAAGGATGGACAGGTGATGTTTTTAATGATAGAGCAGCAATAGAGTTACTGTAGACTTGAGATAGAGCAACAGTGGAGTTATTTAACTGCTAAAAAGGTGTGGATGTAATCTTTGCAGCAACAGAGCTGTAGTAGAGCTATTGTAGAACTTTAAGTGCAACGTTAAAGTTTACAGCATTAGACTTGCTGTAGAGTTCTGAGGGTGTAAAGTTAATGTCTACTGTGTATTTTTTTCTGTACAGTTCAGAGAGTTATATGTAGAATTACTGTAGAAGTAGGAGGGTGGGAACGTCATGTTTACTTTGGCAGATCAAGAGTAGATTTATTGCAGATGTTGGGCATCGTGATGCATTGCCCCTCCCCCAAATAATAGAAGAAATACCAGATGGGAGGAAAATATATATTTCAATACTTTCTGTTGCAGTTATATCGTTGGGTAATTATACTGTATCAGGGAGCTGCTATTAATACGTGGGGCATTTAAACTGCTTCTAAAGGCACGATCGGTTTTTACTTTCGGGTTTAGAGATGCGCTATTCTGTGTGCTCTGTGTATACTAGAGCGGCAGTTTACACATTTAACAATGCTTGTCAGTGTTGCTCAGTATCTGTAAATCATTCGCCATCGTCTTCAGTCACCTTTACTCTGTTTATGTGGTAAGTGTAATGTAAAGTACTGTAATGTAAAGCAAATAGCTTGCGTTATTTGCTAGAATGCGTTATTTGTTTGCCGTACATTTCTGAATAAGGATTGACACTTCGGGCATCTAACAACTATCGTACAATACTTTGTGGTGTTTTTGCTGTGCCAGGTTAGTAGTAGTATCAGGTTAGTAGTGTTGCCCCGTGAAGTGGCAACCTTAGCACGGCAGGTTTTGCACAAAAACTGATGCTGCGCAGCATCTTTTTTTAAAGCCAAAGTCCCAAACAACGGACGTAATTCTCCTCTTTGAGACTAAAGTTTCCGCCGGTGTCAGGTTCTGTCAAACCTGAAGCCATTGTTTAACAGATTAAGGTGCAGTGTAGCGTGCCAACTTCACGCATCCTCTATTCTTTCGCATGTCACGTGACAATGTAAAAATCGTGTTTTTTCATATCGCGTATAGTTGTGTTTAGAGTTAAAGTTGTGTTTAGAGTTAGGGTAAAGTTCTGTGGGTGGAAAGTTAATGTTCACTCTGGTAGAGCAATACTAAATTTACTGCAGAATTTAGAGTAAAGAGATAATATTGATAATAGAGCAACTGTAGAGTTACTGTATAGTTGTATTTAGAGTTACTGTAGAAGTAGAGAGTGGAAAGTTCATGTTTACTGTGGTTGAACAACAGTAGATATACTGTAGAATTTGGGGTACATTAATTAGAAAGTATGGACAGGTGATGTTTTCAGTGATAGAGCAGCAATGGTGTTATTGTAGAGTTGAGACAGAGCAACAGTAGAGTTATTTTACTGCTAAAAAGGTGTGGATGTAATCTTTACAGAGTTAGAGCTGCAGTAGAGCTACTGTAGAACTTGAAGTTAATGTTTACAGACAGAGCTGCACTAGAGTAGCTGTAAAGCTAAAGGGGTATATAGTTAATGTGCACTGACAAAGAGGGGTAGTAGGGTTTTGTGACTTCTGAGGGTGTAAAGAGCAGCACTGAATAAAGAGATAATATTCATTTGATATAGAGCAACTGTAGAGTTACTGTACAGTTGAGAAGGTTGTATTTAGTTATGGTAGGAGGGTGGAATGTTCATGTTTACTGTAGTCAGTGTTGGGGAAAGTTACATGCATTATTGCGTTACTCCGTAAAAAAGTAACTAATTACGCTACTTAGTTACTTTTTGTGGAAAGTAATGCGTTACATTACTTTTCCATTACTTTTGCATTACTTTTTAAATCTGGGCAGGGCTTTCTTGTTTGTTTGTAATATAAAAAAAATTACTTAGCAAATGCAAAAGCCCTTTCTCACCAAAATGAAATTAAGTGAATAAGGCTAAATGAAAATTAAATTCATGTCTGTACAGTAGAACTGTAGGAAAAGAAAGTTCAACACTCTTTAGCAATGAGAAAAAAATGTTAGTTAATCTAAAGTAAATTTTGCTTATTAGTACACTGCAACAAATTATTTTCTTATTTAGATTTGTTGTCGTTTGTAGCCAAAATATCTAAAAATACTTTAATCAAGAAGGATTTTCTAGACAAGTAAAAATTATTGTCTTATTTTTTTTTGAAAACAAGTCAACATTAAGTGTTTTTTTACTTGAAACAAGCAAAATTTTTGCTTACCCCATTGGCAGATTATTTTGCTTGTTCTAAGCAAAAACTCATTTAATTTTGACTTTTTTGACAAGAAAATAATTATTCATTATTATTTTTTTGTATATTTTGGCTGGAAACAAGACAAAAAATCTAAGTAAAAAAGTATTTTTGCAGTGTACGGTTGAATTGGATCAACAAAGGTCAGCAGCAAAGTCATTGTTTGATAAAATGGGATTAAATACATAAAGAAAACAAAAAGTAACTGGTGTTACTTTTTTGAAAAAGTAACTCAGATATTTTCTTGGAAATGAAAAAGTAATTAGCTACTAGTTGCATGGAAAAAGTAATATTACTACGTAACTTATGTTACTTGTAATGCGTTACTGACTGTAGTAGAGCAGCACTCGATTTAGTGGATAGTTGAGAGAAGAGAGTCAAAATTCATTGATACAGAGCAACTGTAGAGTTACTGTAGAGTTGTATTTAGAGTTACTGTAGAAGTAGAAGACTGGAAAGTTCATGTTTACAGTGGTAGAGCAGCACTAGATTTACTGCATAGTTGAGAAACGAGAGTTAAGATTCATTGAGATAGGGTGACTGTAGAGTTACTGTACAGTTTAGTTTACTGCGGTAGAGCAGCAGCTATGTTACTATGGAGTTTGAACGGTAAAAATGTAATATTTACTAATATAGAGTTACAGTAGAGTAACTGTAGAACTCATAGGGAGTAGACAGAGTTGCTCTACCTTGTTGACAGGCTTCTCTGGAGTTGTCACCGTAGGTTCTGGCTGGAGCTGTTTGCTTTTCTTAGACGGGGTTCGTTTAATCTTCGGGGAATGAAATTTCATCAGTTTCATCGTGAAAGAGGAGAGGTGAGACTTCTGGGATTCTGGAAAACAACAAAATAGAAGAATAAATTCACAAAAGGAACAAAAGGAAATGAAGCTTTTCAACAAAAACAAAACACTTTTGTCTGTCACAGACCAATAAAACTCCAGACAATTCAGAAAATTCATTCTGGCTTCATCTTCGATAAAGCTCCCAGCAGTGATTTTGGTTATCAGAGGGATGACAAATACGTTTAGCGGGACGATCTGTCACTGAAATAGGAGGGTGGGATATTTACAACCTGCAATCAATGTAAGATCAGAGTCACTTTATATAATCACCACAATTAAACTATACAAATAAACATACACAAGCCTCGCTGGCGATAAACATCACCAAACAAACGTGCTCCCACAGGCAATTACATAAACTAGAATCCTCGTCTGTGGGGTTTTATCATAATTGGAATTTTATGGGCCATAATTATAGAGAGAAAGAGAGAGAGACACTGCACACATAAGCAGCTGGTGTATTTCTTAATTTATCTCCCTGTTCAGAGAAAGATCTGCTGTTAAAAAAAAAAAAAAAAAATACTCACCCATGCTCAATTTCCATTCACATTAACACAAACTAATCTGCACAGCTCATTCAGAAATCGTTATGATTATGACATCACAAAATTAGGTCATTAACATAAGACTGCCCACATTTACACAACAATTACTTTGTATTTAGGAACCTAATACAGTGTGAAGTAACAAAATACAAACAAAATAGTAAGAAAATGTGGAAAAATACCCTGAACCCTCTTGAGAAAAAACACTAGACACAGCAGTGTGATTCCTGGTGGGCAAAAATGCAGGAAGTTACATGTCATCTGTGTGTTTTGGTGTGTATATTGACAGCCATTGTTGCAGAAAAGGGCTCTGCCTTTCCGTTCAGACCGTGCTCAGAACAATGCCTTCTGGGTAAAACGGAAAAGTCGTATTGTAACTAACATGGGTGGAGACATTATGCTCTAATACACACACATGCAACTCTTAATTACCCTCACACACCCACACACATGCACAGTGGGTGTATTAAAGCCTGTAGGCCAAAATTAAAAGCAGTGGAGCGTGGGTAATGTAGTGTTTTAACTGTAACCACCACTAAAATCTATAAAACAGATCCATATTACACACCAGCACTCACCAGTGAATCTCTACAACAATAATGAGCGTGTAAGTGGGTGTGTCACACAAAGTTAATGCAGTTATGACTCAGACCAATTAGAGGGCAATTTAATAGATGATTTTACATGCAGTGATGACTAACAATAAGTATTTTGACTGATTATGACTGATACACTATAGTTTTTTGTTAATATATGAATTAGTTTCTATTGATGTTTACAATTTAAATCATTTTGTTGCAAAATGATATATATTGCAATTACTTAGTTATTTTGTACTTCAGCTTAAACTGAATGAAAATAAAAAAAAAGCTTTTGTGACATCTAGCTAAAATAAAATCAGTTTTATTTCAGGTTTATTTTATATCAGGTTATTTTTACCACAGTAAACATTTCAATAAATTTTTTTTATGGTTTTAGTGAAGTGTTGGGGAAATTAAGTTGCTTAGTTACTTTTTATGGAAAGTAATGCGTTACATTACTTTTGCGTTCGTTTTTTCTGACAAGAAGTCAAAATTAAGTGTGTTTTTGCTTGAAACAAGCAAAATAATCTTCCAATAGGGTAAGCAAAATAATCTTGTTTTCTTTTTGTAATAAGATTTTTTGTTTACCCCAGGCAGATTATTTAGCTTGTTCTAAAAAACTCACTTAATTTTTTACTTGATTTTATGAAAGCAAGAAAATAATTATTTACTTGTCTAGAAAATCCTTCTTGATTTAAGAATTTTTTGATATTTTGGCTGGAAACAAGACAAAAAATCTAAGTAAAAAGTATTTTTGCAGTGTACGGTTGAATTGTATCAACAAAGGTCAGCAGCAAAGTCATTTTTTTGAAAAAGCAACTCAGATATTTTCTTGAAAATTAAAAAGTAATGCGTTACTTCACTAGTTACTCGAAAAAAGCAATATTACGTAACTTGTGTTTCTTGTAATGCGTTACCCCCAACACTGGTTAACAAAAATAACCCCACAAACAACCACCATAATCGAGTATCTTTCACATATTACTAAAAAATAAATAGTAGGCACAGTGTATATGAGAGTTAATGCTGTTAAGCCAAAGCAGAAAAATAATTACATAAAACACAAATTTCTATGCGTTTTTATATGCACTATTTACATTTTTGCATTTGGTAATTGCCTTTATCCAAAGCAATCTACATTGCAAACAATATCACAAACCAGCTTCTAAACCGTTAATAGTAGATTAAAACTAGAAACAATTAGTGTAAAACATCGAATAGCATTGGATTAGTAAGACTTGCCCTACAAAATCTCTCATAAAAAATGACAACAAATGACTATAAATTAAGTTAAAAGAACAATTTTTGGTTTAATGCATATATTATTATTCAACACAGCTATTACTGTTATAATTTGTCCATTCTTACAGTCTTAGCTGACGATTAACGGTCATCCTAATAATTTAATTAACTTTTTTGTTGATTACACTCACAGTATAAGCTTAAGAAATTTGCAAATTGCATGTTTCTTTAAGGCAAATACTGACAGGGATAGAATGACATGAATTATACTAGTTTACATATGTAAAACGTCAAGCTTCAAGTGCACAAGTATGACAGTTCTCGCTGATTAGATTTGGAAAGATGCAAAAATGGTGTCATGCCAAGCAAAAAATTATTACTAGTAATCATATTTTAAGCAACAAAAATTTGATAAAGGCCTAAATATAAGTTTTTAATATTAGTAGCAGTTCATTTTGATGCCTTTGAAGCTTTACAAGCTACTTGTTAGATATTGAGTCAACCTTTAATAAATACAAATTAAATTTAAAAAAATTAAAAACAGACTAAATAATATTGCATTTACAAAGATTAATGAACTGTACTTGTGATTTAGTCTAGGTCCATCTTACAAAATACAAAACCCTTAATTTTAGTACTAGTTTTTGACCTTTGATATTTCAGTTAGTTAACAATAAAAAAGATTCATGAACTGTACTTGTGATAAAATGAGAAAAAAAAAATCTAGATAAAAATGTTTAAATGTAAAAAATAAAATAAAAAGTCTGCGTCCATCTTACAAAATACAATAAAAATACAAAAACCCAAATATTAGTACTAGTTAATGCATTTATTAACCTTAGAAAATAAATAAATTACATTTTTTAAATGAAATTAATAAATGACTTAAATTAAATTCCACTTAATGCAGAATATTTCAACAGATGGGCTAATGTATTGCTCAGAAAGTTCAACTATAGCACACTTTCCTCTCTCGCTCCGCCTGAGGGAGTGTTTTCACTGTCTTTAATGGAATGCTGATAATATAGATCGACGGAAAAACAGAGGGGGAGACATCAGATATTAGCTACGTCCTTCAAACCATGTCCATTACAAAGTAATGAACACACGTGTTTAAACATATGGGCAGTCACTAGAAAAATTAATTTAGGAATAGGAAGCCCCTCCCAAATCCTGCATCACTTCCTGTCCATCGACCCCACCGCAGTGGACCGCATTCCCTAACCTCCGGTTCAAGGTCTGCTTCAGCATGTAAGGATGAAAGCACGCACATATCCACATACAATCACTCCTAACTCATGTCACCTGTAGGTCACAGCCACCACTTTCCTGCTTTGGTCTCAAACCTAACCATCAACTTCCTGTCTGGCGTAGTGAACAGGAGCACTTCCTGTGCTGCCCATCCTCTTTACAACAAAGAGCGCTGACCTCTGAAACACTGAGCCATGGATAAAACACACACTCATATCTCACACTAACATGATTAATTTGGTAAGTGCTCATTTTTGTACTTTAAATTACAATATTTAAATTTTTTAAATACTACATTTTTCACATATTGCAGTCAAAATGATCAGGTATGCACCAATACAGAATAGTGTTTCTACTTTAAACCGTGCTTTCTAAGCAAAAATTACTACTAGTAATCATATTTTAAGCAACAAAAATTTGATAAAGGCCTAAATATAAGTTTTTAATATTAGTAGCAGTATTTCATTTTGTTGCCTTTGAAGCTTTACAAGCTACTTTATGGTATCGAGTCAACCTTTAATAAATAAAAACATTTAATAAAATTCAAAACAGACTAAATAATATTGCATTTATAAAGATTAATGAACTGTGCTTGTGATTTAGTGTAGGTACATCTTACAAAATGCAAAACCCCTAATTTTAGTAACCTTTGATATTTTAGTTAGCTAACAATAAAAAGATTCATGAACTGTACTTGTGATAAAATAAAAACAAAAAATTAAGAGGAAAAAAAATGTTAAAACCCAAATATTAGTACTAGTTAATGCATTTATTAACCTTAGAAAATAAATAATTAAATTAAATTAAATTAAATTGATTGTATAAAATTAAATAATAAAAAATAAGTCTGGGTCCATCTTACAAAATACAATAAAAATACAAAAACCCTAATATTAGTACTAGTTGATGCTTTTATTAACCTTTCATATTTTTGTTAGTTAACAATAAAAAAATAGTTTTTCTCTGTCCAGTTTACAAAACAAGTATTTTGAAGTCTGTGCTGATAAAACTTATTGTATAATTATTACAAATATTATGATAACTAACCAGAAAAAAAAAATAAAAAATTAGGATAGCTAATAAAAACATCATTCGTTTAATTGAACAATAAGTTAATAAGTTAAGTTCAGGTAATGCTTTAGCTAACACGAACTAACAATGAGCAAAAAATACTTTTCGGCATTTATTAATATTTGTTAATGTTAGTTATTTAAAATAATAATAATAATAATAATAATAATAATAATAATTAAATAAATAATAATAATAATTAAGATAATATATCAATATGGTCACAAAGATATTTTGAATATCATGATATATTAAAAAATATATACTATTCTTATTTTTTTTATGTACATTTTTTAAAGGCATACAGTAAATACAGTAAAAGCCTCTCTATTTGAGTGTCAGAAACACAATCGTTCAGTATAAACCAGATAATTCGTTTAAAAGGGATAAAGATACTGACAGGTAAGACTCAGAATCACTTGCACGTGAATGTACATTTCCAATATGATCTTGTTAACATGCTCTTGCGAGAGTGAGCATCTCAGATGTAGGCATGAATCTACCCACACAATACGACAAGAAACGCTATCAAGCGAGTCATAAACGATCTGTGAAGATGACATGAGGAGGAGGAGGTGAAGTGGGTTACTGGAGCAGATGTGATGCACAGATACTTACTCAAGTGAAGAAACATGAATATGCCGCCAGCCGAAGGACAGCAGACAGAACAGAGATGACTTATCTGAACGCGCTTACTAACCGGATCTGGAAGTGTGAGTGTATGTGTGTGCGTGTATGCAGGATTTAGATTCAGGAAAGACAGTGTTTTCACCTAAATTAATCATCATCTTTCACATACAGACTCACAGCAGGGCTACAATGGGAAAACATGAACAAAGACACAAATCTTGCTGCTACAATTTGAAAAAAAGTCCACAGATATGACAAACCAGGATAGGACAATATTTGGCCGATATACAACCATTTAAAAATCATCTAAATATTGAGAAAATCACCTTTAAAGTTGTCCAAATGAAGTTTTTAGCTATGCATATTACTAATCAAAAATTACGTTAAGTTTTGATATATTTACAGTAGGAAATTTTCAAAATATCTTAATGGAACATGACCTTTACTTAACATCCTAATGATTTTTGGCATAAAAATCTAATGTATTTTTGGTCATTGCTACAAATATACCCATGCCATGTTCTGTGGTCCAGGGTCACAAATTAGTTCAAACAATAAATTCACAAATCAATTTAAAATTCATCTTTTGTGGCATCACTCAAAAATGTTTACTGAATGCTCTGTGTGGCATTGTAAATGTTTTAGCAATATGTACTGCTGCATTGATGCGTATAAAGTAAAGATTTAATATAATTATTACATTAATTTAGTGCAAAAACAGTGTGGACTGAGATTATTTCTAATAAAGCTGTAACCATTTTTTATTTTAAACATTCTAAATCTACTTTATTGATGAACAAAGTTCCAAAGAACAGCATTTATTTGAAATAGAAATCCTTTTGTAACAACAATTCTATTGTCACTTTTGTTTTTGTTAAATAAAAGTATTCATTAAATACTTTTTTTAAATCTTATTTACATCAAACTTTTGAATGGTAATGTATAAATCATGGGTTGTATAAAATAGTTTGGAAGCACAACTGTTTTCAACATTGATAATAACAAGAAACGCTTCTTGAGCAGCAAATCAGCATATTAGAAGGATTTCTGAAGGATCATATGGCACTGAAGACTGGAGGAATAAATAAAATTCAGCTTTGCATGACAGGAATAAATTACATTTTAAAACAGTAAAATAGAAAACTGTGAAATAATTTCACAATATTAATGTTTTTACTGTATTTTTAATCAAGTTAATACAGCCTTAGTGAGTAAAAGAAACTTGATTATTAAAAACGTTTGACTATATACACACTACAAGACAGAAATTATAATACAATTTTAATTATTCAAAAAGACTTTTTTTAAATTTAGTTTTCATCTGTGTTTATCTATATGGCTCAGCCATGACTAAACACACAGGCGTCATCCCCTGATCTAGAGTTCCACATTCTATTAAACACACACTGTGGTCCTGATCTATTTCTGCCTTTCTGCTTTACGTATTACAACACACACACACACACACACACACACACACTCACTCTGTTGCCACGGTGACATAAGCAAAGTGACACATGTGATTGACGTGCATCAGCTGAAATTAGCTTCTGTCTCCTCTCTGAGCAAGGGTCACTAACATCTATGCCTCAAAACAAATACAAAAACTCTTAAAAGGGCCAAATTCTACACATTAGACTTTGGTTTCTTCTTCTACAACTTAAAATTCTACTCAAAGTTTCTTAGTCAAAATTTCGTTTTAGCCATAAAAACGTCATTCATTAAAATTAAATGGTAACTGAAATGAAAGAAATTCTTATTTTAGCTAGTTTCCAATGCAACATTTCTATTATTTTAACTTGATGTACTAAAATAACTAAAACTGTAATAAAAAAAATAATAAAAAAAACATATATGCATATATAAAAATTACAAAAAACAACAAAATTGAGAAATATTTAAAATTGAAGTGAAACTGAAATTATAAAAAAATATTTAATTTAAAATATTAACAAAAACTAAAAACATAAAACCCTCATTACTTAAAATAAAATGGTAACTAAAATAAAAAACAGACTTTTTATTTGAGCTAGTTTCCAGTGCAACACTTCTATTATTTTAACTTGATGTACTAAATGAACTAAAACTGTAATATAAAAATGTATAAAAACCATATATGCATAATTAAAAACGACAAAAAACAACAACAAAATAGAGAAATCTTTAACTAAAGTGAAACTGAAATTATAAAACATTTAATTTAGAATATTAACAAAAACTAAAACCATAAAAACTTCATTACTTTAAATAAAATGGTAACAGAAATAAAAGAAAAAAAAACACTTTATTTTAACTAGTTTTCGACAGAAATACTGACTATTATTTTAACTTGATGTACTAAAATAACTAAAACTGTAATATAAAAATATAATAAAAACCATATATGCATATATAAAACTGACAAAAAACAACAAAATTGAGAAATATTTAAAATTGAAGTGAAACTGAAATTATAAAAAAAATATTTAATTTAAAATATTAACAAAAACTAAAAAGCTATAAAACCCTCATTACTTAAAATAAAATGGTAACTAAAATAAAAAACAGACTTTTTATTTGAGCTAGTTTCCAGTGCAACACTTCTATTATTTTAACTTGATGTACTAAATTAACTAAAACTGTAATATAAAAATGTATAAAAACCATATATGCATAATTAAAAACAACAAAAAAAAAAAAACAACAAAATAGAGAAATCTTTAAAAAAGTGAACTGAAATTATAAAACATTTAATTTAAAATATTAACAAAAACTAAAACCATAAAAAACTTCATTACTTGAAATAAAATGGTAACAGAAATAAAAGAAAAAAAACATACTTTTTTTTATTTTAACTAGTTTCCGACAGAAATACTGACTATTATTTTAACTTGATGTACTAAAATAACTAAAACTGTAATAAAAATCATATATGCATATTTAAAAATGACAAAAAACAATTGTGAAATTTGTACTAAAACTGAAATAAAAAATATATATATAAAAATAAAATTACATTCAAAATATGAATAAAAAATATAATGGTATCTTAATGATACTAGCACTGCTTTTAAATTTCTATGATCTGATCTTTTAAATATTTCTTTAAATGATCATTAGTCTGGTAACGGTTTACAATAAAGTTTAATGCATTACATTTAGATAATGCATAAACACAAACTAACAAAGAACAATACATTTTTTGCAACGCTTATTAATCTTCCGATTTTAAAAAATACATTAATAAATGTTGAAAATAACAAACTTAGATTGATAAACGCTGTCGAATTATTCATTGTTCAAACAACAACAAAAAAAAAATACGGTAAATATTACTTTTTTGAAATATATTAAGACAATTCCTGTAAAACAATATGCAGTGACATCAAATAACATCTTAGTCTCCGTTTTCCCATGGTGCAACTGCACTATTGTGCCTAGTGACATAGTTTGTAGTGGTGTTTTGGAAATATCCAATAAAACCCTGAACCTGATGGGAACAAAGTAATTAAGGTGCTTTCACAAACTTCTCTGAGAGCGTTCGTGACTTCGAGACAGTCAAAGTGTCATGTAGGCAGACAGACTGTACGTCAGGACTGATGGGGTTTTAATAGTTTGTGTTTTGGAAACACAGCATTACGCAGCCTGAGAGCCAATGACAGCGCAGCGATGGGAGAAATGCATGAGGATTATCATTTCCGAATGCAAAACACTCGTTATCCTTCACTCGCTATCTCTCTCTCACACACACACTCACGACCTTCTCCAGAGAGCCTCATCCTGTTCTCAAACACTGTTCCGGCTCTAAACTCTCACTGTCTGGCCTTGGATGATATCTTATAGAATTTCCGGAAGTATTTTTCCCATTCATTTTCTCCAAGAGCATTGAGAAAAAAAAAAAAATTATAAAAGCTCAAAGCAACAGAGAATTCAAAATAATACTGTGCAGGTCAAAGTAACAAAATAACAAAAGTGATTTTATATGCCAAAAAGGGATGCAAGTAAAGTCTACTTTAATGTTTCAAATAACTTTTGGGGAAAAAAAAAAGTGAAAATCTTGAAAAACTGTGTTGTTACCTGAATGATCCACAGCTGTGTTTTTTTATGTTTAGTGATGGTTGTTCATGAGTCCCTTGTTTGGAACAGTTAAACTGCCTGCTGTTCTTCAGAAAAATCCTTCAGGTCCCATAGATTCTTTGGTTTTTCAGCATTTTTGCGTATTTGAGCCCTTTCTAACAATGACTGTATGATTTTGAGATCTATCTTTTCACCCTGAGGACAACTGAGGGACTCATTTTCTTATTTTGCCTAAATATCATTCTTTTTTCATTTAGTACTGCCCTTCAGAAGTTACAGAAGATATTTACTTGTTTCATAGAAGCCAAATTAAGTTACATTTACCTTGATCTTCAAATTCAAAAAGTTTTCACTCTCAGTTGTCCTCAGTGTGAAAAGATGGATCTCAAAATTATACGGTAATTGTTGGAAAGGGTTCAAATACACAAAAAAGCTGAAAAACCAAAGAATTTGTGGGACCTGAAGGATTTTTCTGAAGAACAGCGGGCAGTTTAACTGTTCAGGACAAACAAGGGACTCAACTGAACAACTATCACTAAACAAAAAAAACAATCTGGATCATTCACACCTGGATCATTCAGAAAACAACACAGTATTAAGAATCAAGGCGATTTTTATAAAATCTATAAACTATTATTTCTTTTGTGGACTATATATGCAAATATATGTATTTTATGTGAAATATCTTATTCCAGTCAATACTAAATTATTCATATAAAATGCATTTTCTATGATTCCTCTTATTTTGGTCAAATAATAAAGTAAAAAAACATTTTGCAGATTCTGAAAGGTGTATGTAAACTTTTGGCTTCAACTGCATTTTAAATGATTAAAAACTTACTGAAAAATGGATAAAATCTAGTGGTTTGATGGATAGTAGCTATTGGTAAAAATTTAAAATGACAAAAAAAAAGTCTATTAAATGTAATTTAATGATTCTTGTTACTGTTTCACTCAATAACATTTTTTTCTGTAAACAATAGTATAAATGTAATTTTTTTTTCTTTTTTTTCCTTCGAAAAAACAAAATAATTAAAAATTTAAAGCTTTATTAAACTTTTACTGTATCGATGCTTTCATCTTTGACCAATTTGTTTACTCAAAAGTCTATATGGAATCCAAACACGGACGTTAAGTTTCTGGTCTTACTGTGGCCAATTCATTAGTAAACATTATTTCAAATAAACACACTACATAATGTTTTATCAAAATGCTCAACCTTAAACAACTTTCCTTTTCTGATGACCTCACCAAGTCCACCTATTTTCAACTCCTCCCCCTCGATCACCTGACTTAATTCTGCAATGCCACGCCCACTTTTCATAATCCAGTCAAAGGATAAAATCAAGTTCTTAAATTTTTCCTGCTTCACCCGAAATTACACTAGATTACAGATGTTAAACTGGTTACATTAATCCTCTTTTATGAGGGAAAGAGTGAACTGCTAAATGTTTTCATATTTAGTTTTCACTCTATTTCAGCATGAAATGTCTAAAAACCAGCACTCTCTGCAGTGTAAAATGATCATTTATATCCTCTAAATCAGACAGGATGCTTCGATAGCACAATATGAGCCCAGATGTTTGGCTTAAATTACACAAAACCCGACTGCAGACGGTTTAATATGATCTGAGGTTCTGCCATCAGCGGTTCTCGATGTCCTATTTTGGACTTACGGGCCTCAAATAGACGCTGGCACAGCAAAGGCCAAACTTTCAAGTGCATGTTTCAATGATAAGTTAAATACAATGTTTCTGATACAGGTATCAGAACTATTTGTCTGCCAAACCAACATTTTTCCTCTTTAGAGAAACTCGCCTCAATCCACTAAATGCTCTAAATTACCCGAACGGATCAGTCAAAATGAGCATCTCATTCATCTCCCGCACAACCTGAAAGACTTTTTCTGCATGGCTGTTTCTGGACGCACATCTTTGGGTTGGATCCACCCAGAGTTGGACTGGATAAAATGAGCACTTAGACAAAAGCCACACAACTGGAACGGGAAGGAATGTCCCTGGAATTTCACATCAGAAGCTTCTGTATTCCCAGAAACACTCTCTTTGTTGGAGACGAACTTGCTTGCACATTTTTTTTTAAAGAGGGCAGTTAATGTATTAATGTAACACTGTATGTAAAAATGATGATAGTATATAAATATAACATTCATTCTGTACCACAATATATCAAAATATCAGAGAATTACAGTCTGATGTGAACCTGGACCACAAAACAAGTCATAAGGGTACATTTTTGAAAGCGAAATAAGTTTTCTATTTACGTATGATTTGTTAGGATAGGACAATATTCGGGCAAGGTACAAATCTGGAATCTGAAAAAAAAAAAAAAAAATCTAAATATTGAGAAAATTGCTTTTAAATTCATCCAAATGAAGTTCTTAGCAATGTATATAACTTTTAAAAAAATAAGTTTTTTTATATATATTTATGGCAGGAAATTTACAAAATATGATAATAATGATTTTTGGCATAAAAAAAAAAAAATCAATAACTTTGACCCATACAATGTATTTTTGACTATTGCTACAAATATACCCTTGTTACGCAAGACTGGTTTTGTGGTCCAGGGTCACATATGTGTAAGGAAATTAGCAAACATCCAACCTTCAACACAAGCAAATAGACTCCAAAGCAGAGCCTGATCAATCGAAACCAATAGTAAATGAACAGAAATATGACAACATTTGAATCCCTCAAAGTCCAAAGTACACCTACAACTAGTTAGTGAACTGCAATAACTAGTTAAATCTCAAAAGAGCCAGTAAGCCACCACATACAAAGTCCATCCTGCCTTAATATTATATATTACACCTGTTACATCAGAAAACAAAGTCCAAATGCCTCCACATAAACTCTACAATGATCCTGATGAATACAAATCCATCCTGTATGGGATTTCAGCACATCCGTTCTCACCTGTATCTGCTTCTCCTGTATAGAAATAGTCTGTCTCCTCTAGAAGAGGTTGGGTTCTCCGACTGCTGTTCCCCATGTAGAACCTGGAGAAGTTCTGGTTATTGAACTTACAAAACTAGTTTAGACTTTTTCCAGCTGTATTGACCTCAAACAGTGATCTTTGGAGGTGATACTGGACATTTTCTTCAAGCCCCAAGACATCAGCCTGCTGTCCATCTACATCCAGAAATAAGCATCCAGAATCAGAGACATGGCTCAGGGTTCGCGGTTAGTCACCCTCAGTCGAATCCCATGACCCAGCCTGACTCAGACATCAAACCGAGTGGGATCTAAAAATAAACTCAAATAGAACTGCAGAGAACTTCCAGAGTCCGTCGTCTCAGCGTTCCATGTGTGTCGGAATGCCAAAACATCCCGATTCCAAATGGAGCAATGATGGTCTAGATCCACAGATGAAAACCGCCTGACATGTGAGAAACGATCGATAAAGCCTAAGGCATGGAAAACAGCACACACGCAAACGAAATTACACTGATCCGGAAAAACACAATGGAAATGGAAAACCAGTCAATACATTTTAAAACTCCATTACAGGTGAAAAAAAACAAACAATACAGAGCAGAGCAAATCAGAGCAGAGCGCTCGAAATTCTCAATCTCACGTCTATCCGTTCCGCACTTTATTCCCACAAAGCCCTGCACGTCCTGCTTCTTTCAAACACACACACACACACACAGTGCAAGTACCATCTAATTACTGAAGCTCAGGATAGTAAGAGCATGTTTTTCATTCTAGTAATCTACTGCGCTCATTTCTCTAAAACCCCAAATTACAGTTTTGGGATGAAAAACAAGTGGCCAGAGACGACTTAAAATAATTCTGCACTTATTCTGGCCAATCAAAGGCCAAGACGCCCCCAGCAACCAATCAGAATGCAGCACACTCAAGCAAAACCAGTCGGGAAATAGGAACTTAAGAGTTATTAGATTCATTTAAAACCCATTTTATTTTAGATCAGCATGAGTGAAGATTGCATCATCATACTGTTTTAATTTACTACTAAACCTGGAAATGTAATATTACAAAAATGACTAAATGTTCTTGTAAGTGAATGCATTTGTAAGTGATGATGCAATTAAAAAACTAATTGACATTCCCAAATGAACGACTCCATTAACTCTTGTCTTAGACCAACTCACCAAGTCAATTTAGACTTCAGAAATCAGAAAGGACCACAACAACCTCTTAAATATTCACATTAAAACTGGACTTACACTGGATTTACACTGCAAAAAAGATTTTTAAATGTTGTAAATAAATCAAAGATTTAAAAAAACTATTAATCTACTTCAAAAATGTTCAATACAATGTGTTACCTGCCATTTCTGTCATTGTTTGTGAACTTTTCTATCAAAAAATGACTCAAATTATTTCCAAATTTGAAAAAAGTGTGTATTGTCATGAGAACTGTTGCAAAAAAAATTAATTCTACACTGGAAAATGTAGCTTAATTTTATATTGGCAACAAAATCATTATAAATATATACATTTATAAACAAAATGTTTATTTTTACACAAAAACTTAAATTAATTACAAAAATGAATTTGTATTGTGAAATGCACTTAATTTTATACTGCCAACAAAATTATTATGAATATATAGATATGTATAAGAGCAATTTCTTGTCCTACCAAGACAAGCACTAGTTATTTTGTCATGTGTCTAAATTTCTCAGTAGTATGTTATCTCTCAGTTTACTGCTAGACTGCATTTAAGACACAAGCATGTACATGTTAGCATTCACACACACTTTTGTTGTCTGGGATTTACATAGCAATGCAACTATTCATAAATACACACACCCCGACTGAATGCATTACACATCTACATGCACTTATAAATATTTTTGTTGTCAGGGATTTGTATAGCGATGCAACTACTTATAAATACATCCAAAACACCCACCGAAAACATGACACATTATTATAGTACAGTTATTTAGAGAATGTCACAATCTCTCAACCGCATGAAAACACACACAGACGATTCCTCAGAACTGCTCAGATATAAAAGGGTGCGTTGCAACCATTACATAATTTCTACTGAAAACATATTTTAAGTATTAAAGAAACTGTTTCTCGCAAAGAAAAGGAGAATTTTTGTCATGATGTGAACCTAAAATACTTTCTATCTTCCGTGGAACATAAAGAAAGAAATGCTGAAATTATGTTTGTTTTCAAACAGTTTAAATATAGAAATTAAAGGGAAAAAAGTAAAACAGTTTGGCATCTCGCAGTTTGCATCTCACACAATACTTTTTTTTCCCGCAGAATTACAAGATAGAAACTCTCTTAATAACAAGACAGTCAGAATTGGGAGATATGAATTGTGCAATTCTTTATTTTAATAATCTTTACTTCTCACAATTCACAATTACGATATTATCTCTTGCAATTCTGACTTTTTTCTCACAATTGTGAGTTTATTTCTTGTAATTTCGACTTTTCTACGCAATTCCAAGTTTATTTTTTTCACATTTCTGAGTTTTTTTTCCTCAGTTCTGACTTTCAACTGCAAGTTTATTTCTCACAATTCTGACTTCTTTCCTCGCAATTCCAAGTTTATTTTTCGCAGTTCTGACTTTCAATTCAGAGCTTATTTCTTGCAATTCCGACATCTTTCCTCGCAATTCTGAGTTTATTTTTCACAGTTCTGACTGTGAAATTGCGAATTTATTTCTTGCAATTCTGCCCTTTTTTCCTCACATTTCCAACTTTTTTCTTTACTATTTTCCATTTGTCAGTTTATTTCTCGCAACTCTGACTTCTTTTCTCACAATTGCGAGTTTATTTCTTGCAATTCAGAATTTTCACAATTCTGACTTTTTTCTTGCAATTGTATGTTTATTTCCTGCAATTCTGCCCTTTTCTCTCACAATTCTGACTAATTTTTTTTCTTGCAATTCTGACTTTTTCTCATAATTGCTAACTTTTTTCTTACAATTTTGACTTTACAATTTTAAGAGATATGAGAAAAATAGAATTGTGACATAAACTTGCAATTTTGAGGGAAAAAAATCAGAAAAGCAAGTTTATATCTTCTATTTCTGACATAAACAACTGCAACTTCATATCATGCAAACCTCACTTTGTAACACAGAGTTGTGAGTTTATATCATGCTACTTTGAGAAAAACTGTCAGAATTTAAAAAATAAAAAATAAAAAAATCTCAATCACCTTTTTAATTATTTGTGACCCAGGACCACAAAACCAGTCACTGGGGTATATTTGTAGCAATAACCAAAGATACATTGTATGGGTCAAAATGATGCCAAAAAACATTAGGATATTAAGTAAAGATCACATTACATGAAGATATTTTGTAAATTTCCTACCGTAAATATATCAAAACTTGCCCCTCAGATTCCAGATTTGAAAATAGCTGTATCAACTATTATACATGTATGTATGTATGATGTATGTATGCATGTAGTTGTATGTATAATAGTTGGGTCACATTTATTCCATGGTGGAAACTGGCTTCCATAAGAAAGCCATTCAGGTTTGTATCAACATTACAAAATTGTCATTTTCACTAAACTGCTCCAGGGAAGACATGAGCGCACAATCTCAAGATTTCTCACATGCTCATTTTCCTCCCCAAAGTTCATTTTCTCACTGTCGTAAGGAAGTTGAGGGAGGTCAAATCAGCTTCCTGGTTTTGTTGAGCGTCACATAGAATGAGCGAGGCAGACAGAGGGAGGTTAGTTCATAGTAGGTGACCGGTTTTAATATTTCTGCATGAACGACAGTGCCATTATGACATCAGATCAGTGTATCCACGGCGACAGAGAAACATGTTGATGCCGAGAATTACGTCAGTACACTTACACACAGTCAGTCAGTCTGCACACTCTGCTCCTGTTGATTCGGGCCAGCTTTAGATTTAGATCCAAAACCGTCCATCGATTCGCCTGACCAACAGAACGCACTAAAGACAAACAGGCGACCCGGTAACCAAACTCACAAACCTCCAAAACAAACAAAGTGGGTGTATTCGAGCGCATCGGTGAGCGCACACATACCCGTAGACTTCCTACAGGTAGCTACAAGACAGGACACAACGTGGACCTGAACAAAACATGCAAGGAATGCAGCTTCACAAAACCTCTCTGACTTAAATAAAACAGCCATATTATGTCTGTATGCTGTTCAAATTAGGCTCATTCACAAATGAGAAGTGCCCTAACATGATATATAAAGCTCAAAAACATTCAGCCTCACTAAAATGTGCCTTTCAGGTGTGTCAAAAAGGAATGTTAAGGTGAGTAACGCCTCGGGACACACATTCCTCACTTCCCCACGCGGAGGCTACTTCCATTTCAATAAGAAACACCTCGGCTGTTGTTGGAGTAAAACCAAAACTTTAAAGAAAACTTTTAGTTCTACCGTTCAAAAGCTAGAAGGCATTCAATTGATCAAAAGTCACAGCAAATACATTTATATTGTTACTAAAGATCAGCATATCAGAATGATTTCTGAAGGATCATGTGTGACACTGAAAATTCAGGTTTGCATCACGGGAATAAATTACATTTTAACATATTTTCACACAGAAAACATCTATTTTAAGTTATAATAATATTTCACAATATTACATTTTTCCTGTATTTTTAGGTAAATAAATGCAGCCTTGGTGAGCAGAAGAGACTTCTTTTTTAGAAACATTAAATAATCTTACTCCAAACTTTTGAATGGTAGTTTAACAATAAAACAAAAAAAATATATTTTTTAAATTTTGCCACTATAAATGTAGTGTGTTTGAAAAATATGCTATATTTACCAGTCTTAAGTAGCACAGGTATATTTGTAGTAATAGCCAAAACTACATTGCATGGGTCAAAATTATCGATTTTCTTTTATGCCAAAAATCATTAGGATATTAAGTAAAGATTTATTAAGATTAATTTTTGCACCCTCAGATTCCAGATTTCTAAACAGCTGTATCTCGGCCAAATATTGTCCTATCCCAACAAACCATACGACATTAAAATGTTTATTTATTTATCTGCTTTCATGATTTATAAATCTCAATTTCCAAAAATTGACCATTATGACTGGTTTTGTGATCCAGAGTCACGATATAGTAACTCATACACTGCATTGTTCATTCTTAGTGACAGTTATTAACCAAAATAAGCTTTTTATTACAGCAATATCCACTGAACAACAACAAAACTTCCCCTGCAGCCTCACCCTAAACCCTGACCCGATCCGGGCGGTCAGGACAGCTGCTTAGGGTGAGGTGATCAGGGGGATTGAGTTTCCTTCCCACCGCCGAAAGAAACCTCCTGTCGCTTTCCGTTACTAGACTCATCACAACCAGATAGACACATCTAGAGAGACAGACAACACACACACACACACAGTCTCCAGTCTGTGTTGTCATATTCCTAAACTTAACATGCAACATGACAGCATCCAACTACGTCTAAAGAAAGCAAATGAGACTGACAAATTCAGCATATCTGATCTCTTTTAGCCCATGACAAAGGCAAGGACTTTCTTTTATGCCAAAAATCATTAGGATATTAAGATATTTTGTACATTTTCTACCGTATATCAAAACGCAATTTTTGATTTATTTAGATTCCAGATTTTCAAATAGTTGTATCTCGGCCAAATATTGTCCTATCCTAACAAAGCTTATTCAGCCTTCAGATGATGTATAAATGTCAATTTAAAAAAAATTACCCTTGGTTTTGTGGTCCAGGGTCACATATTTGCATTTGGATACATGACATCCAGTGGTGCATTGAAAACTTGTAAAATACATGCTGCTTTTACAAAATCATTTTACTGCGTAAAAACATTCTGAAATATTTAATATCGCTAATATTGAAATGTTAATAAAATGTTGAAAAACATCACAATTTATACTGTGCATGTACATTTTAACTAGTATAGTAGTATTCAAAACGTTTTTTTAAAGAATGCAACAAACATAAAATGCACATATGATCCTTTAAACAGTTTTAAGACAATGTGTGCAACCTAATCACCCAGTAAACAAGACTGAAAGCATGAAAATGAAATAAAACTGTATAGCACTGCATTAAACTCATTACTTTCACTGTGTAAAATCAGTCTGTCTGAGCATGAGATTGACAACAGCAGCAGGCTGGAGAGTCTCTACTGCTGCTGTAGTGTTTGCATGTGAGCAAGCATCGATAAATGCATTTTAATTGCACAGACAAGCGGACACAAATGTCTCTTCTCGTTTGCATGCGTCTCTCGGTTGAAAAGCACCGGGATGATCCCGTTTAAATGTCCCGTGCGGCAGCGCCAGCTCTGGGTCCCCAGCGGGCGCTAGCTGCTAACGGACACTGATTTATTCCACCCCCTATTCCTGGGTCGAAATAAACATTAGAGCCCCGTGCCTTTGGTGCATGCTTAAAAAGAGCATTAAACGCATTGATTAAAGAGTGAGGAGCTGGTAAAGTGCGACCAAAAGGGGCCTAGAGACCCAACGGGCCGGTTCGAGCTTACCGTGCTTGCTTTCTATTTTCCCCGACATGATCGCTGCGCTGGCCGGAGCAAATCCTCAGTTTGGACAGTCACGGGAGGACAAAATGGGGGATTTTGACCACAGTAATCCTGAGGTGTGTTCTTCAGCCACACATTTTGGCGTACTAGGTCCGTATGGCCGTAGATCCCTGGGTAAAAAAGGCAAGAATCCGTTCACATGCACACGCTGGCGACAGACAGACAGTGAACGCTACTGCTGATGTGTGTGTCTGTGTGTCGAGTCCCGTCCCGAGAACCCATTGGGATGCGAACACAGCGCCGCTCTCTGACTGGAATCACGAGTTACAGGGATGAAAACAGGCTTGTTTGGTGTCATATTGACAGGAATCATTTGCCTAAAACATCTATACGTGTCACTCTGAAAGATTTTAGCTTGTTTGTTCTGTGGAGCACAAAATGAGATGTTTGTCAGAATGTTCACGCTGCTCTTTTCCATAGCGAAAGTGGATATGGACTAGAGCTATTACACTCTGTATCGGACAAATAAAAGCTAGAATAAAAACAGTCAACTTCTGCACTACAGTCAAACCAGCCAAACGTTTTTGAACAGTAAGAATTGTAATGTTTTTAGAAGAATTTTCTTTTGCTCACCAAGCCTGCATTTATTTGATCTGGAATACAGGAAAAGCAGTAATATTGTGAAATATTTTTACTATTTAAAATAACTGCTTTCTATTTAAATATATTTTAAAATGTAATTTATTTATGTGATTTCAAAGCTGAATTTTCAGCATCATTACTCCAGTCTAATATGCTGATTTGCTGTTCAAGAAACATTATTATTATAAATATTTGAAACAGTTGAGATTATTATTTTTTAGGATTCTTTGATTAACAGAAAGATGCAAAGATCACCATTTATCTGAAATAAAAATTGCTTGTACAATTATACACTATACCATTCAAAAGCTTGGAGATAGTGTCATTATTTAGGAAAGAAATTATATAAATACTTTTATTTAGCAAGGATGCTTTAAATTGATCAAAAGTGATGATGAAGACTTTTATAATGCTACAAAAGATTTATATTTCAGATAAATGCTGTTCGTCTGAACTTTCTATTCATCAAAGAAACTTGAAAAAAATGTACTCAGCTGTTTTCAGTATAATAATAATAAATGTTTTTTGAGCAGCAAATCAGCATATTATAGAATATTAGATTTCTGTAGGATCATGTGACTAGAGTAATGATGCTAAAAAAATCAGCTTTGAAATCACAGAAATAAATTACATTTTAAAATATATTTAAATAGAAAGCATTTTAAATATACAATAGAAAGATATTTTAAATAGTAAAAATATTTCACATTTTCACTGTTTTTGCTGTACTTCGGATCAAATAAACGCAGACTTTAAAAAATGTAAAATCTTACTGTTCAAAAACTATACACGATATACATGATATATGTTAATTTAAAGACAGACAATGAGATATACACATACATACTGAAATAAACTTTTTACACAATCTGTACTTAAAATCTAAATATCAATTACTGTTTTTTCCCCCTTGTGTTAAAAATACTTCATAACGTAAAGTTTAACATGTAAAATTATTTAAAAAAATAACTACACTAAATTAAATTACTTTCAAGACATTCAAATAATAAATTATCACAGAATGCTAAGTGTAGGACACTTTCTAGTCTACTCAGGAAAACTCACTGAAGGATCTGAAGTGTGGCGATCTGATGCCATCCAGTGGCTAAATTATGAAATCGCAATATTCTCCAAATTAACGTTTTATATCTGTGACTGTGCTCTGGATTAATAACTTTCTTTGTGATATACCGTGAATAGTTGCAAGACACTTTTTAAGACGCTATTCTCAATAATAGCAACCAATGAAATGCTCAATAAGTTTTAGTATGATAAGTGCTTATTTCCTTGTCATATAGGCTACAATAAACAAACAGAGCTGCAGTAAATTAGAAAGAGTAGAAATAGTCACATTGGCTAGTATTTTTGGAAGTCTGACGTGTTTATTTGCTCATTAGACACTAATGAGGCGACTAATTTGTGGCGCTGCAATAACATCGTTCACCTCTAGATGGGGGGCTCGAACTCAAAACACGTTGAATTCTTCATTTATAATAATTTATAGTATTTTTTTTTTTTACATAGTTTCTTTAATTTTTAACTTTTGTTCTGAGTGAAAATAAAACAATCATTCATCATTTAAAAATTAACAGAAAATGTTCAATTTCAAAGAAGAAGATGAAAAACATAAATGTGTATTTTCTTTTATTCTTATTATTCCATATGCAGTAATTAGAAGTAAACTTCAATGTTCTTCTGAACAGAGTTTGAATAGAGCTTACAGCTCTCATAAAACCACATACATATCAGCTTGAAGTATTTTGTTGTTCTGTATAATGTTTCTAATAGTTTGAGCTGAACTGTATAGAGTCAAATGCATTTCGGCGTTTGTCAGTAAATGTGTCCATGTGGGGAGTTTGATCAGTTCATGTCAATATCTCAGCTGGAGCGTTTGCTCGGGTCGGTGGGAGATCAGAGCAGTGCAGCAGGAATCGTTTGATCCGCCTGACTGTCAGTGTGAAGGGTAGAGCCGAGCTTACAAATATCAAATTGTGTGAGAGTCATAAAGATACAGACTGATGAAAATACTTCAGATAGAGGAATGTTTTGTCTTTCGACCTCCAGCATGATGACATATCGACTGATGCACACACACGTCCTCAAAAACACACGTGGAGAGAGTGGGAAAAGTCAAAGGTCATCCTTCTAACCTGCTCAATATCTTAAATAGAAATAGAATGATCCGTCAAGTGTGACATAAATACATAACACACACAGATAAGGTCAAGACTCTCACTCCACGCAGCAAACTGCTTACTGCACTCGATTTCAACACAGAAGAACAAAATGAACACCAAAATAAAACTGCATTTATGCACCACATTTTGCAATTAAGTTGCAAAAACTGTAAATAATATATATAGTAAATAATAATAATAATAATAATAATAAAAAAAAAACTTGTTATGCCTCTTTTTCACTGCCACTTTGTTGAAAATTAATGTTAATTAATTTTTTTTTCTTTCTTATTTATTTGTTTATTGAACAGTGAAAAATGAACAGAAAACCAACAAAAAGTGAGAGAAAAAACCTTGAAAAATTGTGTGTGTATAATAATATAATATAATATAATATAAGGTTTATTTTTACGGTTTAATTTATAATAAGGCTGCAAAAAATCGCAAATATTATGTCAAAATGTATATATATACAAAATAAAACACAAAAATTTTACATTGTAGCAAAGTGTCATTTCTTCAGTGTTGTCACATGAAAAGATGTTTTCTGATGTTTTCCTTACATTTCCTTACATTTTAAAGGCTCTTATAAGGTTCCCTGAAAGATATTTGTGTGTGTGTGTGTGTGTGTGTGTGTGTGTGTGTGTGTGTGTGTGTGTGTGTGTGTGTGTGTGTGAATGTTTCATTCATGTGCCAGCTCATCTATATTACTAGACGGTAAGATTATGGCATTCAACTTGAATAAAATCAAAATAAAAGATGAAACTCCTGCAGAGGCAAAAGGGACAGAATGGCAGGAGTGAAGTATGAAGGGATGACATTTAGAGGAAAACAAAAACAGAGTACAGCCAAACCCCAGGGGTGCAGGGCAGGCCGAGGGAGAAGAAAGTGTGTTTTTAAGGGTGTATTTGGGTTGAGGTTTGGCTGGAGGACGGGCAAATATCAAGGTGCTGGACCTGCTGTGCTGGATGACACATTTATGACACACACACAAATATCTTTCAGGGAAAGTCAGTATAACACACACACACACACACACACACACACACACACACACACACACACACACACACTCCTGACATTCATACCCTGATGACAGTAATGAGTTTTTATTAAACATAAAGCTTTGTTTGGAATGGAAACTGTCGTACTGCTCACTGCACAGTTTGTTTTAAACAGTAGTCTGATATATTGTTGGCACATGGCATATTTAATGTAGCAAGTCGCTGGAATGAAAATATGGTTGTTTTTGTATTTCATACAGATACATTTCAAGCACTACTTTTTTGTTTCATCTGAGGTGTATTACTTTTTTTTGTTAACCTGGTGATGCATCACCTTTTGTATAACTGTGGTTATACAAAAAAACACGGATACTAAACTTTTATTGTAGTAAAGCCATGATAAATTTTCTTAAGGGATTTGTATTTTCTGTATTTTTGTACTTTCTTTCTTTTTACTTTTTATTAACTGTACTGCCTTAATGGTTGATGTTTTCTACTGTTTAATAAAAAAAAGTCAGAAAGAAAAAAATCCTGAACACGCACCATAATCCTGATACAAAACAAATGATTCGCGAACCATCATTCAATTTTGCGAAATGATTCACGAACCCACTCAAAAATCCTGATCTAAATCGAATGATTCGTAATAGGCGATTTGAAGTTCCGATCTGAATCAAACGATTCGCGAAGATCCGTTTTAAATCAAATGTTTTGCAAACCCGCTTCGAATCCCTGATCTGAATCAAATAATTCGCGATATACGAAGCTCCGATCTAAATCAAATGATTTGCGAAATCACTCTGAAGTCCTGATCTAAACCAAACGATTCGCGATAGGCTACATGACTGAATGAACAAAGTCACGAGTTTGAATCAATCGGAGCGGTTCAAGCGTAAATGACTCAATTGATTCAGTTCAACTGTTCCTCTTCTCGCGTCTTCAGCCAAGTTTACGCGACACTGTCAGTACTACTACTGGCTTAGCTCGCTAGTTTTATGAAATAAAGTAAAAAATGTATGTCTTTAGAATTGTTTTTGTACACAATCTGTCTCAGCTTGGATTTGTGGAGTCCAAACTCTTTAGAGATGGTTTTGTAAACTTAACTTTAACTTATAAGTAACATCAACTCCTTTTCCAAGGTCCTCAGTAAACTTCTTTGTTCGTGAAATGATTCACTTCCACAAACATGATCAGATTTTGATAGATCCCTGTTCTTTCAATAAAACAGGTCACGTACTGACATTTGATAGTCATTGCACTGACTGAAAACACATCTGCACAGATGGACTACAATTTCACCTTTAAATTAACTACTAATCCAAGAGATTCACATACTTTTGCAATGCACAGATATGTAACAATTGATCATTTTTCTCAATAAATAAATGACAAAGAAAATATTTTTCTCTCACTTGTTTGATTGGGTTCTCTTTCAGGACCTAAATGAAAATCGAATTATGTTTTGGGTCATATTTATGCAGAAATATAAAAAATTGTAAAGGGTTCACAAACTTTCAAGCGGCACTGTATAGTTTGGGATCTTTCATCAAGGCTGCGTTTATTTGATAAAAAAAACTACTATTGTGAAATATTACTACAAATTAAAATAACTGATTTCTACTTTTATTTACTATTAAATATTATTTATGAATTATTATGTATATTATCACATGATTCTTCAGTCATTCTAAAAAGCAGATTTATTATCAATGGAATCAGTTGTGGACCCTGCAATACTTTTATCAGTATTATTTGATTGATTAAAAGTTACAAGGGACAGAATTTATTCAAAATAGAAATAAAATAGAAAATATAAATCATTTATCAATCCTTAATATAAAAAGCAATATTTAAACAATTAAGATAAATGCAATTAAAATTAGATGATAAAGTATATAAATAATGTTCGTTTATTTTAAAAAAATGACTGAAAACCATCTAAAAATAATAGACAATATATTTTATGTACCAATATTTTATTAATTTTATTAGTAAAATAAGCAATGAATAGGAAATAGGACAAAAATAAATAAATGACCCAGTATTGTATTCCAAACCTCGCCATGGAAGTCAAAGGACAAATGTCAGTGGGATTTTGCTGCATGTTGGTTCCAGTGAGTGAGCCAGGGATCGAGTCCAGTGAACGGCCACATCAGAGACACAAACACCACCGCACAGGGGATGAGGACAGGCCTGCACTTTGATCCGTACGCCTTAATGAGGAGAGAGAGAAAGAGAGAGAGTTTCCCCTTGATGCTGGTCACACCAGCGGCATGAATGACACAAACACATGAGCTGATTGGCATTTATGTGATGTATGTAACATAGATTCAAGGTTAAATTCATTAGCATGGCATTCTAAAAGTGCTCCAAGAAACGTTTCCTTACTGAAGAAAACGGCACAAACACACATACACACACCATTATCCCAAACCCCACTTAGAAATATCACAGAGGAAAACTCATTTAAAGAAGAAAACAACATCCGTTAAGCTCATCCAGAACAACAAACACAAAGACTGTAATTCATTTTAAAACTCCCTGAAGTCAACACAACTAATACAGAGCTAGTTATGAATATAATAATCTTCCATCGGGGCAGAAACTGAATTGTCTTTAGCCTTGTGTGTGTGTAAAGTCTTGCATGTGTGCTGCTATTTTAAATCGATGCAGCTCGAACCCAATCAAAAGGAATATTTAATGGGCCAGCGCTCGTTTGTATGCATGCGCTGCTGCGAGGTGTGAGCTTCAAACCCTCTCGCTCTCGTACTGCTAGTGTTTTAGTGTACTGAATACTAGTGTGTACTACTTACTGCATAGTATAAAAGAATAATTAAATAATTAAATATTGCTGAACAACAATGTTTTATTTGATAAAAATGACATTTAGGAAGAGAAGAAATATTTTTATGAAAAATAAAAATTATAAAAAAAAATGAACAAAATTAAAAGAATCAATTGTTTATTACTTATTTCAAAATTAAAAATGTAAATAAACCACTTTTCTTTAATAAAATAAATACTAAATAAATAAAAACAAAACTATATATTCAATACTTAAAAAATGAAAGAAAAATTAACCAAAATATTACGCAGATGGAATAATAAAAAAAGCATTTACCAGCTTCTTTTATGAAACCATTGTCCAGTTTTTTTCTTTTCTCTAAAAATCTATTTTTAAGATAAGTTATAAATAAGATTTTATAAACAATACATTAATTAAGAAATAAAAATATTTGAATTAATAACTAAAAAATTAATTCAAATTAATTTTAATACAAATTAATTAATTTTATTTGATAAAAATGACATTATGAAATATTTTAATGAAAAATAAAAATAATAAAAAATGAACAAAATTAAAAGAATCAATCCGTTTATTTCAAAATTAAAAATGTAAATAAACCACTTTTCTTTAATAAAAGAAATGAAATACTAAATAAATAAATAAAAACAAAACTATATATTCAATACTTTAAAAATGAAAGATAAAATTATTTTATATTAAACAAAATGTTTTTTGTTGTTGTTTTTTGTATTTAATGAAAAATTATAATAATAAAAAAGCAAATAAACCACTTTGGACAAATATATGAAAACATGTTTAAAATAGTTTATTTATTTTATTTTTTCATTTTATTAATTTTATAAAAAGAAATAAAATTATTAAAATAAAAATAAAAAAGTTCTTTTGTTTGATAAAAATAAGTTTAATACGAAAAATTCAATTGACAAAAAATAAATGGTCCAATACTTTTTCTTTAATGTAAAAATCTATACTTAACTAACAATAAGTTATAAAATAAGTTTTTATAAACAATAAATTAAATAATAAGAAAAAAATATCATTTTAAATTTAAATTTGATAAAAAATACTTTTAATAGGAAAAAAAATTAATAACAGCTTAATAATTCAAAAATAAAAATGCAAATAAATCACTTTAGACAAATATACACGTTTAAAATAGTTTAATTATTCGTTTTTATTTTATTGTATTTGTTTTATTAATTCTTTTATGATTCTATCTGCCTATACAAGACTTATTTTATATACATAATATAAAGACATATTTTAAATGGTTTCATTATTTTGTTTTATTAATTAATTTATTTTTATTAATTTATTTTGTAATTATTATTATTTTATTACTGTATTATTTTATATGCATGTATGGTAGGTGGATGGAATAATAAAATAATTAAAAAAATATTCAAATCATTAATTGCATTTTAAAAAATGATTTTAAATGAATAAGTACACAATAAAAAATTATAATTAGGAAATACATATACAAATAAAATACATTTTATATTAAAAAAAAAAAAAAAAATATATATATATATATACAGGTCCTTCTCAAAAAATTAGCATATTGTGATAAAGTTCATTATTTTCTGTAATGTACTGATAAACATTAGACTTTCATATATTTTAGATTCATTACACACAACTCGAAGTAGTTCAAGCCTTTTATTGTTTTAATATTGATGATTTTGGCATACAGCTCATGAAAACCCAAAATTCCTATCTCAAAAAATTAGCATATTTCATCCGACCAATAAAAGAAAAGTGTTTTTAATACAAAAAAAGTCAACCTTCAAATAATTATGTTCAGTTATGCACTCAATACTTGGTCGGGAATCCTTTTGCAGAAATGACTGCTTCAATGCGGCGTGGCATGGAGGCAATCAGCCTGTGGCACTGCTGAGGTGTTATGGAGGCCCAGGATGCTTCGATAGCGGCCTTAAGCTCATCCAGAGTGTTGGGTCTTGCGTCTCTCAACTTTCTCTTCACAATATCCCACAGATTCTCTATGGGGTTCAGGTCAGGAGAGTTGGCAGGCCAATTGAGCACAGTAATACCATGGTCAGTAAACCATTTACCAGTGGTTTTGGCACTGTGAGCAGGTGCCAGGTCGTGCTGAAAAATGAAATCTTCATCTCCATAAAGCTTTTCAGCAGATGGAAGCATGAAGTGCTCCAAAATCTCCTGATAGCTAGCTGCATTGACCCTGCCCTTGATAAAACACAGTGGACCAACACCAGCAGCTGACATGGCACCCCAGACCATCACTGACTGTGGGTACTTGACACTGGACTTCAGGCATTTTGGCATTTCCCTCTCCCCAGTCTTCCTCCAGACTCTGGCACCTTGATTTCCGAATGACATGCAAATTTTGCTTTCATCCGAAAAAAGTACTTTGGACCACTGAGCAACAGTCCAGTGCTGCTTCTCTGTAGCCCAGGTCAGGCGCTTCTGCCGCTGTTTCTGGTTCAAAAGTGGCTTGACCTGGGGAATGCGGCACCTGTAGCCCATTTCCTGCACACGCCTGTACACGGTGGCTCTGGATGTTTCTACTCCAGACTCAGTCCACTGCTTCCGCAGGTCCCCCAAGGTCTGGAATCGGTCCTTCTCCACAATCTTCCTCAGGGTCCGGTCACCTCTTCTCGTTGTGCAGCGTTTTCTGCCACACTTTTTCCTTCCCACAGACCTCTTGCTTGAGGGTGTCAATGATGGCCTTCTGGACAGCAGTCAGGTCGGCAGTCTTACCCATGATTGCGGTTTTGAGTAATGAACCAGGCTGGGAGTTTTTAAAAGCCTCAGGAATCTTTTGCAGGTGCTTAGAGTTAATTAGTTGATTCAGATGATTAGGTTAATAGCTCGTTTAGAGAACCTTTTCATGATATGCTAATTTTTTGAGATAGGAATTTTGGGTTTTCATGAGCTGTATGCCAAAATCATCAATATTAAAACAATAAAAGGCTTGAACTACTTCGAGTTGTGTGTAATGAATCTAAAATATATGAAAGTCTAATGTTTATCAGTACATTACAGAAAATAATGAACTTTATCACAATATGCTAATTTTTTGAGAAGGACCTGTATATATATAAAATGCAATACATTGGAATAAAAAAAATCCCATTTTAAAAATGTAGTGCTCTATAAAGGAATTAAAAATAAGCTATACAAAATCTGCATACTTGCAATATTCATATTACGTACTGCAGAAATAGTATGGGTAGTACATCATTATGCTGATCCAAACATTCCCTCTGTCTCTGGTGTATGGAGTCTATATGGTTACTATCAGCAGTGCAGCACATTAACATATCAAACACACACACACTGTACTTCTCCAACTTGGCCTCCGGTGTGACGTACAGCACTGTTGACAGGAAACAGATTAGTACTTAATGCAGACTGATGTATTGCCTCGATCACGCTCAACACACACTCATATTCCGTGTGTGTCACCGCAGCCTAGCGCGTCTGATCTTTAGCATTTTTTTAATAACGCACTTTGTTTCTTTTTCCGAGATGAAATTTTCTTTTCCATCGGAATGCTGTCAGTTCAGGTCAGAGGGTCATTTTTAACAGTGCGGCGTTCCTAAAGAAAAAGTTCACATTATTTCACAAGAGAACGTGATTAAGATCAAATACAAGCCATATAATAACACCCCAAGTGCGCGGTGAATTACAAAAGCTGAGAGAAACCGAAAAAGCTACTTATTTCAGGTTAAACATCCACTGCAAAAGATGGACAAACTCTGAGAGACAGAGAGAAAGAAAAAAGAAAGAGAGACAGCTGTGCGCATGAGGGTCAGACCTGCACTTTCTCACGACCTCCTGATCTGAGCTCCAGCGTGAACGGCTGATTAAGCAGTTATTGATTAGACTGGCTTGTTAGCATCAACACACACACAGAGCAGAGACTCAAATGAATTAACCAGATGAATATTTCTGCCGCAGACAGGACAGCAGTCGACACACGTCATGACGAACAACGATCAATAAACCTCACGCCACAAACACCATCATATCACACTCGACTTCCTGAGGAAAAGACTTGAGCTTGCTCAACATTTTCCCTGATCTTGCACTTACCTCACGTAAGTGACCCTGCAATACTTTTATCAGTATTCTGTGATGAATGAAACGTTAGGGACAGAATTTATTCAAAATAGAAATTAAATAGAAAACAGAAATAATTTATCAATCATTTATCTGCTGGCCAAATGACTTTCCTTAATATAAAAAGCAGTATTTAAACAATTTAGATAAATGCAATTAAAATTAGATTATAAATAGGCTATATAATGTTTGTTTATTTAAAAAAAAAAACTTTATAAATTTTTATTTTTTAAACTTTATACAATAATATTTTACCTCACTTACCTCACGGTTTGGTCAGTTACCCGGATGCACGGCCATACCGGCAATAGTCGGATATAAACTACAGCACTGATTGCACGGTTAATGTACTACTGAATACATTGTTCTGCTAATTTCAAGCGGCAACCTCCCGCTCTCGCTCTTGAAACAATACGGAAGTGACTGAAGCTGCAGTTCATCGGCTGGCCGCTTGAGGCTGGCTCCAAAAGGGAGCAAATCCCCATAGACTCGTGTTAAAATGTTCAACTTTATAACAGATAAAAACATGTTTACAGCCTGGTACAAAAAGTGGTTTTGGTTTTTACAGCTAGTTTTGCCCTTCATGACAACTCTGAGGGGGGTGAATTTTTTTCTAACTCACCCGTTTAAATTATATTAAGCATTAAAATTCTGCATAATTAAGGGAGTGGTCACTTGAGTGACAGGTGTCAGGCAGCCATCACATTACCTCAGCTTATTCCAGCAGTTGAACTTGGCATCTCAGCCGTGTTATTGCGTTTGTTTTTTCTTAGGGTGTTACTTTATCAGGATTATTTTAATATATTTAAAAATATGACATCTTAGCTCCACCCACGTCCCACCTCTTTGTCCATTTTCTATTTTCCTGGAGTGACGCGCTTCCAAAATGGCGACGACAGGCTCCGCCTAACTTTTGCTTCAAAAATGCTCTTCAGAAACCTACGGGTGACGTCACTGACACTACGTCCATGTTTTTTACAGTCTATGGCTAATTTATGCTGTCTAAACTACGAAAAAAAAAAAAAAACATGTGGAAGCTGCTAAAGGATATAGAGATGAACCTAGTAAGCTGGAAAGGGCGCAATATTTTGACAAACTAGTTAATAGGTGGTAAAGATATGTGCTAGCAGTATTCATTAAGATGTTAGCCTTATATTTCACCTACCGGCCTGGAAATGATAAGAACAAATACAAGTGTTTAAGATTCTTGCCCTGGAAAGTACTTGAGACCAAGACCAGTCTTAGGACCATTTTTTGATTGGTCTTGGTCTCAACTGCATTTGGACTCTGTCTTTTCTTGGTCTCAGATTAAGAGGACTTGGGATTTTACTTCAAGACCACTACTGTGTGGATATCACTAAATTGCAAGTGCATTGTCTTTGTGAACATCATGAGATTGGATCTATATCTTACAAATGCAATAGCCTAAATAACATATTTTTATACTGATTTCTATTGTTCAGTTACTGTTGTGCTTGTGTGTGATCATATTTATGTAATGTTACATAATTAAGCAATACAAAAGAAAGAGAGCAGTTTTCATAAATATGTGCACAATTGCAAATGTTATATTTATACTAGCATTCAATAAACAAGAAGTAATATTAAGTTACTAGAATTTTAAATACAACTTTTATTTCTGCAATGAAAATAGTTTCAAAGAGATCCATATCGGAACATATAAACTGCTTTGAACGAATCTGTTGAATAAATGCAGTTGTAATTGTACCAATTCAGATGCAAGCTCTGTGCTACCCTGCAGTGCAAAGATTCATTTTGCTGTTACTTAATTTAATTATATAACAATTTGACAAAAATGAAGATAATGTAAAGCAATTTGGGGAAACTAATTAGTATTCAGAAAAAAAAAAAAGTAATACATTTTAAAATGTAATGTATTGCTAATTTATATTAGAGCTCAATTATTATTACATAATTATTATTACTAAAGAATTGTGAATAATTTTAATTGTAATAAAATTGTACAGTATTAATGTCTTACTGTATTTTTATTGAATAAATGCTGTTTTGGTGAGCAAAAGAAACATTCAAAAACACTAAAATATCTTAATTTTTCTAAACATTTGACACAGTGTGTATCTTGGGTATTTACAATTTTCTTCATTTAAAATTTTTAATATTTTGCTTTTTTTCTTACAGCAAAATAGTAATATGTTAGTCTTATGATAAAACAGACAATAAGTGTTGAATAAAGATGGTTCAGTTGTTTTTAGCTTGTACATGTATATGTTTGCCAATTTAAAACGAAAATTTCACAGTAAATGTGGATCTTTCCAATTAATTTGAGGAGTGATGGTCGGTATTGGTCTCGACACGGTCTCGCCCTGCCTTGGTCTTGTGTTGGTCTCATACCCTTTAAATCTTGGTCTTGTCTTGGTCTCAACACACTCTGGTCTTGGTCTCAGTTTAGGTGGTCTTGACTACAACACTACTGGAAATCCTGTATCAGTTTGGCCAACCATAAATGCCTTTTGTTCCTCAGAGAGTTTTGTGCACTCTTCTCCTTGATTTGTTATAACTTTTGGCAATTTGTAGTACTATAGTAATGTTTTTCCCAGTCTGACCAGCAATTATAAGCAATGTGAGTTCTGTTCGGTTGAGTGGCATTGTTTACTGCCAATGTGAATGATTGATGATGCAAAATTAAAGGTGCTGTCTGCAATTTTTTGACTACTAAAAAATGCATAGAAACACCATAATATGTTTGCAGATATTTAAAGGAGCACTCCACTTTTAAAAAAAAAAAAACTCCCCTAGGGTTAAACAGATGAGTTTTATCGTTTTCAAATCCATTCAGCTGATCTCCGGGTCTGGTGGTAGCACTTTTAGCATAGCTTAGCATAAATCATTGAATCAGATTAGACCGTGAGCATCTTGCTCAAAAATGACCAAAGAGTTTCGATATTTTTCCTATTTAAAACTTGACTCTTCTGTAGTTACATTGTGTACTAAGACCAACAGAAAATGAAGGCACAATATAGTCTCCAGCTATTTTACTATTAGCTTAGTGGCTTAGTGCCGGTCACGTTAAAAGTTACCTAGCTGGGGACTATTTTCAGGCACTGCGTAATATCATTGCACCTGCTGCACCCATGGTATGGCAACAAAGTTCCTTGATTATTACACCGGAATGAGAGTATAGTTCCTATCCATATCAGCCTAGAAAAACAACTTTTCATTTTCTGTCAGTCTTAGTATGCAATGTAACTACAGAAGAGTCAAGTTTTCAAGAAAAATATCGAAACTCTTTGGTCATTTTTGAGTGAGATGCTAACGGTCTAATCAGATTGAATGAATTATGCTAAGCCATGCTAAAAGTGCTACCGCCAAACCCGGAGATCTATGGAAGGCATTTTCTGCCAATTTTAAATAAATCAATTTAATTCTAAAAATGGAAAGTGGAAAATGCGGAAAGTGCATTGGCACAGTGAAAATGAAAAATTATTTCATTTTCAGTTTTGGCACATATTTTGCGTATATCTTTTTATAATGAAAATGTTAATCTGGTTGTCATTTTCATTTTTAGAATTAAACTGATTTATTTAAAATTGGCAGAAAATGCCTTCCATAGAGATCGGCTGAATGGATTTGAAAACAGTTAACCTCATGGGAGTTGGAAAATGAGCCTATTTTCAAAAAAGTGGAGTGTTCCTTTAAGATAGCCTACCTACATGCTAAGCTCACATACTTGGTTTTCAGTTACATATTCTGTTTTGAAATGTGTGTTGAAGTGGCTGTTTTTGTTTAGGTTTGTGTGACTCCGCCCACTGCCAGTTTTTTTGCAACTATAGAAGCCGGTAAACAACCTGGGTCAAAGTTTGCAGATTCTACTCGACCTAAAACATGCTCGCCATCTGATACCAAAGGAATATAAAAATACCAAAATATCTACAAATATTTTATTGCCAATGTTTCTTTAATAACCGGGAACACAAAGACACATACACACATCACAGCACTGCCCTTGGATTTCCACAATAAATGTCCCATGCAGACTGCATGTGTCTCAAACCCTACAGAGCTGCTGACCTACACTGCGATTGGGCATCACAGGTGTTTTCAAACCATCAAGTGTTCCAACATGAGAGTGATGACTAACACTCCTGACAGCTCAGTAGGTTTTGAGACATAGACAAGCACACACAAGGATTTTCAGCATGAATTTGTCTTAAAATCAGTATGAACTCACATTTAACTATGTTTACTGTCCTAATCTTTCATCTACTTACTAATTTAATAATTTAATAAAATATACACTATATTCTATAAACCCCCTTCTAATGAACAGGTTTGACTACTTTGTCATTTCCATGAGTACTAATCTTAATGTTTAAGCATATAATGATATTCTAGGGAACTGTGTCCTTCTAATTTTATAGCAATAGTTTGGACAGGACCCTTTTTATTCTAACATGACAATGCCTCTGTATATAAGCCAAGGTTCATAGAGAAATGTTTGATTCAGTCAGTGTGGAAGAACTTGACTGGTCTGCATTAAGTCAAGTCCTAATCCCTGCTGAACACCTCTGGTGTGACTTTAAATGCAGACCTTGAGCCAAAAACACCAAACACCAATGACTTGTATATACACTATATGGACAAAAGTATTGGGTCACCCCCTTCTTTAGAACAGAAAAAAGGCACTTCCAAAACTTTAGCAACAAAGATGGAAGCATAATTCATGTATTTAAAAATTGTGTTTCCATCTCTGTTGCTTCAGTTTTGGAAGTCTCTAAAATGACTGTACCCATATGCACACGTCATTGGTGTTTGGTCTGAGTTTTTGGCTAAAGGTCTGCATTTAAAGCTGGGATTAGAACTTAGCTTTATGCAGACCAGTCAAGTTCTTCCACACTGACTGAATCAAACATTTCTCTATGAACCTTGCCTTATACACAGAGGCATTGTCATGTTAGAATAAAAAAGGGTCCTGTCCAAACTTTTGCTATAAAATTAGAAGACACAATTCCCTAGAATATCATTATATGCTTAAACATTAAGATGAGTGCTCACGGAAATGACTAAATTAGTAAAACCTGTTCATTAGAAGGGGGTATTTCAATACTTTTGGCAATATAGTGTACAATCTACATTTTTACTTGTATATGCTGAAGTGTAAACTCAATTGCCAATTTAAAATTCTGTAGAAAACTTTGCAGCTTTATCGGGCCTTTAGGAGTTCAACTTTATTGCATTAATAGATTAAAATAAAGGCAGTTCTCAACCGGACTGGTTCTAGATCGGTGAGAATGTGGATCCAGCCGGTTCTAGATCGGTGCGTGTCTGGACGAGCAGATGGCCGTGTGTCTGGACGGTGAGCGTTGAACAGCGCTCTACTGACACGTCCCTCAAAACATTTCCAAAAAACACTCACGCAGCATTCCTGGCAACATCCAGAGCCGACACCATCTGTCTCCACATGCACATACAGCACTGAATAAATGTTATTGAGGGACACATGAATCAGAGAGCCATGAATAACATATCAGCAGATGACATCATCATCATCACAGCATGATATTCAAACAGCTCTTTCTGCTCCATTGTTTCTCCTCAACAGCAACATGATCGCAAAGAGAGCAAATGAAGAAGCTGAAGTCTCCTGCTTCTCATCCCAATAACCTCAGGAGCTCAAGATCTTAAGAAGAAATCTAAACAATTTCTCAAACTGTGCTTAGATTTGCCAAGATCTGAAAGTCAAAGTTTCTGCCACAGAATAAAAATGCAAAAAAGGTAATATTGACCTTTTTATCTTACAATTCTGACTCTGTGAGATGTAAACTCAAAATTATGAGAAAATTTGTAAAAACTGTCAGATGTAAACTCAATTTTGAGGGAAAAGTCAAAATGTAAAGAATTCCAAGAAAAGAGTCAAATTGTCAGATGTAAACTCAAAATTCTGAGAAAAAAGTCAAGATTGCCAGATTTTGAGGAAAAGTCAAAGGTACTGAAAGAATTCCAAGAAAAGAATAATGAGATGTAAACTCTCTGAAAAAAATAAGTCAAATTGAAAGATATTGAAAGAATTCAAAGTAAAAATAAATCTGAATTATGAGATGTACACTTCTAATTCTGTCAAAATTCTAAGATGTGAACTAAAAAAACAACAATTCTGACTTTGTGAGATGTAAACTCAAAATTAGGAGAAAATTTGTAAAAAATGTCAGATGTAAACTGAAAATATTGAGAAAAAGTCAAAATTGCCAGATGTAAACTCAAAATTTTGAGGAAAAGTCAAAGGTATTGAAAGAATTCTAAGAAAAGAGATGTAAACTTCTATGCATATTCAAAAGTTTGTTTATTGTGAGAAAAAAAAATGTAAATTAAAGCCACAATTACTTTTTATTTAATCCAAACATAATTTTAAATAAAAATATGTATACTCTCAATTACACATGTATTGTCAGAAAAATGTCTGAATTTGTGAATTATGAGATATAAACATTCAATTGTAAGAATAAAAGGTCAGAATTCTGAAATAAAAAGTCACAACTACTTATAACTTAACTTAGGTAAATATATAGCTTTCGGGTATCCCAAAATTTTCTCTGTGAATTAAACACTTAGACAGAGGTTTAGATGTGGAAAAGCAAATCCATAACACAAACACATTACATACTAAATAAACTAATTAGCAAAATTAAAAATACAAGCTCTAGGCACACATCTGTCTTTCTCTCGCTTAACAAAATATTAATCTGGATAAATAAAAAACTAAACAGATCTCCTCCTGGGACAGTCACTGCTCTCTTCCTCTCTCATGAAAATATTACTCCATCTCTGAAAAATGAAGTTCAATGTCTGACACAGTCCAGATGTTCAAATCTCCATCTAAGCCATAATATATTTAACTTATGTCGGAGGCAAAATAGAGGATAATAACTGATGGGCCAAAAGAAAACTGATTCAAATGTGCATAAGCATCATATGGTAGAAAGTAAAATACTAAAATAACATTTACATCTGGCCCAGTTACAAATATGTTGCACATAACATATGCATATTGTATTGCAATGTAATGTCGATTCACATACTGTGAGCATTTGCACTGTTCAGAGAGAAACTACTCTGGAAAGAAAAAATCTTATTTGAATTTTTAGAGAGTAAGATTTAAGTTTTACATTTATGATGGATACCCTGAGAAACAAAGGTCAGAGTCAGTCTGATTCTCCAGTGAGTTTGTATTTTGCTCTCTCACACACGCGCACACACACACACACACACACACACACACACACACACACACACACACACACACACACACATTCATACACTTTTCCACATCTGTCAAGTTCCCATCACTAACATGACTTCTTCATTCACACTCTGTCACCACAGCGACACTACAACCTGTTTGTATAGCTGTCAATCATGTGACATCATCTTTAACTGACACAAACAGGTGGTTTCTAGTGTTGCCATGGTGACAGGTCAGAATCTGAATCAGATTTTAATCTGATTCTTTCACCATGGCGACACTCAGACCCACTTGTTTGTGTCAATTAAAATGATGTCACATGACTGACAGCATGACATACATATCATCATTGATATACTGTTATAGTTTTTGTTAATATTTTGAATTAGACTTTTTACTTTAATCTTTTTTATTTGTAATAATTAGTATTTTAAGTAGAACTAAATGAAAACAGGCAACTAGCTGGACTTGTCATTTAGCTAATATTTAGCTATATATATTTTATTATTTCAGTTAATGTTTATTTTATTTCAAGTAACAAATAGTACTTTCATGTCATTTTTACTTTTTGTTTATAGTTTTAGTTTATTATATATAACAAAAAACTAAATAAAACTAAATGAAAAGAACACTAGCTGAATAAAAAACAAACAAACCAAAAAAATATATAAATAAATGAAATGAGTATATTATACATTTCAGTTCATCTTTGTTTTTTTTCAAATAATAAAAAGTACTTTTATGTCTGTTTTTTAATTTTTGTTTTTGGTTTTAGTTTACAATAATGAAAAATTAAATGAAAAAGAGCAACTAGCTGCATTTGGCAACTAGCTGAATAAAATAAAATAAAATAAAATTCTTCATTTTATTTCAAGTAATAAAAAGTACTTTCACGTCTTTTATACATTTTTGTTTTACAGTTTAATTTACAATAACTAAAAATTAAATGAAAAATAGCAACTAGCTGAAAAAAAGGATATATAATAATTTCTGTTAATCTTTATTTTATTTCAAGTAACAAAAAGTATTTCTACATCTTTTTTTTTTTTTTAAGTTTTTACAGTTTTCGTTTACTATAACTAAAAACTAAATGAAAAATAGCAGTGGCAACTAGCTGAAATAAAAATAAATAAACAGATTTCAGTTTTCAGTTTTTTTTCCAAGTAACAAAAATTACTTGCACATATTTTTTTTACATTTTTTGTTTTACGGGTTTAGTTTATTATAATACTATTCTGAAGAGGCAAAAGTCATGCGGTTGCAAGTTTACTATTTACATCACTCAAGGGTCTTCAGCAGGGGGTTTGCCAATTATTGCTTGATCTCACACTATTTTTTGAAAATGTATGAACACACAAATACAATTTTAAGTTAGCAGTTGAGTTAAATGTAATGAACACATATGCACACCAATCTTGATTATTTAATGGCTTTGCAATCAAAATGAAGCATGCGTATCCATTCGGACATAATAGGCAACATCCTCCATCTTTCAATGCTCCATAAGGTCCTTGGCCCAAAAACTGTAGCTGACCTCTGCTTTAGCCCGTATATATAATGCATTATGAACGTATTCCTAATGCATTATTAAAACATTAAGGTGTATGACTAGGTGTTATCTGACAGGACTGATGGTGAAGTGTGCATTCTGAAGATGAACTGAATTATGCAGAACAAAAGAGTGATGGAGCAAGCGTTTCATCGATACTGATGCTCATCTGAATTCTGCAGCTGTTCAGCTGAGGATAAAAGACTGAATATTTTTGTACTTCATGACAAACTTTAACAAAACGCTAAACAGAGAGAACGCGAGATCCAGCACCCAAGAGACTCAAGAGAAGTGTTGTGTGTGTGTGTGTGTGTGTGTGTGTGTGTGTGCGCGTGCGGAGGGTGTTTGGGGTTGGCGGGGGTGTTAGATTAAAAATCTGTTCAAAGAATGAGAAAGAAAGGGGTGAAACAATGACAGAGAGAGAGGGGAAGTGTTCGTGCGTTGATATTTAATCTCAACGGGCGTCGCTCTATAATGTCGATGTATAAATGCACTTGTTTGATCGTTAATATCGTTCCTCATTAACTAAGCGTACAGCGCTTCTGTGCAATGTTGTCTTGTGCATTTTCTTTGGATATATTAATGTATGTTTATGTGAATATAGTAGACATAGGGAGGTCTCATGTGAGTTCATACTGAATGACCTACAAAGATGTGTGGGGGGTTTAGTTCGCTGTAATTAGGGAACAAAGTGAGCTAAATCTGACAAAAACTTCCTTTGGGGACATGCAAGGACGTCCTTAGTTGGAAAAAACAACTCATAAATAAAGCAAATCATGACCTTTTATGGCTTGATTTTATAAAATGGATCTAACTGTAGGCTGTTAAATGCCTTGTAGTGAATTGTATATACATATGTAATAATAATATTATAATATATTATTAATAATATTATATATTTAATATAATGTTTAATATTTATTATTATTTAATATTTAATATAATGTACTCTACTGCTGAAAAGTTTGGGGTTTGTAAGATTTTTATTTTTTATAAAGAAATTAATACTTTTATTCAGCAAGAATGCATTAAACTGATCAAAAGTGACAGTAAAGACATATATTGTTATGGTTTTCTACAAAAATATTGAACAGCACCGTTTTAAAAATTTATAATAATAATAATAATAATATCTAACGCCAAGATATTATATTGTGTTTCTGTTATTTTAAATATGTTATATATATATATATATATATATATATATATATATATATACATATTTATTTATTTATTTGTAAAAAGAGCAACTAGCTGGATTTGTCAACTAGCTGAAAATGTTTATTTCAAGTAACAAAAAATAATTTTACTAAAACTTAGTTTACTTAAATTAAAAACTAAATGAAGAAGAGCAACTAGCTAAAATAAAATAAATAAAATAAAATAAAAAGTACTTTCACGTCTTTTTTTAAAAACTAAATGAAAAAGAACAATTCGCTGGATTTGGCAACTAGCTGAAATGAAAATAAATAAATAAATAAATGAATGTATATGTGTGTGTGTGTGTGTGTGTGTGTGTGTATGCACATTTCAGTTATTCGTTATTTTATTTAAAGTAACAAAAAGTACTTTCATGTCTTTTTTACATTATAGTGTTATGGTTTTCCACAAAAAATATGAATATATTAATATTGAATATTAATATATTACTAATAACAATAATAATAATGTCCAAATGTAAGTCTAAATAAATGTAGTAAATTTAATAAATATATATATATATATATATTATATAATTATATAATATATATATTTAAAATATTTAAAGAAATCAATATTTTTATGCAGCAAGAATGCATAAAATTGATCAAAAGTGATAGTAAGGTCATTTAAAATGTTAATTTCTACAAAAAAATATGAAGCAGCACACCTGTTTTCAACATTGCTAATAATCAGAAATGTTTCTTGAGTAGCAAATCAGCATAGTAGAAAGACTTCTGAAGGATCATGTGACACTGAAGACTGAAGTAACAATGCTGAAAATTCAGTTTGATGATAGGAATAAATTACATTTTAACACATTTTCACATATAAAACAACTGTTTTGAATTATAATAATAATTTACAATTTTACTGTATTTTTTTATCAAATAAATGCAGCCTTGGTGAGCAGAAGAGAGTTCTTTGAGAAAACATTACAAAGGTGTTTATTAATGTGGCTCATCCAATCCAATCTCAGAGCGGAAACTGTCTGTTTTATAAAGTTATGCGGCGCATTATGAGTTATTATAATACTCAACATTGACTTTTGATGAATTTCTAACACATCTCCCTTCTATCACCAACTCAGCTGAAGCGTATGTGTTTGTTTCAAAGGCAGTCGCATCTTGAAATGTTCCCTGAGCATTTACTGCCAGCGCACACACACAAGCAAGACGCGTTTCGACAAACACGCGCACTAACAGTCGCAGACACACAACCCACTCTCTCCGCTACTCTTTAATTTTCCATCACTCTCTCACTCTTAACTGGCATTCACAGTGCGCCGCTTTGAACTAGTGCAGTGCAGGATGGCAGATTACCCATGAGACCCCTGATCAGCTTTGAAGCCCTGCTTTGATTCCCCTCCACACACTGACACACTCCCACTCCATTCTCTCTCTCTCTTTCACACACACACACACACACACACACACACACACACACACACACACACACATTCAGCCTGTGCGACCTCTGTCATTTGACTTCAGCTATTCAGTTACTACCAATAAACCCTAAAGACTCAAGACTCAAGCATAACATATACCCACAATGCAGTGTGCAATTGTGAGGTACATTCATGTTTCCACAAAAACTGTTTTCAAGATTGATGATAATCAGAAATGTTTCTTGAGCAGCAAATCAGCATACAGTTGAGGTCAAAAGTTTACATCCCCCTTTCAGAATCTGCAAAATGTAAATTACTTGACCAAAATAAGAGGGGTCATACAAAATGCATGTTATTGTTTGTTTAGTACTGACCTGAATAAGATATTTCACATAAAAGATGTTTTCATATAGTCCACAAGAGAAAATAATAGATGAATTTATGAAAAATTAAACTGTTTAGAAGTTTACATCCCCTTGATTCTTAATACTGTGTTGTTTCCTGAATGATCCACAGCTGCGTTTTTTTGTTTAGTGATAGTTGTTCATGAGTCCCTTGTTTGTCCTGAACAGCTAAACTGTCTGCTGTTCTTCAGAAAAATCCTTCAGGTCCCACAAATTCTTTGGTTTTTCACCATTTTTCCCACTGAGGACAACTGAGGGACTCATATGCAACTATTGCAGAAGATTCAAACACTCTCTGATGCTCCAGAAAGATACACAATGCATTAAGAGCTGGGGGTGAAAATTTGAAGATCAGGATAAATGTAACTTATTTTGTCTTCTGGGAAACATGCAGCTATCTTCTGTAGCTTCTGAAAGGCAGTACTAAATTAAAAAAATATTATATTTAGGCAAAATAAGAAAAATGTACACGACTACATTCTGTTCAAAAGTTTTCACTCCCGGCTCTTAATGCATTGATTTTCCTTTTGAAGCATCGGTGAGTGTTTGAACCTTATGTAATAGTTGTATATCCATCAGTTGTCCTCAGTGTGAAAAGATGGATCTCAAAATCATACAGTCATTGTTGGAAAGAGTTCAAATACACAAACATGTTGGAAAACCAAATAATTTGTGGGACATGAAGGATTTTTCTGAAGAACAGCAGACAGTTTAACTGTACAGGACAAACAAGGGACTCATTAACAAATATCACTGAACAAAAAATCATTAAGGTAACAACACAGTATTAAGAATTGAACGGGTCATTTTTATAAATTCAACTATTGTTTTCTCTTGTCGAGTATGTGTAAATCATCAAAACATCTTTTATGTGAAATATCTTATTCAGGTCAGCACTAAAAAAAAACAATAACATGCATTTTGTATGATTTCTCTTATTTTGTTCAAATAATAAACATTTAGCAGATTCTGAAAGAGCGGTTGTACACTTTTGAACTCAACTCTATTAGAAAGATTTCTGAAGGATCATGTGCCACTGAAGACTACAGTAATGATGCTAAAAATTCAGCTTTGATCACATAAACAAAATTACATTTTACTATATATTCAAATAGAAAACAGTTATTTAAAATGCCAGTGACATTTCACATGACACAGACAGTAACCTAGAGAGAGTTTTGTAACCCGTGTCATCTTAACCAATGACTTCTGATCAATATGAAATGTGAAATGGATTTATGATTTCATAAAGAATAATTCAGTACACAGACAGAGCAGAAAGGACAGCTTAGATGTGTGTGTGTCCTCAGGGTCAATAAAGAGCCTCTGACCTTACAGCAGCTTTTAGCACATTCTCAAACAGAAACCAGAGTCTCAGAGATCACACTCATCCCCCTTTCATCTGCAGTTCTGTAATGAATGGTGTGCGTGTGTAAAGTGGTTATTCTGTGCAAAGCAGCAGCTGAAACGGCTTGTCGATAGCTGATCGACTTTTAGCGTTCAATAAAATCTGTCAGCTAATTAGAAAGGCACGTGTTTAACGTGGACTAATCAATCACTTTTAACCCCTCCGAATGACACACACGATTACCAATATGACATTTTGATGTTCCACGTCTGGAATAAATGATATGCGATCATACACTCTTAAAAATAAAGGTGCTTTAAAAAATTCTTCACAGCGATGACATAGAAGAACTATTTTTGGTTCCACAAAGAACCATTTAGTCAAAGGTTCTTTAAAGAACCATCTCTTTCTTGCCACAAAGAATGTCAGATGTTAAAGGTTCTTTATGAAACCATTTAGACAAAAAAGGTTCTTCTATGGCATTGTGAAGCACCTTTATTTTTAAGAGTGTAAATGTACAAGTCTGGCATGAGTAAGATTATTTAATGTTTTTAACCCTCTGGCCCTCTTCATTTGGGTCACACTTACCTTCTTCGCGGTCAAAAATGTAACATTTCTTTTTTTTTTTCAGGAAAATCAATGCAATATATTTTTGTTCAATAATATTTTTTGATTATTATTTAGAATTTTGAGCAGATTTTTATGATACTATACAATATTTATACAATTTTAATAGGCTATTTTTTATTGAAATTAATATATATTTTTGTATTTAATTATTTATATATTATTTTTCAATAAATTCAACATTTCATATTAAAATAGAGTAAAAGCATTTAAAATCCATTTTTTTAACTGAGAATTATGCCACTGCTGGCATTAAAAAATTAATGTGTGTAAAGTCAATAGCCTCCTGTATAGCTCCATATATACATACATACAGAGGCTTTTTGTGTGTGTGTGCATGTGGCTGTCAATTTTGCACTCTTGATATTTTAGAGTGTCACCCCTTGACTGCTGTGCACTTTTTTTTCTGCACAGTGGCTGATTTATAGTTTGTACCACCAAAAGATTATCTGATTTTTCATATTTTTTGGTATTTCCCATTCATTTCATATGTCGGCCATTTTTGACCACGAAGAAGGTAAGTGTGACTTTTTTTTTTTGACCCTTTAAAATATCCGAATCATTTCCAAGTTTATTTTGTGTTCACATAGTTAATGTGACAAAAGTCACCAAGTGTCATCTCATTCAGATGAAGCTATTTTTTAAATTTTTAAATATACAATTTTTCGGTCAAAAATGACAGAAGAGGGCGAAATTTCCTATGCTCACCAAAGCTGCATTTATTTGATAAAAATACAGTAAAATTGTAAAATATTATTATAATTTAAAACAGCTGTTTTCTATGTGAATGCATGTTAAAATGTAATTTATTTCTGTGATCAAACCTGAATTTTCAGCATCATTACTCCAGTCTTCAGTGTCACATGATCCTAGAAATCATATTAATATGCTGATTTGCTGCTTAAGAAATATTTCTGATTATTATCAATGTTGAAACAGTTGTGCTGCTTCATATTTTTGTGGAAACTGCACTGCAAAAAATGCTTTTCTTACTTAGATTTTTTGTCTTGTTTCCAGCTAAATTATCTAAAAATTCTTCTAGACAAATTCTAGACAAGTAAAAAGCATTGTCTTGTTTTCAGACAAAATATGTTAAAATTAAGCGAGTTTTTGCTTGAAACAAGCAAAATTATCTATCAGTGGGGTAAGCAAAATAATCTAGCTTTCTGCTTGAAATAAAAATATTTTGCTTACCGCATTGGCAGATTATTTTGGTTGTTTTAAGCAAAAAAAAAAAAAAATGTTTTTACTTGTCTGGGAAATCCTTCTTGATTTGATTTTTTTAATATTTTGGCTGGAAACAAGACAAAAAAATCTAAGTAAGAAAAGCATTTTTTTGCAGTGTGTGATACATATTTTTCAAGAATCTTGTAAATGTCTTTACTTTCCCTTCTGATAAATTTCACACATCCTTGCTGAATAGAAGTATTAATTTAATCTGATTATACATTGAATAATCTCTTATGTTGTGTGTAACTTCACTTGTATGCAGTAGTAATGAGAAGATCTTTTTACGGACTCATTTTCGAATCTTGTTCAGCCAAATGAACTATTGTCTATTCAGATCATTTAATTCATTTGCCAGAGTTAAAATGTTACATTTTCAGTCATTAAATTCTCCGAACATGTCCACATATGCATCTTTGATCATATTCTAAATTAGGAAATCATCATGCAGAAAAGATAAGTTATGAAAAACATAGATTCTCTTGTCACGTGACCGAAGCAATGAACAAATCATTCACAAATGACCCATCAATAATAAATCTCACACTCCACTTTTTAATAAAAAAGGGACAAGAGAGGAAACACTTTCCAGGTAATTTGGAATGCACTAAATTCAATTTTGCACACTATTTAGGACAGAAAGTATCTTATTTTGGGATGTGAGAGAAAAAAAAGAGTGTGAGAGTGAATCTGTGAAAAGAGTTAATTAACAGCGGGTCATTAAGACGGTGATGCCTCGTTAAATACATTATCTTGACCTTGACAAACACACACACACTATCTGAGGGCCTGAGGGTCTGTTCATTCTGAATATCCCAGTTAGTTAGATCCTTCATTTTTCTGGTTAGAAATGCAGCGACAATTAACCAGAGAAAATAATGTCTCTTTTACAGCTCAAGGGACTAAATGTTCTCATTTAAACGATTAGTTCACTTTCAGAACAAAAATGTACAGAAAATGTACTCACCCCCTTGTCATCCAAGATGTTCATGTCTTTCTTTCTTCAGTTGTACAGAAATTATGTTTTTTGAGGAAAACATTTAAGGACTCTAAATGATCCCAGCCGATGAAGAAGGGTCTTATCTACCGAAACGATCGGTTATTTTCTAAACAAAATGACAATTTAAATACTTTTTGATCTTGTTTCGTCTTTGCGATGCGCATGCTTTGTCTGTGTGATCTGGGTCAATACAGTTAGGGTATGTCGAAAAACTCCCATCTTTTGTCTTCAACTTTTAAAATCGTCCTACAATTCTGTTTTACGTTTTTTTTGTAAAGGTCATTTGATCTTCTTTGTATGTTCACTTTGTAAACACTGGGTTGGTACTTCTGCAGTGATGTAGGACGATTTTGAAGTTGGGGAAGAAAACATGATACGCATCGCAGAGACAAGACAAGACGAGCATTTGAGGTTAAAATATGTATAAATGATCAATTTGTTTGAAAATAACCAATCATTTCTCTAGATAAGACCCTTCTTCCTTGGCTGGGATCATTTACAGCCCTTTGAAGCTGCATTTAAACTGCATTTTGGAAGAAATCCTGAAATGTTTTCTTCAAAAAACATACTTTCTTTACGAGTGAAGAAAGAAAGACATAAACATCTTGGATGACAAGGGGGTGAGTACATTACCTGTAAATTTCTGTTCTGAAAGTGAATTAATCCTTTAAGTCTCAGCATCGTTCTGATGCTTCTCTTAAAATAAAAACAGACCCAAATAGTCAATAGTTGACATACAGTAATTTTATGACATACATAAAAGGATTTCATAAAAATAAAACCGTAAAGAGTCAATTATTGTGGAGAGCAGCTCAGAAATGTCTGAGTTCATATCTGCTGTTACTGTTAACTAAAACTATATACAAATATTTTTGTTAATTTAAATGATGCTGAAATAAAATATAACTATTAGATAAAAACTGATGAAAATGAGAAATATTGCTTTGGCATCTACTGAAGTACTAAAATTACTAACGGAAATAAAACTAAAGCTTAAATGAATTTTAAAAAAGTAAAAAGTAAAATAAAAAATATAAATATAAATATAACAAAAAATAAAATAATAGAAAATTAAATAGAAATAATGAAAATATGAATTAAATTTATGAAAATAAATATATATTTTAATTTCTAGTTTTAGTTATTTTTCCCCCCCATTGATTGAATCCGCACACCCAATTATATTTTCTTTTATACTTATTAATTGGAGCAGAATTCTTCATATTTCATATCTTTATATTTTTGGACTCAGTAAATTAGTTGACTTTTTTTATTTATTTATTTATTTATATTTGTTTTATTGTGTTATTTATTTATTACTTTTATATTATACTAAAGTAAAACTGCTTCATATGAGATCTCTGACTTGGAAGTTTTTGGGATCCAGCCATTTCTGAGCACAGTTTGAGACATTATGAAACTCTAGAGGAGACGTATATGTGACTTCTGTTGGTTTTTACTCAGGAGAAACATTTAGAGAAACAGAAGATTTCAGCAAATGCCTCAATTTTTACTATCTAAAAGAAGCAATTGATATTTTAAAGCAATGTTATGATATTTTCTTCCTAAAGATACACACTTACACTTCAAGCAAACCCAGTGTGTGTTCGAGTTTTTCATTCGTCAGCGTGTGGCATCTGTCAATGTGTCCGACCGGATGAGACTGTTACCGTGGAAACAAATCTGTCTTTGATTTATCAATGCTATCAATGACAGGGGTGAGTTTACTGCTGTTCTGATCAAACACACACATACAGAGAGCCAGTGTGAGCCGTATGGATCTGTGTCAGCAGAAACACAAGACAGAGTGTCAGAGGCACACACTCTCTCTGTGGGATGGAGGTCAGATCCTCCTGTACGATATGTGTGTGTGATACATCTAATGCCAATCAATCAACATTCAATACAGACAGAGAGATGGTCATGTGATCAACCAGGACAAGGGTTCTGATTGTAAAAAGCTTAATCTTGATAACATAAAGCAACTTTGTTTCTTTTTTTGTAAGTTTAGAGTTTACTTTTGCATTAGAAACCACAAGAGGGAGCTACAACTGGACTCTCCTGTTTGTTAAATGATGTCTGTGTTTATTTTTAATTTATCAAACTTTCTCAGCAGAGAGATTACAGAGAGTATTTAATACAATGTTCACTCTCAGGAAGGAAGTACTTTTTAAGTACTACTATGTACCTTTAAGGTATGAATATGTAAAAAAATAATATGGTACTGCTATAGCTTTCTACCTTTTTTCAATAAGAATACTTTTTGATGATTCAGAAATGACAAATAAATTAAGCTTTTTTTAGTTGTAATATTTATATTTAATGTTTTTTTTATTTTTCTATTATGTTTAATTATTAGTTATTTTATTTATTTATTTATTTTTATTTTATAAATGGTAAACATTCCTTATTTTTTTAAGCTTTCTTGCTTTTATTCTTTTATTTCAGAATTATTTTAATTATTTTTACTGAATTAAAAAAAAACTTTTCAGACGGTAGTAATTAAAAAGAATACACACACACACACACACACACACACACACATATATATATATATATATATTTTTTTTTTTATGTCAAAATATATATCATAATTTTTTTCTAAAAACAATGATTATCAAAGTATGTTTTAAAACAAAATAATTTAAGTTTTTCAGCTTTCTTGATTCTTATCTAAAGTTTATATTTGTTTTCAGAATGATTTATACTGAATTAAACAAAAAACCTTTCAGACAGTAGTAATTTCCCATAATATATATATATATATATATATATATGTGTGTGTGTGTGTGTGTGTGTGTGTGTGTATGTGTGCATACATATATATATATATATATATATATATATATATCAAAATGTCAAAATATATATCATAAATAAATAAACATATCGTTACACTCAAAAATGTGATTTTTCTGTTTTCAGTTTTTTTCTAAAACAATGATTATTGGAGCATGTTTTAAAAGAAAATTATATTTTAGTTTTTTTTTAATTTTACATAATTCATTGTGTTATTTGTTCTTTATTTCCAATTATTTGTAAAACTGTCTAGCTATTTCTGAAAATTAAAAGTATTTTTGCTCAGTGTATTGTCTGTTTTAATCAAACTTTATGCAGAAAAATAAAATATCTTAAGTTTGGCCATTGAAATCAGGAGGGAGTTTGTAGTAATATGTGACCTTGGACCACAAAACCAGTCTTAAGTAGCACAATATAATTGTAGCAATAGCAAGCAATACATTGTATGGGTCAAAATTATAGATTTTTCTTTTATGCCAAAAATCATTCAGGATATTAAGTAAAGATCAAGTTCAATTAAGATATTTTGTAAATTTCCTACCGTAAATATATCCAAACTTAATTTTTGAATAGTAATATGCATTGTTAAAAACTTCATTTGGACTTTAAAGGTGATTTTCCCAATATTTCGATTTTTTTGCACCCTCAGATTCCTGATTTTTAAATAGTTGTACATCTCAGCCAAATACTGTCCTATCCTAACAAACCATGCATCAATGGAAAATTGACCCTTATGACTGGTTTTGTGGTCCAGGGTCACATATGCTAGTTCAGCATTGGTCATGTGTGTGTTCATCTCTCATGATCACATGGTCAGCACTGCATCGGGGTCACATTAATCCAGCAGTGCATAATCTCAATCCTAATCCCTGTCTCTCACAGATCACACACACACACACACACACACACACACACACACACACACACACACACACACACACACACACACACACACAGCCTTTATATAAGAGAATGAAAGACTCAGTAGTGGATGTGGACAAATAAAAGACAAATATAAACCCAGTCAGATTGTTTAGAAACCATTTCTAAGTTCATCACAAAGCTTTCAAGCAGGGGCATTTAATGTAATGGGGGTGACAGATGTGACGCTAGCATGACGTGTGTCGGGTTTGTGATGTATTTGCCCATAACCCTTCTAAACCTCCAGGTTGTGTCAGTTCAGGTTTATCAGGCAGAACCAGACACAACAAATTCAGTCATATGTTCAAAAATATACACTGCCAGTCAAAAGTTTTAAGATTTTTAATGATTTTTTTAAAGAAGTCTTTTTTTTAATTTATTTGATCCAAGTACAACAAAAACAGTAAATTTGTAAAATATTTGTACTATTTAAAATCAGTTTTCTAATTAAATATATGTTCAAATATAATTTATTCCTGTGATCAAAGCTGAATTTTCAGTAGTGTCACATGATCGTTCAGAAATCATTCTAATATTGTGATTTGCTGCTCAAAAAACACTTATTTATGTCTTTACCATCACTTCTGATCAATTTAAAGCATCCCTGCTAAATAAAAGTATTAATTTCTATAATTTCTTTCCCAAGCTTTTGAATTATAGTGTATAATGTTATATAAGCTTTTTTTTCCCAGTTAAATGCTGATCTTTGGATCTTTCTATTTATCAAAGAATTCTAAAACAATTTACTAAACTTTAAAAAAAAAAAAAAGTATAATAATAATAGTTTCTTGAACAGCAAATCAGCATATTAGAATGATTTCTTAAGGATAATGTGACACTGAAAACTGGAGTAATGATGCTGAAAATTTAGCTTTGATCACAGGAATAAATTATATTTTTAAATATATATAAATAGAAAACAGTTATTTTAGATCAAAATAAATAGTAAAAATATTGTAACATTTTTGCTGTACTATTTTGCTGTATAAAATAAAAGCAGGCTTGGTGAGCAGAAGAGACTTCTTTAAAAAGCATCAAAAATCTTACTGTTCAATAACTTTTGACTAGCAGTGTATATTTCAGATTATTTAAGTGTTTCCAAGCAATATTTCACCTAATAGTATTTACATATAATACTATTAGATAAAATTTATATGTATAATATTTGTAATATAATATAAAATACAACTAAAAAAATATATTAACATATGTTTTTCATTTCAGAGCAGAAATATTTCAGGTTATTAATGTGCTTCCAAGCTATATTTTTGCTTGAAAATTCTTCTTCTTCAAAAAAAAATCACTTTACTGTGAACTTTTTAAGAATTATGTTAAAAATGTTTACATTTGTTTAAATCAACAACACACTGTAAACAACCTGTTATATTCTTTTAAAATGTGTGCTCATATACTTATCAGTGTATTTTAGTATTATTTATATATTATTAAAGTTTTTATTAATTAATTAAAACAGTTTTCATTTACACCAATCAGTCAAAATGACCAATTGTCTACTTTCTACAGCATTATAGTATTTTTACTAATTTTATACTATTTTATTATTTATTACTATTTAGGTTTACTTAAAGTTAGGTTTAATGTATTATTCTTTTTTTTTTTATAAAATGTATAATCTTTTTTTTAGCTTTATTTTATTTGAGCTATTTTTTATGTAATAGCTTTAGTTTTAATTAACAATGATAACCCAGGACACCCCATGGGAAAAGTTTGAGGACCTGCAGCACATCCTGCCGTCACGGAAGTTGCATGAGTGTTTTAGCGTGTGTTTGGCGTGTGCGCTGACGAGACGGACAGCTGAATAAACCCAACAGACACACTGACATCATCACCACCTCGTTATCATCTCTCATGCTCGGCGTACCTGACAGTCAGGTGATCTCTCCTGACACACATGGGCACAAAGGATCGCCTGACTTCCTCTCAGATCAGAACCATCCTGACACGCCACCCCCGGACCTGTCCTACAAGGACACACACACACACACACACACACACACACAGAGGGAGGGCATTCCCAGCAGGCCTGTCGGGATGACCTTGGTTATCACAGTGTGTCAGGAAACATGAACTCACACTCACACTCGTGATGAATCTTCTGATGAAAGTCTCAGCACTTGGCCGTCGTCTGTGATTGAAACGCGAGCGTGTGTTTGTGCGTGCGCGCCTGCGGTGTTTGCTGTCAAAACCTCTGCCGTGGAGAATCTGATACTCGCTCTGTCTGTCTCTCCATCCTGATCAATCATCTATCTCGTCTGCTGGAGAAAAAGACCAAAGAGAGAGAACGTGTGTTAGAAGGACAGAGGCCACGATTCCACTTCAGAAGATCAGAATGTGTTCTTACATGACGAAGAAAAACTTCATGAAGATTTGGGAAAAGTTAAAACATGGACTCAGGCGAAGAGAGGGATTTGATGGAAAAAAGCACAGCAGCTTTTCTTGACCACAATCAATCAGTGTTACAAAAACAAGGGAAAAAATGATAAAAAATATATATATGAGGAAATACGTATGCATTTGTATATTTTGGACAAATCTATACAATAAATAAAATAAATGAACAAACTGATAAATACATTTAAAAAGACACATTCAATTTGTATTGTAATGTATAAAATATTAAAATGTGACCATTGACCACAAAATGTCATATGGGTAAATTTTAATAAATAAAGCTTTCCATTGATGTATGGTTTGTTTGGATAGGACAATATATGGCTGAGATACTATTTGAAAATCTGTAATCTAGGGGTGTAATCTAAATTGTGAGAAAATCACCTTTAAAGTTGTCCAAATGAAGTTCTTAGCAGTGCATATTACTAATGAATGCAATGGAAATGTTGGTTATTGCTACAAATATACCCATGCTACTTACGACTGGTTTTGTGGTCCAGGGTCACAAATAATTATTTAAATAGAACTATTACATTTAAACTTGTTATTTTAAGAAATAATTTACATATACATGTATACAATACCTTTTAAAAATTTGGGGTTGCTACAAATGTTTTTTGAATGAAGTTTCTCAAGCTCAGCAAGGCTGCATTTATTTGATAAAAAATAGTTATAATATAAAATAGAACAATATATCATATATATGTCTTATTTTTTCACACTATTTTATAATATATTACTGTTTTTAAAGGTGAATATTTAAAAAACAATCTATTAAGCTATCTAAAGCTATATAGCTGTGCTAGTTTAATGTTTCTTGTATCACTTTATGTTCTTTTTCTTCTCATAATAAATAATAATAAAGAAATGACTTCAACTAAAAGCAATATTTCAAGTCCACGTATTTATTTGGTAAGTATACATAAAATAAAATAAAATAAAATAAAATATGAAAACAGTCTATTAAATCTAACATTTCATCTCTTTTGCACCAATTTAATGTTTTCTGAATGTCATCTGGGACAGATCTGTCTTACTCTCGATTGAAGCCTGAGTTTCTCCCGGTATATCTTTTAGCATCAACATTTGATGAATTCTTCACTTATGTTCAGCTGCCTCAACACATACTTACAGCAGAGTCACCTTGCACTGACATTCACCCCATCAGAAGTGCATGCACTCACCTCCTGTACTGTATGTGTTATAGAACATATGTAGAAGAATCAGCTTTGATACTGTTCACAAAAAGACTGAAATTAACAATCAAGCAACACTTGCAATGAGAGAAAAAAAAATCCTAATGGTTAACATTTTTTTCATGCATTTACAGATCCAGTATCTCAAAATAATTATACATCGTATGCCCTTAACAATGCATAAGTGGGTGTAGAGAGGGATGATGGGTATGGAAGCTTGTTTCCACCACGGGATAAAAAAAAAATTTATTGCAACTTTTTAGCTTATAATTCAGACTTTCCCCACACAATTTGGTCTTTTCTTTACAATTCTGAGGGGAAAAGTTAAAATAGCTAGATGAAGTCAGAAATGTGAGGCACAAACTCAGAATTTGAATCAAAATGATATACTAAAATGTTCCATTAACATTACAAAAATGCATTTCAAATATATAAAAAAAAAAATTACATCTTGAATGTTTAAAGATCATTCATAAATAAGGTTTTTATAACTTAATAGGAACATCAGAAAAAGAAATGTGTTAGCTGGGACAATTTAAACTTAACTAAATTGCAATAAACCCACTGTTGGAAGCCTGTTTCTGCTATGGAATTAAAAACAAAATGGCAACTTTTTAGCTTACAATTCAGACTTTTTCCCTCACAGTTTGTTTTTTTTTTTCTCAGAAAAAAAGTAAAAATTGCTTGCTAGGTATAAAGCCAGAAATGTGAGGTACAAACTCAGAATTTTACTCAAAATAATACATCGAAACATTCCATTAACATTCCAAAAACTTCAAATATTTTTCAAAAATTACATTTTGAATGTTCATTCATTCATAAGGTTTTTATAACTTTTTATAAACAAATGTGTTAGCTGGGACATTTTAAATGTAACTAAATTGCAATAAACTCATCGTTGGAAGCCTGTTTCTGCTATGGAATTAAAACAAATTTAATTGCAATGCTTTAGCTTACAATTCAGACTTTTCCCCTCACAATTTGGTCTTCTTTCTCAGAATTCTGAGGAAAAAAAGTCAAAATTGCTAGGAATAAAGCCAGAAATGTGAGGTAAACTCAAAATTTTACTCAAAATGCTACACTGAAACGTTCCATTAACATTCCAAAAATGCCTTTTAAATATAAAAAAAAAAAAAATTTTGAATGTTCATGTATTCATAAGGTTTTTATAACTTAGGGATATTAGAAACAAATGTGTTAGCTGGGACATTTTAAACTAAATTGCAATAAACCTATCGTTGGAGACCTGTTTCTCCTGTGGAATAATAAAAAAAATGTCCCTGCAACTTTTTAGCTTACAATTCAGACTTTTCCCCCTCACAATTTGGTCTTTTTTACTCACAATTCTGAAGAAAAACAGTAAAAATTGCTAGATATAAAGCCAGAAATGTGAGGTACAATCTCAGAATTATGAGACAAACTCATTGTTTTATATCTCACATTTATTTTCTCAGATTTGCATAAAAAAACTATACCGTGAGATAAAAAGTCACAATTATATATATATTTATATATATATATTTTAATTCCATGGCAGAAACAGGCTTCCACAGATGGTTTATTGCAATTTAGTTAAGTTTAAAATTTTCTCACAATCCTGAGGGGAAAAAAAAGTCAAAATTGCTAGATAAAAAGCCAGAAATGTAAGGTGCAAACTCAGAATTATGGGACAAACTCAGAATTATCTCTAACAAATTTTTTCTCTATACTGTGAGATAAAAAGTCACAATTATCTTTTTTTTTTTGGGCAGAAACAGGCTTCCACAGAAGGGTTTATTGCAACTTAGTTACATTTAAAATGTCCCAGCTAACACATTTTTTTCTAATGTTCCCATTAAGTTCTAAAAACCTTATTTATGAATGATCTCTGAACATTCAAAACGTCCAGTTTTTTAAATATTTGAAAGGCTTTTTTGGAATGCTAATTAAACGTTTCAATATATCATTTTGCAAACATTTTGGAATGTTACTTCTGAATGATCTCTGAACATTCTAAAACAAGTTTAAAAAAACATTTAACATTTTAAAAAATGTTAAATGAATGTCCAACTAAAATGTAAAAAAAAAAAACTCCCTGGACGATGTATAAATAATGTTTTTGTGATAATGATTTGAAAACATTATTAAAGACCAGACAACCTTGCCAGAACGCTGTGAGAACGTTCCGTTAGCTGCAGTTTTTTAGGTGAGTTCAAAAGAGACACACACACCTTCAGGGGATCTGAATACTGTATGTCCACATGTGTCTCTCTGCAATTAAAAAATCACTGAGCCTAAACACTATTATGTGTGCGTATGAGACAAAAAACACAGAATGCCTAGTGAATGTCACCTCCCACATCAGTGTGTGTATCCTAACTAGCAAACCGCTATACTGTATTAGTGTGTGCAGCTTGTTTTGTTGCGGAAAGTCTGTTTAAACCAAGGGAATGTTTGATCCCAGCCAATTTAGAGGCCTTTACGAAAGTTTGTGTGTGCGTGTTTGCCAACAGATGTAAAATATTCCTCCTCCTGCGCTAATTATCAGCCCTGAACTGCAAGCAGAGACAGACCATGTGTGTGTGTGTGTGTGTGTGTGTGTGTGTGTGTGTGAGATTCGCTTCTCTCCGCAGGCAGGGACGCCCTCTACATTACACAATCCTCTACACACACACCATAACCCAGAATTTATTTAATTAACAGCAGCTCAGGCCCAAAACTAATGAGCTCTGTGTGTGTGTGAGAGTCAAAGTAAAGGAATCTAGCAGAGGAAACACACTCTCTGAAATCTAAATGCTACGGCGAGTGAAATCATTAAACTCCAGAAGGAGTGACAGAAGAAAAAGATGAAATGATGAAGAGGATGGAAGGGAAGGATGAAAAGAAAAGGCAGTGTGTATGTGTGTGTTTGAGAGATTATTTAAGGACAGGTTCTCTGGTGCAGTCATTCAGGGATGAGGCAACTATTTGAAACTGCTCCCAGATTTTAAATGAGCGAGAGACAGAGAGAGAAAGAGAGAAAGAGACAGGGATGGTTAGTGATATTTATTCTAAAGCAAACAACATACTAAAGCACACAGACGTGAAACGTAATGCAAAATATAGACATAAAGCAAGTGTTTTGAGCTACACGAATAAACTGAATGAATGAAATTTATAACATATTGCAAGAATTTGTCACATACTCAGTGTGGCCACAAGAGGCACTATGGCAGACTAGCTAATCAAAGTAAGTTAAACACATCACCATTCAAAACTTTGGAAAGAGCAAGTTTTTTTAAATATATATATATATATATATATATATATATATATTTTTTTTTTAATAAAAGTGTACAGTAGGTACGGAAAGTATTCTGTACCCTTTAAATGTTTCACTCTTTGTTATATTGCAGCCATTTGCTAAAATCATTTAAGTTCATTTTTTTCCTCATTAATGTACACACAGCACCCCATACTGACAGAAAAACACAGAATTGTTGACATTTTTGCAGATTTATTAAAAAAGAAAAACTGAAATATCACATGGTCCTAAGTCTTCAGACCCTTTGCTCAGTATTTAGTAGAAGCACCCTTTTGATCTAATACAGCCATGAGTCTTTTTGGGAAAGATGCAACAAGTTTTTCACACCTGGATTTGGGGATCCTCTGCCATTCCTCCTCACAGATCCTCTCCAGTTCTGTCAGGTTGGATGGTAAACGTTGGTGGACAGCCATTTTCAGATCTCTCCAGAGATGCTCAATTGGGTTTAAGTCAGGGCTCTGGCTGGGCCATTCAAGAACAGTCATGGAGCTGTTGTGAAGCCACTCCTTCGTTATTATAGCTGTGTGCTTAGGGTCATTGTCTTGTTGGAAGGTGAACCTTCGGCCCAGTCTGAGGTCCTGAGCACTCTGGAGAAGGTTTTCGTCCAGGATATCCCTGTACTTGGCCGCATTCATCTTTCCCTCGATTGCAACCAGTTGTCCTGTCCCTGCAGCTGAAAAACACCCCCACAGCATGATGCTGCCACCACCATGCTTCACTGTTGGGACTGTATTGGACAGGTGATGAGCAGTGCCTGGTTTTCTCCACACATACCGCTTAGAATTAAGGCCAAAAAGTTCTATCTTGGTCTCATCAGACCAGAGAATCTTATTTCTCACCATCTTGGAGTCCTCCATGCGGGCTTTCATGTGTCTTGCACTGAGGAGAGGCTTCCGTTGGGCCACTCTGGAAGAAGTCAAAATTGCTAAACAAAGTCAGAAATGTGAGGTACAATTTTTTTTGTTTTTTCATTTGATGGCAGAAACAGGCTTCCACAGATGGGTTTATTGTAATTTAGTTACATTTAAAATGTCCCAGCTAACAAAAATTTGTTTTCTAATGTTCCCATTAAGTTCTAAAAAGAACTTTTCAACATTCAAAACTTTCAGTTTTTTAAATATTTGAAAGGCATTTTCGGAATGTTCATGGAACGTTTATCAATCTTTTTTTATCTTTTGATCAATTTAATTAATATGTCCTTACTGAATAAAAGTAAAAAATTCTTTAAAAACAAAAAAGAATGCATTGTGCATTTAATTCACTTCATTTCAGCTTGATTCCAAACTGACCTGTCTCATTTCACACCCTAAAAAAACTCCTTTGTGTTTACATATGTGACCCTGGACCACAAAACCAGTCATAAGGGAGATTTATACATCATCTGAAAGCTGAATAAGCTTTCCAATGATGTATGGTTTGTTAGGATAAAACAATATCTAGCTGAGATACAATTATTTGAAAATCTGAAAATCTAAAATTAAAATATTGAGAAAATCGTCTTTAAAGTCATCCAAAGTTCTTAGCAATGCATATTACTAATCAAAAATTAAGTTTTGATATATTTACAGTAGAAAATGTACTAAATATCTTCATGGAACATGATCCTTACTTTATATTTTAATGATTTTTGGCATAAAAGAAAAATCTATTTTGACCTATACAATGTATTTTTAGCTATTGCTACAAATATACCTGTGCTACCTAAGACTGGTTTTGTGGTTCAGGGTCACATATTTCCATGTGCATATGGGCCTAAAAGACATGCATTAATTGACAGAGAAGTGAACAACTGTGGGTTTTTGTGTGCATGTTTCAGTATTCAAGTGTGCATATATGTAAAATGCAGACTATTTACTATGCATCACAGTGACACTGACAACATAATCACCACCTGAATCAATCTTTCTCTCTCTCAAACACACACACACACACACACACACACACACTGAACTGGGCCGTTGAGTGCATAACACTCTTGTTTGTTCTGGTTCACGTCACATCAGTTCTTTCTTTTCCCAACAGACTAAAACACACATACATACGTGGCCGTGTGCTGGAGGAATAATCCATCATTCTCAGGTGAGCGCGGGTTCAGCACTCTTTCTCTTACATACTTTATACATACAAGCTCCTGGACTGCATTAGCAGATCAGACTGCAACCTTCTGTCCAGGAAAGAGAAATCGCAAATGAGATCTTTATTCTCGCAATCTCCTAGATGGTAGAAATACTGTAAAACTATTTTATTATGTTTGGATAAATTATAGGCAATAAAACATACAATTTTCACAAAATCACAAAGAAACAGCTAATTAAACATGGAATTTTAAGTAGAAAGCCTGAAATAATATTTTCTCATAAAACATACTCTAATATCCGCTTTGTTGTATAAAAACAAATTTTAAAAGTGTATTACAATGATGCATACCGTACAATTTAAATAATATACCATATTGTAAAAATGATCTCTGTAAAAATTACTTTTAAAATTTAAGGTTGTAAATAAGACAAGAATTATTGGAGCACACTACCAGTCAAAAGTTTTTGAACAGTAAGATTTTTAATGTTTATTTTTTTTTTAAAGAAGTCTCAGCAAGCTTGCATTAATTTGATCAAAGATACAGCACAAGCAGTAATATTGTGAAATAATTTTACTATTTAAAACAACTGCTTTCTATTTGAATATATATTATAATCTAATTCATTCCTGTGATTCAATGCTAAATTTTCAGCATCATCACTCCAGTCTTCAGTGTCACATGATCCTTCAGAAATCACTCTAATATGCTGATTTGCTGTTCAAGAACATTTTTATTATTATTATCAATATTTAAAACAGCTGAGTATATTTTTTCTGGATTCTTTGATGAATGGAAAGATCCGAAGATCAGCATTTATTGAAATGAAAAGCTTTTGTAACATTATATACTATAAGCATGGAGGCAGTATAATTATTGGGGGGAAGAAATTATAGAAATGAATACTTTTATTTAGCAAGGATGCTTTAAATTGACATTTATAATGTTATAAAAGATTTCTATTTCAGATAAATGCTGTTTTTCTGAACTATCTATACATCAAAAAAACCTGAAAAAAGTTTTACTCAGCTGTTTTTAACAATAATAATAATAAATGTTTTTTGAGCCGCAAATCAGAATATTAGAATGATTTCTGAAGGATCATGTGACTGAAGTAATGATGCTAAAATTCTGAATAAATTACATATTAAAACATATTCAAACAGAAAGCAGTTATTTTAAAAAGTACATTTTCAAAATATATGTTTTTTTTTATATATATACTTTGGATCAGATAAATGCAGGTTTGGTGAGCAGAAGAGACTTATGTAAAAAAACATTAAAAATTGTAATGTTCAAAAACTTTTGACTGGTATAGTATGTTTTACAAGAAATTACTAATTCATTCTTTCTGCTTTATATTTTTGCTGCTACACACAGTGTTTTTCAGTGTATCTGTATTTTTACAATTAAAATTAGTGCTTAATTGCTTGTATCTAATGCCACTATTCAAAACTCTTAATGGCCATAAAAGAGGCTTTGTTTCTCCATTCAAAAAAACAATGTATTATTTCTATTCCAAAATTGTTTCTCTGTTTGTATGTCAACACTTTTCTCATTTCTGTCTATTGTTATCCCTTCCAAAGCCATTTAAAACCCTGATGATATTTAAAAGCAGCAGATCTGAGAACTTTGAGTCTCTTGAGCTCTAAAAGAGCAATGTCAGAGCAAGAAAATTTCTAATCAGATCTAGTGAATGTGTTCTCTTAAAGCGAAACAAAACTGCTCCAGAACTGCTCAATCAAAGCAGATCCATCAACCATTAGAGAGGCAGCTTCACAACACTCAAACTCCACTGATCTGTCACCGCTCCACAATGAGAGCAGCTCCAAACCGCAGAGAAGCTCTCGATGCCAATCCTGGATCAGATTTCTATCTGAGTAACTAATGCACGATCCAGACTTTCTACCAGTGCTGTCACAGCTACCCGCACAGAAAATTTGCTAAAGAACTAGAAAACAAACAGCTCTTTGTGGAGCTTAAAAAGGTTCTTCTCAAACGATAAAACCTGTTCGGGTTCTAATTGGAACCTTCATTTTTAGAATCTTCAGAGCATCTTCTCTTTCGTATTCTCCTTTGTGTTGTGACTTTGAAGTTTTTCTGTATGTATTTGAGCTGAAATCGATCTGTGCTGTTGTACCTGTGAGCATGTTGTGTGGGTTGGGTTTCTCAGTGTAAAGAGAGCAGCAAACATCTGGCCGACTGATTGAAAGAGCCCTGTGGACCGCTTTCACCACTAATGAGCGTTTACTGTCTGGAAAACAAACCCAGATACACTAGAAATACAGAGGCACACAATCACAGACAGACAAAAGGACAATGGACACACTGTACAATATAAGGAATAAATGCTAGTGGGGTGGACAATATATAATATACATATTGAAAGAATAATCATATATATCAATATTTTTCAACCCCTTTACAATCTAAATTGTATACAGGTGTAAATATATATACATATAAATATTTATTTTAAATATATACATATATGTGTGTGTGTATTTATATATATATATATATATATATATATATATATATATATAGGCTATAGGGTGCGATTTGTGAAAAAAGCAGAGGGGATAGTAATGATAGTATAATCTGTTAACAACGCACATTATATACCCGTTATTTTAGGCAAGTACCAGATAATGAGTGTCAGATCATGAAGTGTTTTCAATACGACGGAAACTGTCTCTAACCTGAACACTTTTTAATAAAAAATTGTAAGTTAGGCCTATTAATTGTAACGATTTAATTTCAAACAACGAATAAATTATTATACAAAAAGCGAGCAAAGATCACAGCAGCCTATCAACGGAGCTTTCTGAAACTCAGAATCAGTAAACCACTGCATCGCAAAATGATTCACTGTTTCGAAGCCCTCCAATCGAATCGCGAATCATTTGATTAACAAAGGGACATCAAAGCACGTATCGCAAATCATTTGATTTAAAACGGGACTTCAAATCGCATATAGCGAATCATTTGATTCAAAACCGGATTTTAAAGCGCGGATCGTGAATCACGTATAAAAAAGCACGTATCGCAAATCATTTGATTTAAAACGGGACTTCAAGTCGCATATAGCGAATCATTTGATTCAAAATCAGTTTTTTAAAGCGCGGATAGCAAATAATTTGATTTAGAACGGGACTTTGAAGTGCGTATCGTGAATCATTTGATTCAAAAAGGGACTTCAAAGTGCATATGGCGTATCATTTGATTCAGAACCGGGCTTTAAAGCACATATCGCGAATCATTTTTCAAAAAGGGACATCAAAGTGCATATCGCAAATCATTTGATTCAGAATCGGGCTTTAAAGCACATATCGCGAATCATTTGATTTAGAACCAGGCTTTAAAGTGCATATCGCGAATCATTTCATTTAGAACGGAACTTTGAAGTGCGTATCGTGAATCATTTGATTCAAAAAGGGACTTCAAAGTGCATATGGCGTATCATTTGATTCAGAACCAAGCTTTAAAGCACATATCACGAATCATTTTTCAAAACGGGACTTCAAAGTGCATATCGCAAATCATTTGATTCAGAAACGGGCTTTATAGCACGTATCGCGAATCATTTGATTTAGAACCAGGCTTTAAAGTGCATATCGCGAATCATTTCATTTAGAACGGGACTTTGAAGTGCGTATCGTGAATCATTTGATTCAAAAAGGGACTTCAAAGTGCATATGGCGTATCATTTGATTCAGAACCGAGCTTTAAAGGGCATATCGCAAATCATTTTTCAAAACGGGACTTCAAAGTGCATATCGCAAATCATTTGATTCAGAAACGGGCTTTATAGCACGTATCGCGAATCATTTGATTTAGAACCAGGCTTTAAATTGCATATCGCGAATCATTTCATTTAGAACGGGACTTTGAAGTGCGTATCGTGAATCATTTGATTCAAAAAGGGACTTCAAAGTGCATATGGCGTATCATTTGATTCAGAACCGGGCTTTAAAGCACATATCGCGAATCATTTTTCAAAAAGGGACATCAAAGTGCATATCGCAAATCATTTGATTCAGAATCGGGCTTTAAAGCACATATCGCGAATCATTTGATTTAGAACCAGGCTTTAAAGTGCATATCGCGAATCATTTCATTTAGAACGGAACTTTGAAGTGCGTATCGTGAATCATTTGATTCAAAAAGGGACTTCAAAGTGCATATGGCGTATCATTTGATTCAGAACCAAGCTTTAAAGCACATATCACGAATCATTTTTCAAAACGGGACTTCAAAGTGCATATCGCAAATCATTTGATTCAGAAACGGGCTTTATAGCACGTATCGCGAATCATTTGATTTAGAACCAGGCTTTAAAGTGCATATCGCGAATCATTTCATTTAGAACGGGACTTTGAAGTGCGTATCGTGAATCATTTGATTCAAAAAGGGACTTCAAAGTGCATATGGCGTATCATTTGATTCAGAACCGGACTTAGGAGCAAGTTTGCAGGATGTTTTTCTCCCCTCTGGGGATAAAAATAATTCAGCAGAGACAAGGATGCATAGACCAGAGGTGGGGAAATCGATTTCTGAAGAATCGTGTGACTGGAGTAATGATGCTAAAAAATTAGCTTTGAAATCACAGGAATAAAGTAGCCTACATTTTAAAATATATTCAAATAGAAAACCTACCTTGAATAGTAAAAAAAAATTTCTAAATTGTACCGTTTTTGCTGTACTTTGGATCAAATAAATGCAGGCCTGGTGAGCAAAAGAGACTTCTTTAAAACACATTAAAAATCTTGCTGTTCAAAAACTTTTGACTGGAAGTATATATATATTTTTTCAGATATTCACAGTAGCTTTAAAATCTAAAAACTAAACAAAAAAAACTGGTTAATCATTATTAAAAACACTTCTGTAAACACTTGGATTCAAGACAAATTAATTGTTGAATCAAATAAACAGTTTTGAATCGATTTTAGAGATGCTATCAAGAAAATTAGAAAATTAAAAGTTTATTTATTGGAGATTTGGAGCAATGTAGCACAGATTTTGGCTTTTCAAGATGTTAACTGATGGACTGGAGTGGTGTGGATTACTTGTGGATTATTGTGATGTTTTTATCAGCTGTTTGGATTCTCATTCTGACGGCACCCATTTACTTCAGAGGATCCATCGGTGAGCAACTGATGTAATGGTACATTTCTCCAAATCTGATGAAAAAAACAAACTCATCTACATTTCGGATAGACATTTTCAGCAAATTTGCCTTTTTGTGTAAACTGTTTCTTTAATGTCCAAATAAAACATGCATTACTAACGAATTCTTCACAAATATATAGGCAATATTTGATTTACAGCGCGGGACTAATTGCTGGTTTTCAGATTGCTAGATGCTGCTGTCTTACTGATGGATGTCACACAGTCACATCAACAGCCTTTCTTCACACCCACAGCAAACAGGATATACACATGACAAACTTTTAAGTGATGAACTTCTCGTGGTAGTTTGGCATTCAGATCTGTTACAGATAAAAGAAAGCGTTAAAGAAAAATAGCGAAAGAACTTTTAAATCCCAAGTCATTTTTTGAAGCGGTGACACAATGACACTTATCAACACCTGCCACAAGCCAAAAATCACTCAAAGCCTTTGTTTAAGATCTCAGTGTGCGTGTGGAGGAAAGGATTGGAGAGGTTTATAGCCGGAAAAAAGAAGCCAAAAAATAAATATGGTGAGTAATTACAGAAAACATGGACAAAAAACACTGTAGATTCCCTTTAGAATTCAATGAAAGATCAAACGTCTCCTTTGAACAATGTTAGACTGAACAGAAGCGCTATTAATAATATGCAAGCACATTTTGTAAAAACCAGAACAGAAAAATCACAGCATATCCACCCTTACACGAATCCTTAACAGATTTAGGCCGTCACACATCAGAATTCGTCTCGCTTTTGTTTGTCTTTAAAGGAATGTTTTGCTTCAATTAAACTGATGTTGATCACAAAAGAAAATAATTGACTTGTTTCTCAGTTTGTCAAATCAAACAAGATCACATTTACAGTAATGCATGCACAATGACAGCTGGGAGGTTTTCAAAGCAGAAATGTGAAGCTTGTATTTTGGTTTTTAAAATTTAGATTATTCTTCCATACAGAAATGTCATTTGAGCAAGTGTCTAAATTGTATTTTACTAATCACACAACTATTCTAAGTAAACACATTTTCTTTAAAGTAAAATTTAACACAGTTGTTAGCCTGTTTATTAATGTTAAGCTGCTTTGTATTCTATAAAATGCTAGGTACACTGCAAAAAAGGCTTTTCTTACTTAGAGTTTTTGTCTTGTTTCCAGCCAAAATATCTCAAAATTCTTAAATCAAGAAGCTATTTTTGTGCATGAAGTTAATAAAATAAATAAAAGAAAGACATTTTTAAGATAAAAAAGTAAAAATATTGTCTTGGCAAATGGCTAAAAAAACTATTTGTTATATTTTTATTTTTGTTTCATTTTATTTACAAGTGTATTTACAAAGTTTTTCATGGTTTTAGTAACTATGTTAACTATAAGACAGAGCTATTTTCAATATTCTTGAAATTATGACCATTATAAAATGAGACTAGAAACAGATAGAAAGATGTGTGTGTGTGTGAGAGAGAGAGAGAGAGAGAGAGAAAGAGCGCATGCATGTGTGTGTTTGGCACTAGAGCAGGTGCGCTGGGATCTCCTGTGTCTACAGGAACAGCCGGAGGGCTGAGCGTGATGTCTTGATACAGCGATCACACACACACACACACACACACACACACACACACACACGCTGTGCTTAAACAGGTGATTTAACAGTCTTAACACTCCCCAAACGATGGCGATAGCGCCCTGGGCCGTTAGCAATCACACACACCATAAAGACTGATTGTTAATCGTGGTAAGCTGAAGCGTGGTAATGTGGGCTATGATGTCACACTCACACACACTCACCGTAAGTGACAGTGATGGAGTGTGTGTTGTCTCGGAACAGCAGGGAACATCATTGATAAAAGACTGGAGTAATGCAGATGACTCGACAGGGGTCCAGCACACACACACACACACACACAGAATGGATTGGCTCCAAACCCCTCTGAGCTGCCTTGATGTGTGCTCCCTACATAGGTAGCATCTTAACTAAAGAAATGGTGAATGATTTGAAACAGGCCACAAGACAAATAGTGCCTCAAGCTATAAATTACTCTCTAATAAGCAAGCAAATACACAGCATACACAATTATTGCGGGCAACGGTTCATTTTAATAAGGTTAAAGTTTTTTATTCCATGCTTTTTCAACATTTCTCTTCTTTTACCATGTTAGATGGATTTTACTGCTCTTAAGGATAAATGCGATGCTGCCTTTGATTTTAGCCATCCTAATATCTTTAAAGGATAATTTCAGACTCGTTTGGAACAGTCTTCATGTCTGGAGCGCAGCTACAACTCTGTATTCAGATGGGACGAGTTCTCCCAGGTTAGCAGGATTTGCATTTCACAGATGTACTTTGAGATTTTAATAATCTCAAAATCTCACAATTTTTAAATCCTGTTTTTCTCATGATAACTCTGTAAAACTATATCTATCTACCCTTGCCTATATCTATTCATCCAACCATTCATCTATCCATCTCTCTATCATTCTTTGCATCTATCTATCTATCTATCTATCTATCTATCCATCTGGTTCCATCTATCCATTCATCCACCACCAATCCATGTATTGTTCTATCCATCCATTTATCCATCCATTCATCATTCTATCTATCTATCTATCATTCTGTCCATCTTGTTCCATCTATTCCATCTATCTATCTATCACCCACCATCATTCTATCTGGTCATCTATCCATCATCCATCTATCCATCGTTCTATCATCCATCATTCTTTCTATGTTAGAACAATGCATCCATCTGTCATTCTATCCATCCATCCATCCATCCATCCATCCATCATTCTATCTGGTCATCTATCTATCCATCCATCCATCCATCCATCCATCATTCTATCTGGTCATCTATCTATCCATCCATCCATCCATCCATCCATCATTCTATCTGGTCATCTATCCATTATCCATCCATCCATCCATCCATCCATCCATCCATCCATCCATCCATCCATCCATCCATCATCCACCACCCATATCTATCCGTCCATCATTCCATCTATCTATCCACCCACCATCACTCTATCTGGTCATCTATCCATCATCCATCCATCCATCCATCCATCCATCTATCTATCTATCTATCATTCTGTCCATCTTGTTCCATCTATCCATTCATCTATCTACCTATCCGTCCATCATTCTATCTATCTATCCATACATCCATCCACCATCAATCCATCTATTGTTCTATCCATCCATTCATCCATAGTTCTATTAATTCATCTGTCCTTCTGTCCCTCATTTTCTGTCTGTCACTCCATTAATTCATCTATCTATAAAAAAAACTATACCTACAATCTATACAACTCCAATTAAAAAAAAAAACATTAAAATCAACAAGAACTGCTCAGAGAGGTTCACTTTAAATTTAAAATAAAATAATGTTAACTGTTAACGTCAAAATTTGCTAAATAAAAAAAAAGAAAATGTTAAGAATACTGTCTGTTGAATGAACATTTCAAATATTTAGGTTGTTGCACACAGGTTTCTGATTCATGCATCCAGGCGATGACAGATGCCCAGTGTAATGACTGCAACTCCAATGTTATTTACAAACCTAATCCCATCTTAATGCTTATGATGCCTTAAAATGCTGCCTACGTAGGAAGCTCACAGGTTTGGCCCAGATCCACCGAAACAGAAAGAGAGAGAGAGAAATCTAGTGATCACACCGCTGTCCTGTCACACACTGTAATAATCAGACAGCTGTACACAAGACCCTTCCAGCAAGGGCAGAAGCTTGCGCGTGTGTTACTACTTATGCCGAAAATGACACCAAACAGAAGAACAAGCTGATCGTGACAGATAGTGAGACGGGAAAAGGGGGCCGAAGAGAGTAAGACAGGAGATGAATGGATAAGCTGTACTGATGGAGGCCTTCAGGGACGATTCTGCTCATCTGTCACATAAGGAAGGATAAAAAGAACAACTGTTCCAGAGAGAAAGTGTCACTTGGCTCTGACTCCCTCTCTGCGACGCACGGCTGCAGCAGCTGCTCTGATGTTCCCCGCACACGGATCAGATCCCTGCCAGGAATCTTTGCGGAAAACTCCGCCTCTCACCTCCAGCGAGCACTTACGTGATCGGTGACCCAATGGAGGTTTGGCACAAAAAGATCCCGAACTGAACTCTTAATTACTGAAACATGGAGGAGGTGTTTCAGCACTGCAACTTTACTCTTAAAATAATAATAATCCATCCATCTACTGTTGGACCTAATCTATTAACCTACGCAGTCATCCATTATTCTATCTATCCATCCATCGTCCCATCTGTCATCTATTTGTCCATCCATCTAACTATCCATCTGTCTATCCATATTATACTTTTTATCTATTCATCCATTGTTCTATCTACCCAACTATCTGTCCGTTTATCCACAATCTATCCCCCAATTATTCTATCCATCATCCATCCATCGTCTATCCAGCCATACACAATCATCCTACTGTTCTATCCACCATCTATCCATCCAGCCATCGTTTTAATCATTCTCTTTATCTCTTTATCGTGGATAAAGAGATAATGAGAATAAAGAGATAAAGAGAATGATTCAAACGATTAATGGATAGATGGATAGATGGTGGATAGAACAATAGAAGGATGGATTGTGGATAGATGAATGGTGGATGGATGGATGGATAGATTGAAAGAACGGATGGATGATAGATAGAATGATGGATGGATGGATGGATAGTGGACAGAATGATACAGGAATGGATCCATCATTCTATCTATACATCCATCTATCGCTCTATCTACCAATCTATCCATTCATCCATGGATGGCCATTGTCTATCCATCATCCACAATCATACATACTATCTATACATACAATATTCTGTCTATCAATCCATCCATACACAATCATCACTCTATGTTCTATCCACCATCTATCCACCCATCCATCAATTATTTGAATCATTCTCATTATCTCTTTATCCATTCCTCCATCCATCATTCTATAAATACATCCACCAACCGTTTTATCAATCTAAATTTCCATCCACAATCATCCCTGTATTGTTTTATCCACTATCCATCCATCCTTTTATCCATCTATCCACCCATCACTCTAGCTACACATCATTCTATCCATTCATCCATTGTTCCATTTTTCCATTTATTCACAATCCATCCCTTTATTGTTCTATTCATCATCCATCCATAATTGTATTAATTCATCTGTCTATCCATTCCATAGTTTATTGTCTAACATCCATCATCTCTTTCCATCTATCTATCAGTCTATCTATTCATCCACCATCCATCCATCCATTTATCCATCATTCTATCTATCCACAATACATTCCAATTATTGTTCTATCCATCAGCCATCTATCATTTTATTCATTCATCTGTCTATCCATTCTGTAATCCATTGTCTATTCATCCATCTATCATTCTATCTATCATCCATCCATCCATCCATCCACAATCCATTCCTGTATCGTTCTATCTATATATCCATCCGTTATTCTATTTATTCATCCATCATCAGTCTATAAGTCTGTCTATTCATCCACCATCCATCCATCCATCCATCATTCTATCTATCCACAATACATTCCAATTATTGTTCTATCCATCAGCCATCTATCATTTTATTCATTTTTTCTAAACTGCAAGTAAACTCTTAATCACTGAAAGATGGAGGAGGTGTTTCAGCACTGCAACTCTACTCCTAAAACAAGCAACAAATGTCATCCAACTAAACATTTTTAAAACCATTTCCTCATTATAGAAAAAGATCTGTCATGAAGAGTAAACTTACAGTGGCGCCAGTCACGTTAATGAGAGATATGTTTGCTGTCTGTCGTTAGTGGTGTGAAACAGAGCAAAAACTGTTTCATCTTGCTCTGTTGAAAGAAACGATAAACCAATTACTTGACTTATCACTAGCGGCCAAACAACATAAAACAGATAACATTACATAATGTACATGTCTTGAAAATGGTAACTATGACAACAGCCTTAGTTAGACCCTAACAAATGACACCCCGCAGTTCATGAGTTTAAGCCCCACCCACAGATAATGTCATAGCATCTAATTAAATAGTAATAATAATAATAACGAAAACAGCTTATTTCACTATAAATGATTTTTCAAAATGACCAGGGTAACAAATAAAAGTATTATGTCATGAAATCAATGCTGTGATGACTGCCCCTTTATAATAATTGTAAAAATGTCAAAAAAAAAAAAAAAGTACATTTACAGTGAGAAAATCCAGACAGCAGCCATCTTTCAGTAGCAGATAATCAGTGTATGTTAAAGCAGGATTCCTAAAGAACAAGTGTTCATACTGTCAAATGAGTTAATAACACGAACATGCAGTAAGGATCTTTCTAAGGAAACGTGTGTGTTGGGGATCTGTGGTTAAAGAAAGCATGAAATGGTCAGGGTCTGGGGAAAACGCTACCGATCAATCATAGGAGGACAGGCACTGATCCATTTATATCTCTCTGAGTAAGCAAAAACCAGCACACGCGCAAACACAACCCTAGAGACACATAAACTAAACAAATACAAAGACCCTCTAAACAATGCAAACACATGCACATAATTAAACACAACACACCCTCACAAACACAGGAGTTTCTGAAAGGCACCTCTAAATGTTCACATCGATTGGTAAAATGCAAGGTCGTCATGGCGATTACCTCAGTCAAATTCAGCCGAGTGGAAGAACCGGATGGTTAAAGAGAGAGAGAGAGTAGTGGGTCATTTACTGCTCATGGACTGTCCAAGGTCCAATGTAACGCACAATAAGAAAAATGAACAAATATCTAAATATGTCATTGTTAATTAACTCTAACTTGGGTCAATAGGCAACAAACCCAAAACACCCGAGCAACTGTAGAGGAACATGCAAACCATTAAGAACACCTGAGGAACTTTATAGCAATGCTTATGCATACACTGTAAGTAAAAAAAAACACACACACAATTTGTTGAGTCTACTTAAAATAATTTGTTACCCTGCTGCCTTAAAATTTTAAGTTCAATCAACTCAAATAAGTTTACTCCAGTTGAAATGTTACTAAAAATGGTTTGTTAAGCTTAACAGCTGTGTTTGTTACTCAGGTGCCTTAAAATTTTAAGTGGAATCAACTCAAACATCTAAGTTGTCACTTAGTAACATGTGACATTTAAAAGTTGACTATACTTTTTTTTTTAATTGACTGAACTTAAAATTTTAAGGCAGCCAGGTAACAAATTATTTTAAGTTGACTCAACAAATAGTTTTTACAGTGTAGACGTAGTTCTAGTGTTAAAACAAGAGACTACATGCAAAGTCATTGATCTTACACTTAAAATTCAGCAGCACTATCATACATTTTAGAATTTTATCTATGTATATTCTAAAGGTTTTATACAGGAGATTGTTCATATATAATACACACTGTTTTATATAACATTTTATTCCTAAAAATGCAAATATAAAATAATAAAATAAATCTTGCACAGTCCATGAACAAAGACATCAGTTACAATTTAAATACATTTAAGTGTTTATTTTTATATTTTATATATCTTACACTTAATCTTTTTGTGTCTGTAGAATTAAATTACAATACATATCTTCAAAGTTTTTTTCTTCTACTTTACCTGCACTAACATACACCAAATTTTACAGTTTATTCCTGTCTATATAAACTTTTTATAGAGGGGTTTATTCATATAACATACACATTGATTTATATAACATTTTATTCCTAAAAACATTAATATAAAGTATATTAATAAAATATATCTAAAATTCCAGATGTAATCTTACAGGTGACTTAAACCTTGCAAAGTCCATTGACAAAGACATGTAATACAATTTTAGATTTACAGTATATTACACTTTATCCACTTGTGTCTGTAGATTTAAATTACAATCCATATCTTAAACGTTTTTTCCTCCACTTTAGCAGAACTTACATACACCAAATTTTATAGAGGGATTTATTCATACATCATACACACTGGTTTATATAACTTTTTATTCCTAAAACTATAAATATAAAATAAAAGAATAAAATAAATCTCAAATTACAGATATAATCTTAGAAATCTTGAAATTACAGATCCAAGACATGTATTATAATTTAAATACACATTTAAGTGTTCACTTTTATATTTAATTCCTATATATATATTACACTTTTCCTCCACTTTTGCAGAACTTACATACACCAAATTGTATCGTTTAATTCCTGTCTATATTCTGAGGTTTTTATAGAAGGATTTATTCATATATCATACACACTGATTTATATAACTTTTTATAACTAAAAATATAAATATAAAATAAAAGAATACAATAAATCTCAAATAACAGATATAATCCTGAAAACCTTGAAATTACAGGTCAAAGATTTATTATAATTTAAATACACATTTAAGTTTTCATTTTTATATTTAATACATTCTATATTTATATACATTTACAGTTTTGTTCCTAACTATATTCTGAATGTTTTTATAGGGGTTTGTTTAAATGTTAAAAAACATGGTGCAAAGTTTTTTCTTATTTATGTAGTGATAAAAAGAGATATCCAAAATCCCTTCTGTAAAAACATTTACTTCTAATATGTCAACAAAACAAGACAGGACTTTTGAACCTGGCTTTATTCAATATGCATAATTAGTAAAAAAAAAAAAAGCCTAATTTGCATATTCAAACTTAAGGAATTTCAGGAAACTTGTATGGTGTAGTATGGTGGCATCTATTAGGTAAAAAAAAAGGTTTCACCCTGTTTACCTCTGGTGTCTTGCCTTAAACATGACTTACATTTTTATAAAATAATCTACATTTCTAATCTAATACACAAAAATCTAGTTTATATGTTACAGCCGTTCTTCTCTGCCTCTTTCTTATTCTCTAGGCATTTCCCCAAACCTTTTGCCTCCCTCTCTCTCTTTTGCCCTCTGTCTGTTTTAGAAGAACAATGTATCCGTGGTGAATAAATTAGTTTTACTTTGCAGCCCCCGGGGCTCTACATCCCATAATTATAAGTCTGTTTAGCATGGTAACCATGGCGATGCCAACACTTCCCCTGGCTCTCTCTGATGTGCTCTATGACATAAGTGTGACAGCATTTGTAAGGCGTCTGCAGCTATACAATAATTTTGTGTGTAAACAGACCAAAATGTAAGCTATTATTCCTTTAAAATTTTTAAAAGTAACCAAAATTCGTCATACATTATTTTAACAGAGGTTTTCCCATAAACAAATATACACTTGAAGACAAAATTATTAGCCCCCCTGTAATTTTTTTAAGAATATTTCCCAAGTGATGTTTAACAGAGCAAGAGAATTTTTTTCACATTATTTCCTATAATGTTTTTCTTCTAGAGAAAGTCTAATTTCTTACAGTTGCTTGAATAAAAGAAAAAAAAAAATAGATAAATAAAAAACTGCTAAGGAAAATATTATTAGCCCCTTAAGAAATTATTAGTTTGATTAGCTATAGAACAAACCACTGTTGTCCGATGATTTGCCAAATTAACTTTATTTGCCTGATTAACCTAATTAACCTAGTTAACCCTTTAAATTGCTCTTTAAGCTGAGGATTAGTATCTTGTGAAACAACTAGTAAAATAATATGCACTTTTGTTTTATATGTCATCAAGGCAAAGACAAAAGAAATTAGTTTGGACTTGAGAGAAAGAATTGTTAATGCTCATAAAAATGGAGAAGGATACACACATTTATCAAAGCGTTTTCAAGTGTCAAGAACTGCAGTGAGATGCATTATCAAGAAGTTTAAAGAGACCAACACAGTGGAGATCAAGACTGGCAGAGGCAGGAAGCCAGAGATTTCAAAAACTTTGAAAAGAAACCTAGTGAGAGAGGTTTCTAAAGAATCAAGAACAACTGCCAAGACACTAGTGAATGACCTAGCCAAGTCTGGAATTGATGTCTCAACGAAGACAGTCACTAGAGCCCTGCACAGGAACGAACTGCGAGGTTGCAACCAAGAAAGACTCCACTTCTGAAGAAGAGACACCTCCAAGCTAGAATGAAGTTTGCTAAGGACAACCTGGGGGAATGTGTCCTTTGGTCAGATGAGACAAAACTAGAGTTGTTTGGCCATAGAGATGTTGCCTATGTTTGGAGAAAGAAAGGAGAGGCATTCAACCCCAAGAACATTGTTCCCACAGTGAACCATGGTGGTGGGAGTATAATGCTGTGGGGATGTTTCAGTGCGTTTGGAACTGGGAATCTCATCAGGGTTGAAGGAAACATGAAAAAGGAAGACTATAAGAAGATTTTGAAAGACAACCTCAGACAGTCTGCAAGAAAACTTGGTTTGGGTCGACATTTTGTCTTCCAGCATGATAACGACCCAAAGCATACCTCACTTCTGGTGAAGAAATACCTCCAAATGAGCAAAGTGAGTGTACTTGACTGGCCTGCACAAAGCCCAGACTCACACTAAAGTCCAGAGTTTGTGCCAGAAGACCAACAAATCTGGAGCAGCTTGAGAGATTTGCTAAGGAAGAATGGGCTGTCATTCCTCAGGAGACATGCTTGAAACTTGTTGAGAACTACAGCAAATGACTAAAACGACTAAAAGTTGTTATCAAGCAAAAGGGATACACTATGGGCTATCAACATCAGAGGGCTAATCATTTTGACCAGTAGACTTTTTTAAATTCTTGGTTATACATTTATTTCTATTTGTATTACAAACCCTAAAAGCTTCCTGAATAAAGTATTATGTTTAAAAAATGCTGTGTTGATAAAATCGTCGTTCTGTTAAACAACACTTGGGAGTTATTTGAAAAATAATGAAATATTTTATAAGGGGCTAATAATTTTGTCTTCAACTGTACATTTACCAGAGATATTTTATTATAATTGAAATACTATTATTTTTTTTTTTTAACATTACGTTTTTGTTGTTTTTAGTTATTTATACATTTTTAGACTGCCTGCATCTACTCACAAGAGAATCTGTTTTTCAGCCTCCATGATAACGACCTCAATAAAGATGTCAAATCATAGACAAAACAGCTCATATTTCAGTATTGACCCTTAGAAGTCTCTTGAGTTCACACGGGTCAGCAGCAAATCCTGACATCCCATTAAAACGAGACAAAACGCTCAGTAAGGATATTAGCAAAGCTCCATCACGCCTCATAAATATTGACATGAGAATTTGAAAACACAGTTATTGTGAACCAAAAGAGAGGAGGTCAGCTGCTTGGTTTGATGGTGTTGTCCTTGTGGACTAAACTGTGCTAAAATGTGCTGATGTAACAACACTGACTTTAATGGTGCTCTTTCAGTTTTAAACAGAAATAAGGCTCCTTATTACTTTACAGATTAGAGTTCTTTTTTTTTTTTTTTTTAAATGTTAATATTTTGACTTAGACTTTTTTTTTAACTTTTTCTACTTTCATGTTAAATTTATTTAAAGTTTTAGTCATTTTGTTTTGTTTTCAAATGATTTTTTGTTGCTTTTAAATATATAGTCTATTTAATTGTATTAATTTTATTTCAGTTATTTTAATACATCAAGTTGAACTAAATGAAAATGAGAAATGTTGCCTTGTCAACTGAAAGAACTGTTGCATGCTTCACTCTGAAACACGCAACATTATATAGTGATTTTGGTTTGATTTTGATTAATCGTGCATCCCTAATATAAGCAAATAAATGGCCAAGTATATTACTACAGCTCAGATTTAGGGTTAATGGTTTAGACAAGACTTAAACTGTTTTTGCTACAGACTTAAACCAATCAGAACATTCCAGAAACTGCATAACAACGTGGTGACAAGCACTCAGAGCAACTTAGCCACCGTAAAAAAAAAATAACGCAACGCACTGGCAACCACCCACAACATCCCAGCATTGTAGCTAGGATGCACCCAGTCACATTTTCTTTAGAAAATGTAAAATCTCTCTCTTGTTCTCTTGTACAAACGCACTCAACATGCTGCAGTACGAGGCCAGAATGTCAATGTCGAAATGTTTGTATAATGCTGTGTCAATCCTGAGTCAACATTTCATCTGCGAATCTACATCTACTGTCCTGAACAAAAGAGCATGTGCGTTTAGATTCTGTGTGTGTGTGTGTGTGTGTGTGTGTGTATGTGTATTACACTGTTTAAGTTAGGAGTCCCAGACGTTCAGGCAAGACATTGCAGGTCATGCACTAAAGCCCAAGACTCTTACCTGCATAAAATACTGATTTTTATTCAGCATTTTAGTCCTGCTGCATTGGAGTCTGATCTCGTGCTTTTTGTCAATCTTCTAATGTGTGTGTGTGAGAGAGATGAACAGAGTCAGGCCACAGTGGGGTGTGTTTGTGAAGGGTATACCTTTATGAAGGTCTGCCAAGCAGGCCACACACACACACACACACACACAGCCAAACTTTCCACATTAATCATCAGCTTTCACTTTCTGCATTTAAGCAAAGCTGAATTAAAATGATTGTAAAAATACTTATTTTAGTCTATCTATCTATCTATCTATCTATCTATCTATCTATCTATCTATCTATCTATCTATCTATCTATCTATCTATCTATCTATCTCTGCATCCTTTTATCTATCTATCTATCTATCTATCTATCTATCTCTGCATCCTTCTATCTATCTATCTATCTATCTATCTATCTATCTATCTATCTATCTATCTATCTATCTATCTATCTATCTCTGCATCCTTTTATCTATCTATCTATCTATCTATCTATCTATCTATCTATCTATCTATCTATCTATCTCTGCATCCTTTTATCTATCTATCTATCTATCTATCTATCTATCTATCTATCTATCATCTATCTCTCTCTCTCTATCTCTGCATCCTTTTATCTATCTATCTATCTATCTATTGTTCTATGCATCCTTTTATCTATCTATCTATCTATCTATCTATCTATCTATCTATCTATCTATCTGTCTGTCTATCATCCATCCATCCATCATTCTATGCATCCTTTTATCTATCATCCATCCATCCATCCATCCATCCATCCATCTATAATCTAAACGTCTACGTATTTATACCAATATTGTTTCCTCCATCCATCTATCCATCCATCCATCTATATCTTTCTCTATAATCTATCCATCCATATATTTGTCTCTCTCTCTCTTTTCGTCACAATCATGCATACTGTACATTCTTACCAACCACCTAACAAACACTTCCACCTTATATTTACTGTATGTTTAACCTTGCTTCTATAACTTTCAAGACTGCAACCATCTCTTCAACCTGCTCAAGCACTCAAAGTGAATACGACTGGAATTCAGTACACCAAATGAGGACACTTACAAGGCTGTTGTCTCAACTTTAAGACAACTTTTTGTCTTGCCTCCACAAATTTTCTAGCTGGACTTCAAATATAATGATGCCACTCTGGGTCATTCTAAAAACAGGCCTCTCATACATGATGAGAATGTTTATTCATGGAAAAATCTGTAAAGGTTTTTGGACCAAAATTAACACAACAGCATGACTAAAGTGCCATTTCCTACTAAACTCATAAATATATGAATAAGCCTAGCGTGTGTTTTTTTTTTTTTTTGGTCGAGTGCATGAGTGCATTGTGGGCGTGTGAATGACGCCAACCGTACGGCCTGATTCAGGCGTCGTCTGTCTGAACGGTGCATGTGTAAATGACTTCTGAAGCTTCCTACGCTCAACACACACAGACGCCAATGCAGGGGAGGATTTTCTTCTTTTGGTTCTCTTTTTGAGGCCTCCAAACTTTAAAAAACACACTTCATCCAAAAAACCTGTCATCATTTACTCACCCTGTTGTCGTTCCAGAAGCACATGGCGTTTATCCTCCTGTGGAGCACAAAAGGGGATGCAGAATGTCAAAGCTGTGTTTTCCCAAAATTTTTAATAAACACTGCTTTTATTAGATATTACATATCCACCCAATTCAACCATCAGCATGCTGCTCATCATCATTGACTCTGTTTCTTGTTTTTAGGTCACAAGCAGTACATGACCTATAAGTACGTCACGGGTTAGGAAGTTTCATAAGCCCTTGCCTGACTTCACTGATTACAATCCCTAATCTATGGCTTATTAAGACATGATATGTCAACATTGTGACAGGTGCCAGTGGATTACGCACTTCCTCTGATTCATCCAGCAGACGTGCCAAACAGACGGTCAACCCGAGCAAAGTTCGGCAGACTGTGACGTCATTACAGAGATGGGATAAGGGAGTTTCCTTTTTCCCATTTAATTGAAGATGGATAATCCTGTTTGCGCGTTTCGGGTCAAACCATATAGATGGGGATTAATAGGAATCATTTATAAATCACATCACTTTCCCCTTTACAGCCATTAATGGGTCTTAATGTACAGTAACATCTTTATAAATGGCTTTTTTAGAGGTAAGAGAGAGGCTGGGTTTATGTCAAGAGGGGAAAGTCAAGTCAGCTCTGAGAGAGCGAGAGCAAAAGAGAGAGAGCGAGAGAGAGAGAGATGCGGAAATCTTTCCGTTGAGACACAGCAAGGACAAACTATCGATCTGATCCGCACTCCTGTCAACGCAGACCGTCCAGAGCACAGAATCACGCCAACTCTCTCTCTTTTTCTGTTCTGCTCTCTTTAACATCACACATACTTTATAAATTAAAAAAATAAGAATTCTACAGTATATCAATTTCTATAAAGAATTCCACTCTGAGAAATACATGGGTGAATCTCACAAATCCTGTCAAAGAAAATGTCCTGGTCAAACTTCACCCAAAAAATCTAAAGTGAAAATAAAAAATTATAGCTTGCATTTAAAAAAAAAAAAAGAGTTTGTTTTAGGATCATTATGACATTAATTCCCTGACACACTTAATTACTTAATGCAAAGAAAGAAATAGTAATAATAATATTTATTATAATCATTTATTTATAGATTTACTACTATCTCAATTTAATAAAAAAATATATGTATTATATATATAAAAATATATATTTTTGACAATTTAATAAAATAAATATTATTAATAATAATAACAATAATAAAACCTTTGTATTTCAGTTTCACTTTTTTGACAGCTACAATGAGAATCAACACTGAAAAAACTTCGAATTATAAAAAAAAAACATGCATAAATGGGAATCTTTCAAAAAAATGCAGCAAAAAAAAAAAAAAGGAAAAACATTAACATTTTTTTATGTATTTACAATCTATCACTGTCTGTGGGTTTGACACTGGCTGGCCCAGCTGTTGTATCTTCTGTGAGGGGTTGAAAAAAACGTCCCATTCTTCTTTAACCATTAATTTAAGTCTTTGCATTAACGCTAGTATACTAGAGAACTGATGTAAATCAGTCGACCTGTTGGCCCTAATGGAAATTCTGTCATACTGTATTTGCATATTACAACACCCAGTGGCCCGAAAATATTTTTTGGACACTTAAGCCACTTAAGGGCACATAATCATTGCATAAATAACAACATTTCAAAGCAAGTGTCTGTATGTGCATGTCTAAAATGCTGCAGGAAGTTTTTAGGACTTCAAGATCTTCATTAGTTTTGCTCAATGTCATGCAATGCACTGTTGTTTTGGGGGTTTTTAGTCAGTTCACACAAGGTAGAAGAACCACAGGTGTAGTACATGACATTAAAGGATTAGTTCACTTCCAGAACTAAAATTTACATATAATTTTCTTACTCCCTTGTCATCCAAAATGTTCATGTCTTTCTTTCTTCAGTCGTAAAGATTTATTTATTTATTTTTTTTTTTTGTGGAAAACATTTCAGGAATTTTCTCCATATAGTGGACTTCTATGGTGTCCGAGTTTGAACTTCCAAAATGCAGTTTAAATGCAGCTTCAAAGGGCTCTAAACGATCCCAGCTGAGGAAGGGTCTTATCTAGCGAATATATTGGTTATTTATATTTAAAAAATGTACAATTCATACACTTTTTAACCACAAATGCTCGTCTTGTCTAGCTCTGTGATGCGCATGCGTACTCTGTGCACTCCAGTTCAATACAGTAAGGGTATGTGGAAAAAATCCCATCTTATTTTGTCCTCCAACTTCAAAATCGTGAACAAGCAAAGGTGGTCAAACACCATTTACAAAAAAAAGGTAAAACAGTGATGTAGGACGATTTTGAAGTTGGAGAAAATCACATAGCTAGACGTTTGTGGTTAAAAAGTGTATATATTATAAATGTTTTTAGAAAATAACGATCGTTTCACTAGATAAGACCCTTCCTCCTCGGCTGGGATCATTTAGAGCCCTTTGAAACTACATTTAGGAAGTTCAAACACAGAAGTCCACTATATGGAGAAAATTCCTAAAATATTTTTCTCAAAATCATAATTTCTCAACAACTTAAGAAAGAAAGACACGAACATCTTGGATGATAAGGGGGTGAGTAAATTATCTGTTTGTTCTGGAAGTGAACTAATCCTTTAACTTACAAACAAACAGTACTTTTTGCTAAATTTGAAACATTATATATATCTGACCCTGGACCACAAAACCAGTCATAAGGGTCAATTTTGTGGAATTGAGAATTTATACATCATCTGAAATTTGACTGTATTGATTTCATTTCCATTGATGTATGGTTTGTTAGGATAACACTATTTGAAAATCTGGAATCTGATTGCAAAAAAGCATTTAAAGCTGTCCAAATGAACTTCTTAGCAATGCATGTTACTAAACAAAAATTAAGTTCTGATATGTTTACAGTAGGAAATTTACTAAATATATTCATGAATCATGATCTTTACTTAATATCCTAATGATTTTTGGCATAAAAGAAAAATCTATCATCTTGAAACTTACAGTATTGTTGGCTATTGCTACAGATATACCCGTGCTACTTAAGACTGGTTTTGTGCTCCAGGGTCACATAATTTTTTTCATTTCAAAGTCAAAACTTCTTTATTTTGCTTGAAAATTTTGTATTTGGTATCTTTAAAAAATGCTAATAATACAGTTAATATTTAGTTAATATTTTTGTATAATGCTATGGCATTCTGCCATGTTTCCTAAGTGTACTTTCTGGGGAGCTGTAACACAAAAACAAATTAGCTTTAGTGGTTCTTTGCAAAACATTAGGCATCAAGAGCTATTTGGCTGTAAAGTGATCTTATGCTTCTTTGGAGATATAAACAAAAAGTTATTGTTGTCTAACCTACCAACCCTGAGCACTGAACAGCAAATATTACACAGAGAGTTGCTTTATCAGCATTTCTGAATGAAAGTCTTAGGAAACTGAGCTAATCCATTCAATAAAAGAAGAAGAAAGCGAGCCGTCAGAGGCTTCCCCGAGCAGGGAGGTCCGGAGTGCGTAAAAATGCGGATTCCCTGGTGCCCCAAGAGTGGGACGGGTTAGTTTCAGCCCCTCCAAGAAGACAGTAGAACAGTCGGGCCAGCCTGACTCAAACCCGCAGATAGTGATTGAGAGTGATGGTTAAATGGATTAGAGAGAGAGGGAGGGAGAGGGAGAGAGAGGGGAGGGAGATTTGCCATGAAGCTTTCTGCCCTTGAACACACAGGGCAAATCTGATCCAGTAAAGTAGACAGGACGCGCACTACAAGTCCGTATTCTCACTTTTGGATACTTCACACATACACACGCACCCTCCTCCGGTAATTCAGCATCTCCTGCAGAAGTAGGGCATCGTCCTCCCCTGACAAACCGACGGAGTGTGCATTAAGAAACTCTCCGGCAGGGAGAGATAAGATAAAAAAACAAACACGGAAGAACCGCATCCTCGCTGCGGGAGGCGATGCCGTTTCCACACGGACCCAAGTCGAGCGCTCGGTGAGTCCATCTCAACTACTTCAGCGACCCGGATGAACGCAGCTCCCGTTTCCGAAACAAGCCTGTCAACGCGTCTCACTTTTGATTTATGTTTGATACGCCAAAAAGTTGTTTCCGCTCGAGTTCACACGCAAAATCAGCCCTTTTACAGTTAAACGCGTTAAATGTGTTTTATCCTAGCTCCATCTAGCAGTTCCTCATCTTTAGTGGCGGGACGCGCGCGCGACACACCCCGTGCGTTGCCGTCCGCTCTGCGGAGGGACCGATTTCAAACTGTTTTCTGACGTAAAACTACCACAGTTTTCAACTTTAGTCACGTTTTGTGTCACATTACGATGTTGGATTACCTCAAGGGTGTGTATGAAGAATATCGATGCTTGTTTGAGATGTTTTACAGTACAGTATGGACGAGTAGCCGGTTCTGTCAGCGAGTGAACTTGTACGTTTTTTACGTGAGGCGAAACGAAAACGTACTATATAACGGTTTTTATTACTTTTCTATACTGAATTAACTGTGAAATTATCGTGTTGGTCGTAAATGAAGGATTAAACACATCCGGGATGAGATTTAGACGTTATGTAGACTAGTATATACACTGTTAAAATCTGAGGTAAAAACTATTTGTATTTGCAACGGTGACGATATTACAAACATTACGGTAAGATTTAATATTATATTTCAGAACTGTGTAATTAAATCATATAATATACTTTTACCAATCTACAGTAGCCTATATGAACTATTAAATGACTTAAAGGTCGCCACAAATAGCCTCAAAAAACTGTAAAAACACTGCCCAGCATTAAATGTACTTGGAACCAGTGATGGGAACTCTTAAAAAGACAATTGTCCCATAATTTAAATGCCTGGTCATGCATTTTATTTGTAAAAGTTTAAATATTTTACCATAAATGAATGCAATACAGAGTTGAATACATGCAATTCACTTGATCTGACTTGAAAATGTCACTGTAATCAGGTTGATTCAATATTTTAGACTTGAATATAAGCATTTAAGATCCTACCATGTGAAGCACATGGTTACGTTACCTGATTTTTACAAGCATGCACTGCATTTGCAACCATGGAAATGGGTGCCATCGCTATGTGCGTATCTGCACATGTGAGACCATTTCTCACTCCTCCCATTTCCCAATGGAAATGAAATGTGGTTCATTCAGGAAATTATACCGTGCAACATTTAACATACAATATCAACATGCAGTATTTGCATTTGCATAGCACATGCCTTTTGCTACTCTTCTTCAAAGTCCTGCCTTATATAATTTCTATCTGCGAAGTGTGTGTGCATATACCACGCATGTTCCTCACTTCAGACTCGTGTTGTATGTGAGATCAGCCATCTGTCCGGACTGGTGGCGGTTCACAGGATGACATCCAACGTCTGTTTAGGGGGGGTTTGGCAAATTAGACCATCAGCAGAAAACAGCGCTAGAAAAAAAAACAGACTTGTGTACATAAGAGCAGTGAAGTTAAACATTAAAACATGTGGTGTTTGCTTTCAGGACCATGGACAGCAGCTGCTGAAGAGTGAAGGATGCGACCTGGCATATATATCTGAGTTTGGAAAAGGGGAAACCCACTTTATGTGACCTTCAGAACATAAATATGCACTGCAGTGACGCAGTCCAGGAGCTGCTATGGATGTAGGTCCAAGTAGATGCATCAGCACCTCTGACCCAACATATCAGGACAGTGTCCAAACACAAAGAAGTAAGACACAAAACAATAAACTTGCTTTACAAGAATTTCCCTCAACCGCATAAAACAGAATTTGTTTATGCACATTCTTTTTCTAAATATATATATATGACTTTTTACTTTTGGAGTAAACAAAAGCATGACTGAGGTGAAGTTATGGGATGTTTTGACCTGACCACCGGCGCTGCTGTTCCATGTTAACACGTCCCACCTCTGAACCCACGGTGGTCCTTTCCCATTTTTCCGGACCCTCGGAAATCACCTCTTGTTTGCGCGTCTGCCATGCGTGCACGCGCGGGACTCCTCTACCTGCTGGTGCACGTGCTGGCGAGAGCAAGAGGCCAGTACGACCTGTGCAAGTCTCTCGTGAGCACGGACGAAGGCGCCGTTTGGGAGCATTACGCGTGCCAACCCAAAGCCCAGGCCATGAAGGAGTACATGCGCATCCGCGTCGAGCCTCCAGGCATCACCTGCGGGAACCCGCCGGAGAGATTCTGTACTCTGGTGAGTCCTCTGAATAGAAAATGAACACTTTTATTCACCAAGGATGCATTAAATTGATCAAAAGTGACAGTAAAGACATTTATAGTGTTCAAAAAGGTGTCAGCACTGATAATAATCAGAATTGTTTCTTGAGCAGCAAATCAGCATATTAGAATGACTTCTAAAGCATCATGTGACACTGAAGACTGGAGTAATGATGCTGAAAATTCAGCTTTGTTCATTGAAATTAAATTTTACAATATATTAAAATAGAACGGAGAAGATATTTCAAAATATTACTGTTTTTACTGTATTTTTGATCAAATAAATGCAGCCTTCGGTTAAATTAAACCACAGGCTCTGTAAGTGTTAAAATCAATATTAACCCCCAAAACATCAAATACCCACTTTGAAAATCAACCAGAAATAGTACTCCATCCGGGAGTACTGCTTTTGTCGACATGCTACTTGTATGATCGGGGGACATATTAATTCCAATCTTGCATACTTTTCAGGACAGACAGTGTGCGAAATAAGGAAGTAGGGTGTGATATAAATACGCATCGTGCTAATTCTTGTTTTTCACAACCAGAAGTTCAAAGTTTGTGTGCATGGTCATGGGCTTGACAGTGATGTGTTTCTTCCTGCTTGCTTTTTCTGCTCATTAGCCTGACAAATACAATTTAGTGACGTAAGGTTTCCCAGTAGCTGGAGCTAATTTGCCTATAAGCTGGTAAGTGGGCGCTCATTAAATTAAAGCAATAGTTCACCAAAAATTTGCTGATTGTTTACTCACCCGCGGGCCACCCGAGATAAGTTTGTTTGTTGATAGGAAGAGATTTGGAAAATATAGCATTGCTTGCTCAGCAACGGATCCTCTGCAGTGAATGGGTGCCGTCAGAACGAGAGTCTAAACAGCCAATAATCCACACAACTTCAGTTCATCAATTAACAGCATGTTTGTAAGAAACAAATCCATCACTACAACATTTTTACTTTTAAACCATTGTTTTAAACTAAAATATAAGTCCACTATCCATAATATTGCTTCCTCCTGTGAAAAAGTTTTTGGATCTTAATTAGAAAAAACAGATCAAGCAGTGTTTACAAGCAAAAACAGTCCAAAACTAAATTTGTGGGTGGATTTGTATGTGAGAGACAATAGAAGATAGACTTTTTTACTGGAGGAAGCATTATTATAGATTATAGATTATGGTATAAACACACATCGTCTGGCTTCACAAGATGTGGACTGATGGACTGGAGTGGTGTGGATTACTTGTGGATTGTTGTGATGTTTTTTTTTATCAGCTGTTTGGACTCTTATTCTGATGGCACCAATTCACTGCAGGTAATCCAATGGTGAGTGATGGAATGCTACATTTCTACAAATCTGATGAGGCTTGACTGACTAATTATCATATAGTTATATAGTACCTGGATGGGGCGGACCTCAGGCAGATGTTTCCGGATGGTCCCTCGATTGATTTTTTGGACCACCAGCCACTGGCCAGTGCAAACTATGCAAGGCTCGCAGGATGGTGCCAAAATGCGCCCATCATGGGGGCGGAGGTCTTGAAGCAGCATTAATTTGAGCAGGATGTGCCATGCAGGTCACCGACCGCAGCAGAAAAAATGCAGCTGAGGTCAGCAGGCGTGGGGCGCAGAAGGCCGAGGTGTTGTTTACCCACGTGGGTTTGTTGGCAGAGTGAGGCTCACAGGAGCAGAGGACCGGGAGGATGTCGAATTTCGCCTTGCTAACAGCAGGGTCAGCAGGTTACTCTTAAGGGCAAGGAGGTCACGCGGTGCACCTTGGGGTTTATAAAGAGATATATCATCAGTCAATGAGTTTGGTGATCAAAGAAGGTAAAAGAAAATGGGGTTGGCTCTTGCCTGTGCAAAAGCTGCAAAGCTGTAAATGTGACCACACCTTTGGGATGTTGTGAATGGTTGCTAGATTGTTTCTTCTTGTCTGGTGCAGGGTTATTAGAGTGAACTAAAAATAAAATTAAATAAAAATGACAAAAAACAAAAAATGACACAAATTAAATTAAAAAAGTTAATTGTATACATTAAATTAATTCATTTATTTGCTAAATAATTAAAAAAAAAATAAAATAATTTAAAACTATCTTATAGATATAGATACGGCTCGGGTTCATCCCTAAGTGTAAATCTGTGACCTTTATTCTGTGTAATACTTTAGTTTAATGCATAACTCGAGTATGAGCAACAGTAACAGCGATGCTTGACTTTGCAGGGAAAAAAAGAAGCAAAAGGTTGTGTAGGCTGAAGAGAACAAGAGCATAAATAAATACTAGTGTCAGGGGAAAAGAGGTAATACAACCCTGATTAAATTATCTAGACACTGCAATGTCATGCACACATAAACTTTGTTCACTATGATTGTGCCTTGTCACAATGAAGCTGATGATGGGACTCTGCAGGAAAAAACACACAGTTATTGGTCTCTTGTGGAAGCCGGAAATGGATGCAGCTCTCACACACTTAACAGTTAATGATCTGTTTAATGTAAGGCTAAAGGAAACCCATTTTCTTACTCACTCTTACTCTCTCAACTTAAAGGGATAGTTCATCTAAAAATTCTGTCATAATTTACTTAGAATTGGAATATGGTGTTCAGATTACACGTATGACTACTGTTTTGGCTATTTTTTTAAAATTTGGTAGCATTTGTCTCCATTTACTTTTACTGTGTAGAAAAAAACAGTGTGAACATTCTGCAAAACATTTGCTTTTGTGTTTTATGGTAAGTAAATGCTGACAGAATTATAATTTTTGTGTGAACTGTGTTTCTGTAAATGTGTGTTAACTTTTACAGTTTGGTTTAAGTAAGAATCAAAGTACAGTTGAGGTCAAAAGTTTACATACATCTTGCAGAATCTGCAAAATGTTAATTATTTAACCAAAACAAGAGGGATCATTCAAAATGCATGTTATTTTTTATTTTGTACTGACCAGAATAAGACATTTCACATAAAAGATGTTTACATACAGTCCACAACAGAGAATAATAGTTGAATTTATAAAAATGACCCTGTTCAAAAGTGTACATACACTTGACTTTTAATACTGTGTTGTTACCTGAATGATACACAGCTGTTTTTGTTTTGTTTTTGATAGTTGTTCATGAGTCCCTTGTTTGTTCTGAACTGTTAAACCGCCGCTGTTTTTCAGAAAAATCCTTCAGGTACCATAAATTCTTTAGTTTTTCTGCATTTTCGTGTATTTGAACACTTTCCAACAGTGACTATGATTTTGAGATCCATCTTTTAACACTGAGGACAACTAAAAGAAGGTTCAAAAGCTTACTGATGCTTCAGAAGGAAAAACAATGCATTAAGTGATCCAGGGGTGTAAACTTTTGAACAGAATGAAGATTTTTAGATTTTTCTTATTTTGCTTAAATATATTTTTTTCATTTAATACTGCCCTTTAGAAGCTATAGAAAATACATGTTTCCCAGAAGACAAAATAAGTTACATTTAACCTGATCTTCAAATTCAAAAAGTTTTGACCCCCAGCTCTTAATGCATTGTGTATCCTTCTGAAGCATCAGTGAGTGTTTGAACCTTCTGTAATAGTTGCATATGAGTCCCTCAGTTGTCCTCAGTATGAAAAGATGGATCTCAAAAAAAAAATCAGTCATTTGGAAAGGGTTCAAATACACATAATAAAAACAAATAATTTGTGAGACCTGAAGGATTTTTCTGAAGAAAAGCTGGCAATTTAACCTTTCAGGACAAACAAGGGACTCAAGAACAACTATCACTAAAAAAAAAAAAACAAAAAAAAAACACACAGCTGTGTATCATTCAGGTAACAGCACAGTATTAAGAATCAAGTGTATGTACTATTATTTCCTCTTGTGGAATATATGTAAACGTATTTTATGTGAAATATCTCATTTAGGTCAGTACTAAATAAAACATTCACAATTATATCTTATCAGAGTAACTTTGCATGCCACAATATAATTCTGTCATCATTTAATTACCATAAAGTATGTTCACACTGTTCTTTTCCATGCAGTAAAAGTAAATGTGTACGAATTCTGTCAATATTAAAAAAAATAAACCAAAAACACCATTAAAATATACTAAAAGTAGTCATACATACGATTTAAACATCATATTCCAAGTATTGTGAGTTTGTAAATGATGACAGAATCTCTTTTGTGTAACTGTAGATGTGTATTAGCTTCCAGTCTTTCATGGTTTAAGTAAGAATCAGAACTCATATCCATCTAGGGTTATGGTTAGTTTCACCCAAAAAAATCACAATTTGTCATCATTTACTCACCCCAGTGCCTTACATAATTTGGGGTACTGTATGTCACAACTTTTATGCTGCTTTTTGGTCATTTTTTAAAGCTTGACATGCAGCGTTTGTCACTATTTACTTTCAATGCATGAAAAAGAACAGTGTGAACATTCTTTAAAACATCTGCTTTTGTGGTTTATGGTTAGCAAATCCCTTTAAACCTAAAGATGGATTTGTTTGAATATTGTGGAATGCAAAGCTATTCTAAAATACTGATTCTTATTTAAACCAGGACTGGAAATGCTCACACACTCTCACACACAAACCCCTTAAATTGTTGTGCCGGAGTCGGCCGCTAATGGACTGGCCTCTGGAATGTTCCTCAGGTCGTCCCGAGCTCTTTAATATTGATGGGGCCCTTAATGGTCCCGCAAGCAGACATCCACAGCGCGCCCGAACGTTTTCCTTTTACATTCTAGACATGACGAGGTCGGGCAGGCTGGCACAGTCAGCACTTTACAACAGACGGGATCCTCCCTAGCATCTCTCCTTCCAAGAAAATGACAAATGCAGATGAGAGAAAAAAGCAGGGAGGAAACCGACTACTGTTAACCAACAGCCAGGTTGAAATGACCAAAAATGTAAAAAATTACAGTTTGTGCTAGGAAAACATACAGTAAGTTTCAGTGCTAGTATAATAATATCTTATTTTAAACTTCAGCTAGATTAACCCATCAACACATGACTGTCCACATTTACACATTAGCAGCTGCTCTCTTTCTAGCCTGTGTGTGGTACTGTGTGCTGTGGTTGCATGTGTTTGTGTGTGCCTGTCCCAGTTTGTGCATGTTTTTGCCCAGGGTCCAAAATTAACACTCACTGAGCTACATATGTGAGTAAAAATGGCCTTTGCAGAGCTGCTCCTCAGTTGGCTGGTAACTAAAACTGCAACATAATGAATGTAAATCAAACTGTCTACTAACATCTGTCACGACTCAAAACACATTTAGCACAGTATTAAAGTTACCAGTGGGGGAAAAAAAAAAAAAAAAAAAAAAAAACAATATATATATATATATATATATATATATATAATCCTAATTTTTATTTTTTTACATCACTTGCTCCACAATAGATCTTCTGCAGTGAGTGGGTGCCATCAGAATGATGTTCAAACAGCTGATAAAACAACACAATAATCCACAAGTAAACTACACCACTATAGTCCAATACTGAAATGAAAAGGTGTGTGTTTGTAAGAAACAAATCCATAAGACGTTTTAACTTTAAACCATCACTTCTGGAAACAATATTCATAATCCATAATAACACTTCCTCCATTCAAAAAGTCAATTTCCTGTTGCCTCTCACATTAAAATTCACCCACGTATTTATTTAGATCAGTTTGTCTTTTGGCTTGTAAATAGTGCTTTATCTGTGCACATTTCTCTCCTAACTGAGACCAGGCAAATTTTTCATTGGAGAAAGCAATATTATGGATAGAGGACTTTCAGTTAAAATCATTTTAATTATAGATTTGTTTCTTACAAACACACAGCTTTTAATTTCACAAGATGTTAATTGATGGACAGAAGTGGTTTGGATTACTTGTGGATTACTGTGATGTTTTTATCAGGTGTTTGGACTCTCATTCTGACGGCACCCATTCACTGCAGAGGATCCATTGGTGAGTAAGTGATGTATTACTAAAGAAACAAACTCATCTACATCTTGGATGGCCTGAGGGAGAGTACAATTTCGGCAAATGTTCATTTTTTTTGTGCACTATTCATTTAAGACCATCCATGGAATCTTTCCATTGCACAAAAGGTCCCTTTATAGTAGAAAAAGGTTCTTCAAAGTATTCAAATGCTCTTCACACTAAGAAAAAAAAGGATCTTTTCAGAAACGATCACTGAAATGTTCTTTAGGGAACCCAAATCGGTTCTTAAACCTGCCTTTTGAAAACCTTGTTTTTAAAAAATGCAAGTAAAATATGTATTTGTAATAAAAACAATGCAAATTGTTTCAAGGCCAGTGATATTCAGTAGATTTTCTTAGCTCACCCACCACTGGCCGATGTGACAAAAGTTTAAATTTGGACCCTGTGGCATGGTTTGTTTTTAAGTGGTTGATTTTTAGTTGGCTCATGTTGTCTTGGAAGAAAAAGCGTGAGAGAGAGAAAGAGAGAAAGACAGAGATCCCTAATGATGGGGAATCACAGCTTAGTTCAGCGGAAAAAGGGAGCAAACACACACACACACACACACACACACACACACACACCAAATAAGCATGTGTTGTTCATGCACACACCTCTCTGAAAGTGCACAACCACAGTGCACATGAAACAGTAAGACGTGTCAATGTGTGAACACGTGTGTACGAAAGTAAAAAACCCTCGTGCTACACAACAGTGCTCTCTGATTTAGAGGCACAAATGAGCCAGTGCTATAAATAGAAATGAGAGAGAGAGAGAAGCGGGAAGTGAAGAAGAAAGAGGGGGAGGAAACAGGAAGAAGGGAGAAGAGAGAAGAGAGAAGAGATATGACACAAGATAGAAAACAATGAGACTCTGCCAGAACAGAATACTAACATTATTTACTGAACCTACTGTATAGTGCCTACTTTTTCAAAATAGAAAGTAAAATAGTAGGAAATGTCCTATTTCACATAGTAGTATGCTTCACAGAATCTCTGTCCCTTGGGAAAAAGAAGTGTGCTTAATTGCATTGAATGTTCAATTGTAGTGTCCTGAACACCATAAAAGAATATTTAATAAAAACTATACTTGCAGATAATATAATATTAATTAAAGGCCACTCTAAAACTTTCATGGCTGTTTCTTCAGTATACTTTTAAAAATGCACTTTGAAATGTCAAATTAAAAAAACAGTTTTCATTAAAAATTCATATTAAAACAATTTAAAGAATTTTTAGTAATACACTTACTTAGGTGTTGACTAACTAAAGCATAATAAAGCACATATGTGACCCTGGACTACAAAACCAGTCATAAGGGTAAATTCTTCATGTTTAATTCATCGTAGATGAATAAATAAGCTTTCCAGGACAATATTTGGCCGAGATACAACTGAAAATCTGAAATCTGAAGGTGCAAAAAAAATCTAAATATTGAGAAAATATTCTTAGCAATGCATATTACTAATCAAAAATTAAGTTTTGATATATTTACGGTAGTAAATTTACAAAATATCCTAATGGAACATGATCTTCATTTAATATCCTAATGATTTTTGGCATTAAAAAGAAAAATTGATAACGTTGACCCATAAAAAGTTTTGCTGGCTATTGCTACAAATATAACCGTGCTACTTAAGGCTGGTTTTGTGGTCCAGGGTCACATTTGTAGTATTTGATTATATCTGTAATCTGATATTACATTTTAAATCTGATAAAAACTGCAAAAGACAATAGAAGTAATAGTGAAATTAAATAGAAATATGTACTTCAGTCCGACTTAATATAATTTGAAAACACATTGTCACATTGAACACATTGTCATTGAATTGTAAATATCATTCACTTAAATGTCCGAAAACAATTAGTTCACACTTAAGCTTTTTTTTTATATTGCTTACTTTTTAAAAGCATGCTTAAGTATTGTTCTTTTTCACAAGGGATGTGCAGTAATATTTTCTCCCATTAAATAATGCACAAAAACCCTGAAAATGTAAGGTCAAGTTGAGTGCACTGCATATACGGTTGTATTCCACTGTGCATTTTGGTAAAAGTAGTCATTTGGGTATAATAGTAGACACAGAAAATGTGCTTACCATGCACAGTATACATACTATATACTGCAGAAAGAGAGCAAGCTGATCTGAACAGAAACAAAGGGAAAGAACTGAGTGAAAACAGCTTGAGATGGACAGAGAAAGACAAAAGACAGCTGGCGGGCCAGTGTACTAGTTTAATAGGATGAATCTGTCGTTCTGCGTGTCTCGCCCTGATCTCACCGATGTCAGCGCTCAGCCAGAAAGTTTCAGCCAACGCTACTTCTTCATTCCACAAACTAAACAAGAAAGCAGAGAAAATACTTTGAAGAGTTCTGGAGATCTAGAATAAAAGAATGAGTTCATTACATGCTTTCCTGGAATACTTGATAAAGAAAATGTGGAAATGTTTTGTATCCAATATTCTTTCTGCTAAATTTCTCACTGTAATTATTTGTGAAATTTACTAGCAGTTCCTGAGGAAAAAAATTATTTTCACTGTACAGTGATTTTACCATGGTGTAGTCACTTCAATACATTGCTTTAACTTCAAAATGATGCACCAGTGTACAATAAATAAATGTATTTATAATAATCACAATAAACAAATGTTTCATTCATAGCTGAATTTATGATCGATCTCAGAGCGTAAAACAGCTTTCTCTGGATAATATTAAAAATACGGCAACAGCAGAAATGATCAGCCGCATATTCGATCATCCCTGAATATCATAATATCCATACGTATGAATAAATGATTGATTATACGTAAGGTTGTATGAGATTTCTAGTACTGTTTATCTTAATACCAAGAATACTAAAGTGTAGAACTTATAAAGAAAGTTTCCAAAGCTTTGACCTCAGAGTTTTTCATTTCGAAAAGACGAATGTGTTTGCAAGCCCTTTTCGACGCGCCAGAACTTTTATTAAAGAACAGCCGTTTTAGGTTTTGCCATCTTGTGGATTTTGTCATGAAATGTGGTTGCAGCGGATTTTCCTTTGGCTATATTTGCACTTAATCATGACACACACCTGTACCACCTGAAACACCAGGTGAGCGCCGCTGTTAGCACTCCTGTTTGCTTCTTCGTTAGTTTTATTTATTGTTTACTATGCTTTTTAGTTAAGTTAAATACAAAGATGCTTTCTCGCACCCCTTGCATATTTGTTTATTAAATGTGTGCCTAATTTAGTAATTTGATTATGCTTTCAGCCATCAATAAGACTGCAGTGCTGTCAGCTCCGTTTAACACATTTTATCTCCAAAAAGCACAGAAAATACAAAAAAAGTCTGCAGATTCCATCTGGGGCTGCTATGATCCAATTCAGTCAGGATGCTGCCTTAGAAGGAAGCTGCCTATGTTGACTATAGTCAGCGAGAACAGACCAAGCTTTGGAACAGACGCACACTTCCGAGTGTATTCCTCAGAGTGTTGTATTCTTAGTGATGTTCTCGTAAAGCGAATGGAGCTCACATTGTGTTCTCAGTTTCTTAAAGACCGCTATAACTCACTCACACACACACACACACACACTTACAGTAAGAAGGTCTAAAGGTATATAAATCCACAGAGACGACAAAGAGAGAGACAGATTAACCGATTTTAGGATACTGATGTTGTACTCTAAAAGACTGCGTGGCATACGGATGGCACTAGGTAAAAAGTTCCAGTTTAACGGTGATGTAATGTCCCAGTTGGTTGGTTGGTTTAACAGGCTGCTATATGGACGCTGTGACAGGGATCTAGCTCCATGCTGATTGTTGTCGCAGCGACGGGATTCCAACGTGGATAATTGCTCTAGGAGCTTAGTGATGTGGGCCACCTGCCGGAACAGTTGGCCGTGTATGTGTGTGTGCTTATATGGGGCAGGAAGATGGGATTGTCGGGGAAGCATAGACATGTTAGTTTTGCATCTCTGTTGCATGCATTATAGGGCCAAGGTCATGGAAAAGACACACGGATTGTCAAACACTTGAAATATTAATTAGTGAGAAAAGCTGATCCGGTGATATAATATTAAAACTCTGTCTCTAAAAAGCGTCTAAGACAGCAGAAACACACACACATGCATAAATGCACAGATACATGTGTAAACATGCACACATGCAAGCACACACATCCACATTTTAGTATGCAAATACATGCACCCAACACACACAGATGTAAATATACACATGCATACATACTGTACATGCAAAAACAATACAGGCATGAAAATGCATGCACACATCTAAACAAGCATGCCAACTCCCACACATAGAGATTAAATATACATGCAAGCACACATACCTGCATAAAAGCACTTGGCACATATTCAGACATTATTATAACACATGCAAGCATACTGTTCAGACACACTGAAGCATGTAAAACAACAATGCATGCATGCAAATGAATGCACATACATACACAATCACAGGCATTTGCAATGCACGCACAAAAGCATGCAAACATTCAAACACACAGATGAAATTTACATGCAAGCACAAATACATTCATGCATAAAAGCACAAAATGCACATTTGCAAACATGCTAATACATGCACATAAACACCCAATCGCACACACTCACAGATGGAAATATACACATGCATGCCACAAGCATGCGTATTGTACAGACACATCAAAGCATGCAAAAACAACATTACATACTTGCAAATAGATACACACAAGCATCCAAACACTCAAACAGACATATATAGAATAAATATACATGCAAGCACAAGTATGCACATTTGCAACCATGCTAATACATGCACACAAGCCCACCAAGTACACATAAACAACGATGCATGCATGTATACTTAACTAACACATACAGACACACATAAAGAATTACTCCACTTCCAAAATAAATATTTCTTGATGATTTACTCACCCCCATGTTATCCAAGATATTCATATCTTTCTTTGTTCAGTCGCAAAGAAATTATGTTTTTTGAGGAAAACTTTTTAGGATCTTTCTCCATATAAGTGGACTTCAGTGGTGCTCAATGGATTGAAGGTTAAAAATGCAGTTTCATTGCAGCTTCAAAAGGCTCTAAGTGATCCCAGCCGAGAAAGAATGGCTTTATCTAGCAAAACGATTGGTTATTTTCCTACATAATTTAATATTTGTTCTCTTTTTAACTATTTACTCACCCCATGTCATTCAAGATATTCATATCTTTCTTTCTTCAGTTGCAAAGAAATTAAGTTTTTTTTGAGGAAAACATTCCAGGATCTTTCTCCATATAAGTGCACTTCAATGGTGCTCAGCAGATTGAAGGTTAAAAATGCAGTTTCAATGCAGCTTCAAAGGACTCTAAATGATCCCAGCCGAGGAAGAAGGGCCTTATCTAGTGAAACGATCATTTTTTTCCTACATAAAATAATATTTGTACACTTTTTAACCAAAAATGCTCTTGTCTAGATCTGCGATGTGCATGTGTACTCTGCGTGCACTCCAGTTCAAGACAGTTAGGGTATGTCGAATAACTTCAATCTCATTTTCTCCTCCAACTTCAAAATCATTCTACATCACTGTTTTACCTTTTTTTTGTAAAGGACATTTGATCTTCTTTGCACATTCACTTTGTAAACACTGGGTCGGTACTTTTGCAGCGATGTAGGAGGAGAAAATGAAATGGCAGTTTTTTTAACATACCCTAACTGTCTTGAACTGTACATGTGCGCATCGCAGAGCTAGACAAGATGAGTATTTGCAGTTAAAATTGTATAAATATGAATTTATTTATGAAGAATTTATTCTTCCTTGGCTGGGATCGTTTAGAGCCCTTTGAAGCTGCATTTGAACTGGCGGGCACCATAAAAGTCCAGTATATGGACAACATTCCTGAAATGTTTTTCTCAAAAACATACATATGGATATTTGCAAGCATGGTAATGCTGTACATGCACACAAGCACCCAAGCACACACACTCACAGATGGAAATATACATATGCATGCATATTGTTCAGACACTTATGCATGCAAAAACAATATTACATGCATGCCAATAGATGCATCCAAACAAACACATATAGAAGAAATATACATGCAAGCACAAGTATGCACATTTGCAAGCATGCTATATGCACACAAGCACCCAAGTACACACACAGACCGATGCAAGCATATGCATGTATACTGTACAGACATACTCAAGCATGCAAAAATAACAATACATGCACACAAGCATGTGCACACCCAAACACACACATGCAGATTAAATATACATGCAATGCATAAAACCACACACATGCACATTTGCAAGCATGCAAAAACAATACAGATGAAATATACACGCAAGTACACATGCATGCAAGCATTACAGTGGGAACTTATCGTTGACTTTTAGTGTTTTTATAAAAATAGCACTTATATATGAGCTAATGATATTTTTATACACTACTCTAAACCTGACCCTCACAGAAAACATTCTATGTTTTTACAATTTCATTATTTAGCATGTTAATTAAGCCGTTTTCCTCACGGGATCCATAGTAGCTCTTCAGGATGCATGTGATTTCAGGTTTTACTATCATTCTGGGAACATTTGGTCCCTTACAATATAATCAAAAGCTGACCCACACCCCACACACACACTCCACAAGCACACATGATGTGCACAATGCACAATACACACGGTAAGCACGTTAACGCTCCACTAAGTGTGTCAGGGGGTTGGGTTTCAGTGGATTTGGGGGTTGAAGGTTTCTGTGTAACATTCTCCTCTTTAATCCAACTATGGTTTTAGCATGTCGGGGGTCAGAATGAGTTTGTGTGCTTGCATGCATGCATGCATGTGTACAGATGTTGCAGTCAGGTCAGATGATGGTGTCTGATTCTGTCTGTCTGCACTGAAGAAGCCGACAGCTGTAATAGTGTAACAGAATGAGGCTTCTCTCTAATAACATTATAGAGAAAAGAGAAGGAGAGAGAAGAAACAACGAGAGATAGAGGAGTGCATCTTGAGGAAATAGAATTATGTCGAGAAGAAATGAGTGGCAGCACGGAGGCCTGTAGGAACGGAGCTGTAATGTGATCTTGGGGAAGAGGGTAACGTTAAACCCCTGTGCTGAAGGGAGCTAATAGAGTCAGACCATCAGACAGAACAGAATTAGTGTACTGTAGAATGTGTCTGAAAGGATCAAGATGTACAATTCGCACTGTACAAATTCAAAGGAATAACTAGACACTGAATTTTCCAAACTGTGCAAGCTCTGTGGATTAAATGCAACAGTTTTGGTGGAATGGGATAATGCAATATATAGTAGCTGACAGAACTGCAACCAGAACAAAGCATTGAACATTACATAACTGGAATTGGAGAAGCTGCTAGATTGTTGAGGTGAACTCCAGGCTCATGCATTTGGGTATACAAATGCTGACAAAAATCAACAGTTATGATCTGTTTGTGCACAGGTATGAAAGTGCACAGGTTTTTGATAGCATTAAATCTTTGAAAAAGAATATATATATTATATATTTTTGGGGTCATGAGATTTTTTAAATGCTTTCAAAAAACATCTCTTATACTCATAAAAGCTGCATTTATACAAGAATACTGTAAAAACAGTTATATTGTGATTTTATTGCAATTTTAAATAAATGTTATAATTTATAATATGATAATTTCATATATGCTTAAAAAACATTTCCTATTATTATCAATGTTAAAAACAGATCCTTAATATTTTGTTGTTAAATTTCATTTTGTTACTAAGATATATCTTTTTTATTTTTTTCATTTATATTTTTATATATATTTGTGTTTAAAAAAATATAAATATTAAAAAGGAAAGCATTTAATTGAAATATAAATTTAATTGAAAATCAGTAAAACGTTTTTGAACAGTAAGATTTTTTAAGAAGTCTCTTCTGCTTACCAAACCTGCATTTATTTGATTTAAACTACATAAAAAACAGTAAAATTTGTAAATATTTTTACCATTTAAAATAATTGAATTTTTAGCATCATTACTCCAGTCACATGATCCTTCAGAAATAATTCTGATATTCTGATTTGCTGCTTAAAAAAGCATTTATTATAATGTTGAAAACAGCTGAGTAGTTTTTTTTAGGTTTCTTTGATTAATATAAAGTTCAGAAGAACAGCATTTATCTGAAATGGAAATCTTTCGTAACATTATAAATGTCTTTATCATCACTTTTGATCAATTGGAAGCATCCTTGCTAAATAAAAGTATTAATTTCTAGAGTTTCTTGGGATCAAATAAATACAGGCTTGGTTAAAAAATAAAAAATAAAAAAATAAATCATTTGATCAAAAATACTGTAAAATTTTTTATTGCAATTCAAAATAACAAATTATAATATACTAATTTCAAAAGAACAGCATTTATTTGAAATAAAAGTATTTTATATTTAATCTATATGGTATCTTTTATATTAATTCAGCTTTAACTTTTATTATAAATATTTTTACTGTCACTTTTTATTATCATATTTATTAAATATATGTGCTTATATTTAATGGGTCCTTGCTTAAATATTAATTAAAAAATAATAATAATTACTGACCAAAACAGTTCTTAATTATTATAAATTAAGTTCTATTTGTGCAGTGGCATTTTTGTGAACTAGATTATTGTATATCAATAAACTGTGTCTAATTTCTAACTTGAGAATGAAATGGCTATTAAAAGCTGAGCAATTATCCGAACAGCACAGTAAACTCACTTTGTAATACTGTCATTGTGTGCTATTCTTTGAATGGTACCAATTATCTGCTAACTAAATATTAAAGAGGTGAGAACAGATTTTTAGCTGGTAACAAAAAGTGTGAATAATGGCAGAAACTTGAGCTGATTATCTGTCCATCTGTACTTCTAGGTTACAAAGACGAGAAGTGTGAGTTTGAGCTCAACTAGATTCAGAGCTTCAGGAGCCGAAGCCGCTTTATCATTTTACCGCCCCTCTTTATTCTCTCTCTGTCGTTCTCTTACATACACGCACTTTGTTTTATCTCCCCTTTAATTTATTTTTTATTCTCCGTGTGCCTGGCTTCATAAATCAGATGATGTATTTCCCAAGATGCACTGTGCTGTACAAGCTTGTCTTATGAGGCGTGTGTGTGAGTGTGTGTACGTCTTTATTAAGCAGCATTTGTGTATGTCGCCGGTCTTGTGAGACGGAGAACAAAAGGAGGCGACTGTTTATTTCTCTGTCGAGGTGTGAATCTGATATATCCACACGAATCCTGAATACATGCTGAATAGACAGATTCAAAGCAGTCATACCTGAACGCAGTCGTCTAAGCGTGAACTATAGTTAGATGATCATCGTCTGCGTGATTTTTTAAAGCGAGCTGATAGAATTGACCCAGATTTTTAATGATGTGTGTGTAGCAGGAGTTTGCGCTCTCAGATCAACACTCCCTGCAGTCTTTGCTTTTAATAAAAGCCCACAAGTTCTTCACTGTAGTTTTACCATGACAAGCACGCATGTGTGTGTGTGTGTATGAGTGAGTTTACAATCTGTCTCACTCACAATCTCCCCTTTCTTTTGTGTGTCTGTGTGTATCTGTATAACACACACACACACACACACACACACACACACACACACTTTCTACCTGTTTCTTTTGTTTGTCAATCAATCAGTCACTATTTCTATCTCTATCACATCTCCTGTCAGAACACTGCCTGCCTCTGTGAAAAAAAAGTGCTTAATTGTGTTGAATGCAAACTTGTACTAAACTTTAAATCTTAAAAGTACATTTTTAAAAACGCTGTACTTGCAAATAAAATCTAATTAAATAAAAGGCCACTTAAGAATACCTAAAGAGAGAATACTTTCATGACTGTTTCTTAACACACTTAAGTATACTTTTAATATACTTTAAAATACTATTTTATATTTTATATTTTATTTTATATCACACACACACATACACACACACAGTATCTCACAGAAGTGAGCACACCCCTTACATTTTTTGTTATATCTTTTGATGTGACAACACTGAAGAAATGACACTTTGCCACAATGTAAAGTAGTGAGTGTACAGCTTGTATAACAGAGTAAATTTGCTGTCCCCTCAAAATAACTCAACACACAGCCATTAATGTCTAAACCGCTGGCCAAAAAATCAGAAAAATTTAATTGTTGCTCTACATAAAGATGGCGTAGGCTATAATAAGATTGCCAAGACCCTGAAACTGAGCTGCAGCAAGGTGGCCAAGACCATACAGCGGTTTAACAGGACAGGTTCCACTTAGAACAGGCCTCGTCATGGTCGACAAAAGAGTTGAGTGCACATGCTCAGCATCATATCCAGAGGTTGTGTTTGGGAAATAGACGTATGAGTGCTGATAGCATTGCTGCAGAGGTTGAAGGGGTGGGGGGTCAGCCTGTCAGTGCTCAGACCATATGCCGCACACTGCATCAAATTGGTCTACATGGCTGTCGTCCCAGAAGGAAGCCTCTTCTAAAGATGATGCACAAGAAAACCTGCAAACAGTTTGCTGAAGACAAGAAGACTAATGACATGGATTACTGGAACCATGTCATGTGGTCTGATGAGACCAAGATAAACTTATTTGGTTCAGATGGTGTCAAGCGTGTGTGGTGGCAACCAGGTGAGGAGTTCAAAGACAAGTGTGTCTTGCCTACAGTCAAGCATGGTGGTGGGAGTGTCATGGTCTGGGGCTGCATGAATGCTGCCGGCATTGGGGAGCTACAGTTCATTGAAGGAACCATGAATGCAGACATGTACTTGCCGCAGACTGGACCGCAGGGCAGTATTCCAACATCTCCAAGATGACCACTGCCTTGCTAAAGAAGCTGAAGGTAAAGGTGATGGACTGGCCAAGCGTGTCTCCAGACCTAAACCCTTTTGAGCATCTGTGGGGCATCCTCAAATGGAAGGTGGTGGAATGCAAAGTCTCTAACATCCACCAGCTCCAAAGAGGACTCCAGTGGCAACCTGTGAAGCTTTGGTGAACTCCATGCCCAAGAGGGTTAAGGCAGTGCTGGAAAATAATGGTGGCCACACAAAATATTGACACTTCGGGCCCAAGTAGAACATTTTCACTTAGGGGTGTGCTCACTTTTGTGGCCAGCGGTTTAAACATTAATGGCTGTGTGTTGAGTTATTTTGAGGGGACGGCAAATTTACAAGTTATACAAGCTGTACACTCACTACTTTACATTGTAGCAAAGTGTCATTTCTTCAGTGTTGTCACATCAAAAGGTATGTGATCCTGGACCACAAAACCAGTCATAAGTCACTGGGGTATATTTGTAGCAATGGCCAAATAGGCTTTATCGCATGTGAGAATGCTGCTGGTGCCGGACCGTTTATAGCCTTTTCTCACAGCAGCTGAAATAATTAAACTTATTTTTTGGTTGTGGATTGTAATCCAAAAAGTTTATGTGTTTATGAAACACAAGTGACTGAAATTAGATTACTCCAGTTTTAAATTTGCATCTGTTTGCAGATAGCCTACGTGGGATTACACAAGTTTTGTATTTTAAAGAGAACACCGGTCCTAAGAAAGAATGATTTGCTTTTTCGGCTAAAATAATCTTGATATGAATTTTGAATTTTATGTCAATCAGAGATTAGAAACAGAAACACTAATGCACAATACAAACACGTAGTTACGCAATGCTGATGTTGTTAACATGAACAATTTGAGAACAAAGTATAACAGTAATAATATCTTGCTAGTTTGATGTGATGTGAGATAACCGATCGATTTAAACACCTGTAGCGTTTTTCCTCAGTTGGTCAGAACAAAAGTTCTAGACTTACTACTTACCCTTAGATGACAATATCCAATGAAAATTCTTATTTGGGCCGTATATTTGAATCTGATAATCTGTGATTCCTAAATACAGTGAAAATCTACAAAGGTGCAGTGACTGACAGCTAACAAAACTTTAGATTCATCCGCGTTGGAGCCCTGCCCACACATTGAAAGATAATTCCACAATTAACTGCAATTGCAGGTTCTGAGACAGAGATAGCAACAAAGAGGCAAAACTTACGGACTGCAGCTTTAAGTAAAGATCATGTTCTATTAAGATATTTTGTAAATTTTGATAAATAATATGCATTGCTAAGAACTTAATTTGGATAATTTAAAGACGATTTTCTCAATAATTGTATTTTTTGTATCTCAGCCAAATATTGTCCTATCCTAACAAATCATATTTTATTGGAAAGCTTATTTATTCAACTTTCAGATGGTGTAATTTCGAAAAATTGACACTTATGACTGGTTTTGTGGTCCAGGGTCACATATAACAAAATATTAACAAAAATGTGAGGGGTGTACTCACTTCTGTGAGATACTGTATGTGTGTGTGTAATTATATAAACTATTCTAGTATCTGAATTATACTATAGTAACAGCTGCGTCCTCCATGTCTGACATATGAGAAATAAAACCACATCACAGACAGACATAATCAACATTAATGAATGTACAAAGTGTGCGAACTGAACCTTCACACGAGAACATTATATTAGAAGGTATACAATTTCAATTCATTTGAAGCTGCAATTAAGTGTCTAAAAGAACTATGCTAAAATGTGCTTCTTTTTCACAAGGGTGTCTCTGTTTGTCTCTCTCTCTCTCTGTCTGTCTGCAGGAGAATCCATACCTCTGCAGTGATGAATGTGATGCGTCTAACCCTGACCTGGCTCACCCGCCGCAGCTGATGCAGGATCGCGAGCGCAGCGGCCTCATCACCTACTGGCAGACGGTCACGTGGCGACGCTACCCCGAGCCTCTTCAGGCCAACATCACCCTGTCCTGGAACAAAACCCTCGAACTCACCGACGACATTCAGATCACCTTCGAATACGGCCGGCCCACCGTCATGGTGCTGGAGAAGTCGATGAATTTTGGCCGCACGTGGCAGCCCTACCAGTACTACGCCGACGACTGCGTGGACGCGTTCACTATGGCACCAAGAAGAGCGCGCGACCTGACTGCGGCCAACATCACGCGCGTCATCTGCACAGAGCAGTACTCACGCTGGGTCGGGTCCAAGAACGAGAAGGTGGTGCGCTTCGAGGTGCGTTCCCGCTTCGCCATCTTCGCCGGCCCGAGGCTGCTCAACATGGAAGGCTTGTACACGCGGATGGAGAGCATGAAGGGTTTGCGAGATTTCTTCACGTTTACGAATCTCAGGCTCCGCCTCCTCAGGCCCGCTCTTGGAGGAACGTACGTCCAGAGAGACAACCTGCTGAAATACTTCTACGCCATTTCTAACGTGGAGGTGCTGGCCAGGTAAGAACACACAAATTACAACAACACTGACAAAGCAATTGGTGTGAGTTTGGGGGCGGGACTATCTGTTTAACTGACCAATGCTAGATCGTTTTGAGCATTTCTTTTTTAAAATACTAAACCTTTAAATTAACATTACATTATTCTAGCTCATTTGCCATTATACATTTTAAAAAGTAATTCAGCATTCATAAGTATGAATATTAAATTGTAATGCTTTTTTCTAATTAATATTAAATTATTTGAAGATAATTAAAATAAAATAAATATAATTAATATTTAAAATTTATTTACAATTAACAATTATAATAAACAAAAGGTGAAATATATATATATATATACTCACATACACACTAAAACATTATTAAAACAACAGAGAGGAGAGAGAAATATTTATTTTATTATTTATTATGTATATGAATTTGTATGATTATTTAATACAATTTTATTTTTTATAAATATTAATATTTGTAAAGTTTAGTTTTTTATTTTTTTTATTGTTTTTCAAATAATAATTAATAATTATATTGTATAATATAATATTATAGTATAGTATATTATTTTATATATAGTATATTAATTTAAATATTTATTTTTTTAAACAGTGTTTGTTCACTTACCCATTAATGTATGGTTTGTTAGGATATAACAATATTTGGCTGAGATAAAACTATTAAACTACTAAATCTGGAATGAGGAGTGCAAAAAATCTAAATACTGAGAAAAATCATCTCTAAAGTTGTCTAAATGAAGTTCTCAGCAATGCATATGAATCAAAAATTAAGTTTTGATATATTTGCGGTAGGAAATTTAAAAAAATATCTTTATGGAACATGATCTTTACTTAATATCCTAATGATTTTTGGCATAAAAGAAAAATCTGTCATTTTGACCCTTACAATGTATTTTTGGCTATTGCTACAAATATAATATAATATAATATAATATTTTTATTATTTTTTTTTTTATTAAACCCACTATCCCCAACACGTCTACACAGAAATGATTACTGTTTGTTCGCTTACTCTGTATTAGATGATGAGTAATCTACCCCATGCTATCATAGTGAGTTAAGCGACTCTACTGAGTCAGGCCAATTATTATCCATAAAGCATTTGGAGCAACTCATCTAATCAGATTGTGCTGTGTATTATTATAGAGGCAAACGGATGCTTGTTATCACAGGGCATGTTATCATAACCAATAACTATTAAAACTATCAGGAGGCGAAACAAATGATCCGCAATAATGCTGGAATCATTACTCGTACAGATATTGACTGTTGTAAGGCTATAAATGAGACACTGGGGTCCATCACAGGTCTGGGCTGTAATTGCAGTGACTGACAGTCTGTTAACAATAACCCTGTAATAATAATAAATAAACGTATGAAATATGAAACCACATCACAGACAGACAACAGTGAACTTTAATGAATGTAGGAAGCGTGCGAGCTGAACATGAGTCAGATCACAGCGCACAGAGTGATGCCTATGGGCCGCCCAGATCAAATCTCAAATCTACTCCTGTTTCCTGCACTGATGTTGGGCTAAAATTCTGAGAAGTGGATTTAATTCTGCTAAAGTGAGAAAATAAAAACTGAGAGTACCGGCTCTTTCAATTAAGTGGGCACAATGGGATGTCCTGCTGTACTTTTAAAGAATTAGGGGCACACATCTAATGTCAAATCAAATAGTGATGCACTTAATATATATATATATATATATATATTTTATTAAGTTTATTTGAAAAGGGACCATGTACAATTTTAACATAAATGCTTCCATTTCATGCATTGTACCGAATTTAGCCAATGGCTAATTTTCATCCGCAGTCCCTTGGCAGGTAATCGTAATCACAAGTAAACATAACAACAAAACAAAATATAGCATGACAAATAGCCGGTTTTAAACACATCATAAGTATGAAAACCCCTTTTAAAAGCAGATTCTGGCCTGTCAAACTAGTCATAATTTACATATTCATGAGATTGTATAAATATATACTTGCCTTTATTATTATTATTATAAGAAAAATATAACTACAAACAGAATTCAGGTTATTGTATTAAATTATTATATTATAATATATTTTTTACATTTTATATTTATATTTATATTTATATTTATATTTATTAGGGTTGCAAAAAGGCAGACAATTTCTGATCAATTTCAAAAACATTCCAAAAACTTTCCAAGATTTTTATATTTTTTCCCCCAGAATATTTTTTTTTAGAAATTTACTGGAAATTTTCCACCCCTTTGCAAGGCTAATTATTATTAGCATTATTATTAATCCTGCTACCAAATTGTAATTATTAAGTAATACATTTTTTCATTATATATTACAATAATGTTCAATATAGTTTTTTATAATTTTATAATATTAATATAAATAATATTAAATAGTAATAGTTCATTTTAATTTAATTATTACAATAATAATAGTTCTTCTTATTACTATTATTACATAGAAATGCATAAAAATAAATAGATATAAAAAATAATTTAAATGACAAAAATCTGCAAAAAATCTAAACCTTTAACTAAAATTAAAGTGAACACAGTATACAATAATAAAATCTATTACAATCTAATTCCACATATTATATATACATACACACATAATTAAAATAGTAATATAAATGAGATTAAATAATCATAGTTATTATGTATTATTAGGGCTGCAAAGAGGCAGACAATTTCTGATAAATTTCAAAAACATTCCAGAAATTTTCAAAACTTTCCAGGATTTTTAGATTTTTTTTCCCCAGAATTTTTTTTTTTTTTTTGGGAATTTACTGGAAATTTTCCACCCCTTCGCAAGGCTAATTATTATTAGCATTATTATTAATCCTGCTACCAAGCTGCAATTAGTAAGTAATACAATTATTCATTATATATTACTACAATATTCTATATAGTTTTATAATATTAATATAAATAATATTAAATAATAATAGTTAATTAATTTACCCACATTATTGCATTACTAATTACAATAATAATAGTTCTTCTTATTACTATTATTACATAGAAATGCATAATAATAAATAGACATAAAAAATTATTACAATTACAAAAATCTAAACCTTTAACTAAAATTAAAGTGAACGCAATATATATAATAATAAAATCTATTAAAATCTAATTCCAAATATTATATATACATACACACATAATTAAAATAGTAATATAAATGAGATTAAATAATCATAGCTAGTATGTATTATTAGGGTTGCAAAGAGACAATTTCTGATAAATTTCAAAAACATTCCAGAAATTTTGGAAACTTTACAAGATTTTATTTTTTTAATTTTCTAAAAGTTTCTGGAAATTGACTGGAAATTTTCCACCCTTTTGCAAGCCTACAGTAATTATTATTAGTATTATTGTTAACCCTGTACCGAGTTGCAATTAGTAAATAAGTAAATAAATCCTGTCAGTAATGTTTATTTTTAAAGAACATTTAATATATATATATATATATATACTAAAATTCAAAGTAATTTAGGCCAAAATATGCACCTTGTTCAATAAATGTGCCAACTACAATCTTACTGTATTACATATTCATATCAGCCAACATATTTATTAAGTGAATATGTAAGCGTCTAAATGGGCCTGTCTGTGGTGTTAGATCACACTCGGATCTATATTACAGTCTCAGTATATATGATGAGTACATGAATACTGAGAGTACGTGTTTATTGTAAGATTTATGGATTGTCATTTCCGCTGTGAGAGAGGATTCAGACATCTGTATTAAGATACACTTCACAGCACTTGACTTTCACTCATACTATCAGGCGTGACACAAACACACGCTCATCTTTTGCAGTGACGTCCAGTACCTGTTTCTTTATGGACGGCTGCTGAGGTTGCAAACTGCTGTGATGAATCTAACATACGTGATACGTTTAGTTGAATTTAAAGACACACTCACATTTTACACAAAGTATAAAATATAATCCTGACATGTGCGGTTCTGCATGACAGTGAGTGATGACGTGTGTGTGTGTCATTGGTAAGATGTTTCCTGTAGTATTTAGTCATAAATAGAGCAGTTTAAGCACACCAATGCGCACACACACACACACACACACACTCACCCTTGGTAACACAATCTGATGATCAATAAGTTATTCTTAGGCTGAGACTGGGTAAGATATGGCTGACGGCTCTCGATCGATCACAACAAGTGTGTGTGTGTGTGTGTTGTGTTTTCTGAAGCAGACCGTAGTGTGTTTGTGTGTGTGTGTGTGTGTGTGTGTGTGTGTGTGTGTGTGTGTGTGTGTTGTGTCAGTGAGAGCATGTTATAGGAGCCGAAACTGTTTTTTCCTCAAGGTTTTCCATTTTTGGTTTCATGCAGATTAAAGCAAGAATTTACACAAAAATGATAATTCTGTCATTTACTCACCCTCATGTCTACCCAAATCCTTCCAAAGACTTCCTTTCTTTTTGCTGTGTAACACAAAAAGTGAATGTGTTAAAAATATCATATAAACTATCCTATATATTTTCTTTGCAATAATTTATTATTATTATTATTATTATAATATGGAAATTATATGTTCTATAACTCCCAACAGAAAACATTTTTTTTAATAATATATATTATTAAATGATTATAATAATACAATTATTGTATTATGTATCATTATAATATTAATATAAATACTAAAAAATAATAATAGTTATTGTGATTAACCAAGTTGCTAATTACTTAATAATATTAATATAAATAGTAAGAGTTATTATTATTAACCAAGTTACTGCATTACTAATTACATAATAATAGTTCTTCTTTCCATAGAAATGCATAAAATTAATAGACATTTAAAAAGTAATAAAAAATCTAAATCTTTAAATTAAATTAAAGTGAACACAATATATAAAAAATAAAATCCAATTATAAATATTAACAAAATCAATATATCAGTATATCAATAAAATCAGTATATCAATAATAGTAAAATTATTGATATATATATATATATATATATATATATATATATATATATACCACAAAATATATTATATATATATATATATATAATTATTATTATTTAATAATAATAACATTATATATTGTATTATATATTATTATAATATTAATATAAATAATAAAAAATATATTATTATTAACCAAGTTACTGCATTACTAATTACATAATAATAGTTCTTCTTTCCATAGAAATGCAAAAAAATGAAATGATTAAAAAAAGTAATCAAAATGACAAAAATCAAAATCTAAAAAACTAAAATTAAAGTGAACACAATATATAAAAATAAAATCTGATTCAAAATATTAACAAAAACTATAATAGTATATTAATGACACTAAAATAACACCGTTCATGACTTTTTAAATAGCCTATTTCTGTCTTTGTACCTCACTATACCTGCACGTTTATGCGTAAAAGATAAATGTGCAGTCAGCTGGTTATTTTCACAAATTTAACAAGATCAGGTATCTTGTATCACCCTGAAGGGATTTCTTCTCCACTAATGAGCAGCTGATTCTGCTTGTTACACTGCTGCTTACCAAATAAACAGATAAATGCATATGAAATATTGATCTGAGTGGTAATTATTTTTTTATGCAAGACCAAAAATTGTGTGGAATGATATAAGACATGAAACTACCACAGCTATGTGGGAAATCAGTTTACTTATACAGTTTAGCATCATTACACATAAACATTTAACAGCAGAATGCTGTGACCAATCAAAATCCAGCATTCTAGAGCGTCATGTAATACAACACTGAATTTTGTACACAGTCAATTTTCCACACTGATCAGCACAAAACTGAGAAGCCTTTGGTGTTTGTACTGAGAAAATGTCAGAAAATGTGTAATATCTGTAATGAGGAGGAGACCCGAGGATTTAGATGAAGCTGGAATGACCTTCAGGAGTTTCTGAAGTGATTTAGACAGAATAAGAGAAAGCAAACATTATCTTGAAGGAGACATATCCTACACTTTTCCCTGAAATATTGTGTCTTACACAGCACTGAAGTCCCCTGAAGCCTACATACTGTATGTCACTCAGAGTTTGTCATGACAGTTGTCCTCTGACCCTTAGAATTAATGTATATGTATATATATATATATATATATATATAATTTTAGTTCATTACAAAAAAAAAAATAGAACAATGTGAGATGCAATGATTAATTAAATAATAATAATAATAATAATAATAATAATAATTAAACGTATGTATGCATTTATTTTGAATTGATTGTTGACATATAAACATTTAAATAGTGGCTATAATAAAATCTTGTTTTATGATATGACAGATTTATTCAACCGTTATTATTAAATAATGAAGACAACAGATTAAGTAAAAATATAACAATTATGCAATATAGTGCATATATTTAGCCAAAAAGAAAAATAATAAAAAAATTGCTAAATAACAATATAATGGTGATTGAATGGCATTATGCAATGAATAACATTATAGTACTTTTTTTTAAATATAATAATGTATTGTATAATAAAATCTATTGTTATATTCAAAAATTTTATATAGTGCATATATCAAGCAAAACTAACAGTAACTGAATTTTGTTTCTGACATTGTTTAAAAAATATAAAAAATATTGTTATACAAAAAAATGTAATAAAATGCAAATATCTAGCCAAAATGTCTAACTAACAATATTATGAAAATTGAATGCCGTTACATACTGAATAACAGTAACGTGACATATTGTTTACAATCTGTTTTAGCGACGCCTTTCCGCCGTTGAAACGTGGCATTGGATTTTTGTATTTTGTATAGTGTTTTTATAGCTAAATATTTTTGCTTGCCAAAATTTCCTTGGATTACTAAAAATTATGGAAAGTTTTCAACATTAACTGAATAAAAAGTTCAAGATCAAGCTGGATTATTTGGTTGCTGTAGTTCTTTTTAATGGTAATATTAAAAATGAGAACAATTTTAGCTTCAATATCTCATTTGGATAGATTGCCACATAGTACATAAAATATATTTTTAAAAAAATCAGAAATGCCACATTGAAAAAACTAGTGATGCACAAAATTAAACTAAAATTAATTATTCATTGTTCCATCACTGATGGCAGGCTGTCCTGACAAAGATGCAGCAAAACAGGCCCAAGCCATGATACTACCACCACCATGTTTCACAGATGGGATAAGATTCTTAAGCTGGAATGCAGCTTCTTATCACTGAAAATATTACCTTCTCATTTAAACCGATAAGTTCAATTTTGGTTTCATCCATCTATTAAACCATTCTCCAGTAGTCCTCTGGCTTGTCCACATGATCTTTAGCATTTTCTTTTTGGAGAACAAAAAAGTGGCTTTCTTCTTGCAACTCTACCCATCTCTTTTTCCGAGGTCCTCAGTAATCTCCTTTGTTCGTGAGATGATTCACTTCCACAAACATGATCAGACTTTGATAGATCCTTGTTCTTTGAATAAAACGGGTCATATATTTGATATTTATTGATATATATTGATTTGATATTTGATAGTCATTGCACTAATTGAAAACACATCTGCACAGATGGACTCTAATTTCACCTTTAAATTAACTGCTAATCCAAAAGATTCACATACTTTGCAATGCACAGATATGTCACACTGGATCATTTCTCTCAATAAATAAATGACAAAGAAAATATTTTTCTCTCACTTGTTTGATTGGGTTCTCTTTGTCTAC